>JAVRXN010000001.1:71360117-71647617 GCA_033556935.1 Timema podura
TTAGCAATGTCGGCAGCATGAAGTCCAGCACGAGTGTTTTGAGCGGGTTTACTTCTTTGACACTCTTTACAATTTCTAACCCACGCACCAACATCTTTGTACATGTTAGGCCAAAAAAATTCTTTAGAAATTTTTCGCTGCGTTTTGAATATGCCTAGATGTCCACCAATCGGAGAGTCGTGAAAATAACTTAAGAGCATGGGTCGAATTTTTTCAGGAACAAAAATCTTCCTCCTACCTCTTTTGTCATTAGCAACAACAAGACCTTTGAACACGCTATATCGACCCGTCTCGTCACCCTTTCCCCATTTTTCAAACAGATCAAGGCAGAAAGGATCTTGCTGTTGATGGTCAGCAATCGAAATAAAGGATTCAGGAATAGTTTTGATAACCATCGAAGTTTCCACCTTTTCCTCCACGTCCATGCCCTCTGAACCCTCGTTCATTCTCGACAGTGCATCGGCCACAATATTGTTTTTGCCAGGGATGTGATGAATGTTGAATTTGAACTGGGAGAGACGTAAGACCCAGCGACCAATTTTCCCTAGCTGCTTTGGGTGGGACCACAACCACGCCAAAGCCATATTGTCCGTGAACAGGTCGAATTCCCTCTGCTCCAAATAGTCAGAAAAGCGTTCCACCCCTATCACGCAAGCTAGACACTCCTTTTCGAAGGCGCTGTACTTCCTCTCTGCCCCCGAGAGGGTTTTGCTAGCGAAAGCCACAGGGAAAACCCCCTCCGGATGCCGCTGAGAAAGCACAGCCCCTAGTGCAATGGAAGAAGCGTCCACCTGTAGCTGAAAAGGGAGGGAAAAATCTGGCATTTTTAAGACCTTAGGGGATATAAGAGCCTCCTTCAACAAACAAAATGACCTTGACTGGTCGTCACCCCATACAAATTTGGACCCCTTTCTTTTGAGACAATTTAAGGGAGCCGCTATTTCAGAGAAGTGGGGAATGAATTTCGCGTAATAGGCACACATACCTAGAAATCGTTGGACGCCTTTGATATTCTTGGGAGCTGGAAAATCCTTTATGGGCTTCACCTTCTCAGGGTCCACCAGAAGGTTACCTTTCGAAATAACGTAACCTAAATACTTAATGGAAGGGGAGGCCCATATAACCTTTTCAGGGTTAACCGTAAGTCCTGCGTCCCTGAGTTTCCCTAGAACGATTTCAATATGAGCCAAATGCTCTTCCCACGTGTTACTATAGACGCAGATGTCGTCCAAATAGTTAAATACGAACTTGTACTTACAATCTTCAAAGATGTGGTCAAGCACGCGATTAAGGGCTTGACCACCTATGGAACACCCTAAAGGAACACGGTTGAATTCGTATAATTGCCATGGTGTAACAAATGCTGTGTACATTTTAGAACGTTCTGATAGAGCGCATTGTAAGAAGCTGGCGTTCAGATCGATAAGACTGTAGAATTTAGCGCTACCTAGATGTTGAAATGCTGCATCGATACTAGGCATCGGGTAAGGATCAAACCTAATTTGTTTATTAACCTTCCTATAGTCAATAATCACCCTATGCCCCCCAGCCTTGCGGGGAATAATGAAGGCAGGGCTGGCGAATGCCGATTTGGACGGCCTGATAACACCTTCTTTAAGCATATTTTGTACAAGTTCTCTAAATATTTCCAACTTTGGAGGGGCGCATGAGTATGGCTTTGATCTCACGGGTGTAGGGTCGTCCATAACAATATCGTAGGGAAGGATGTCACACTTCCCCCACTTGGGTGTTATGACGTCAGAATAACGTTCCAAAATAGAAGCTAAATCCTCTTGGATAGAGTGAACACACACACGACCAGTACTATGAGGCTCTACGCTAAACGCCACCTTAATACTGGGAGCAAATCCAAAGGAAACTTCATTCAATTCCAGATTAATAATAGCCTTGGAGTGACACAGAAAATCCGTCCCTAATATAACATCGTAGGGTAAACCCCCTACGATAAACAATGGGAATTTCCATGTGAACTGACCAACTTTAATCGGAACATTGACTCTTTTATTAACCACTAGCGAGCACCCATTAGCAACAGTATACGTTTTAGAAGAAATCTCTTCAACAACAAAAATGTTATTCAATAGGAGAGAAGTTAGAAAATTAGAATTCAAAAACGAAGCACTTGCTCCGGTGTCTAGCAAACCTAGACAATTACTAGAACCAATTTTGATATCAACAACAGGAGAATACGGGCATGGAATAATGCTACGCACGGGTGACCCATGATTCACTCGGCGCGCCACTCGTTTCCCGATCGACAATAACGCTGTATGTGTCCTACTCGGTTACACTTGAAACATCTAATATTCTTCCTATCCCTATTTATATTACCTCGCGAGCCAGAGTGGTACATAGCCACAGGTTGGGTATCCAAAGCGGGAGTACAGGTTTTATCCCTATTTATATTACCTCGCGAGCCAGAGTGGTACATAGCCACAGGTTGGGTATCCAAAGCGGGAGTACTAGTTCTATCCTTCTGCCCACCACCTAAGTTTCCGGGATGCAAACCCATGCGCCGGTCTGAAGTAACAGGCGTATTAGACAGCAAAAACTCACTCTCTGCGAGTAAAGTTCCCTCAATAAGAGAAGCAAGGTCATGAAGTTCAACTAAGGTACACGGTTTATTGGTGAAGATAAAATGACGCCTAGATAAAGGGGAAACATTTTCTAATATGATGTCAACAACTTGACGTTCGGAGAGTCCTAGCCCCAACACGTCAACAGCCTCGGAGACAGACAAAATAAAGTTACGTAAACTTTCTGAAGGGCGCTGAAAACGATGCACGTATACCCTAGATAGGTTTTCCCTAGCTCTAGCGGGAATGAGACTACTTAATAAGTTGAGTTTAATTTGTTTCCAGCTTAATCTTTGGGTTAAGCCCTCAGAAATTACTCGGGTAACATAACCCGATGTTTTCACTAAACAAAGAGCAACAAACTCTATTTCACTTCCTATCCCCAGTTTACATACTCTGTCTACTTCTAACAGGAACAAAAATAAAGTGGAGCTATTCTGACCATTGCGTATAACCCGAACGGGTAGTAAGACGCGGTGCTAATAATAATAATATTCTGACCATCACACAACGGTACGAGGTTAACAAAATCTTGGAGAATTTTATGTTGAGTTTTATTACTCACCAACGCCCGCGATAAGTCAAATGGATCATCTACTCTCACCGGATCAGCCTGGTGATCCTCCAATTCTGTCTGCTCAGCCATGTCACCCTCCACCAAGACTCCCAAAAGAATAGCGCGGAGGCGTACAACCGTTGTCTCGGGCGAACATTGAAGTCCCCGTTTGGCAAGCTCGGATATAAGACCCTCTTTATTGAGCTTGTAAACCATGGACTTAGTCAACAGCCCAACAGAGCCGCTAGCCGTATCTCCCCCAGATGTTGCGTCCAGTGTTCCGTCCATGAAACATAAATTAAACAGAGTTAAATTACACAGAATACAATATATAGACACAAAAAAAATTACAAAAAAAAAATTTTTTTTTTTTTTGTTACAAGTTTTGCAAGAATGTTTTCCAAGTATGAAGGTTAGTTCGGCCAATCGCTACCAGGTAGCAGAGTGGCGCAGTGTTACGCCCTCTCTATTACCTCGTAGTTTAAGGCCACCGTAAACAACATAACGAGTATAGAGGGGCATAAGCTATGTGAAACATAAAATAAATAAGTAAGGAAATAATCAGAGATTTTAAAGTAAATAGTCATTTAATAAACAAGTTTTTTCAATAACATCAACATTGTGGCCTAGACAATCCTAGCAGCGAAAGTATTTGCGAACATAGATTATAGGAAAACATTCTTTGGTAATACACCCTAAACATTATTATTATTTATTAATAATGGTTTAGTAAAAGAAAACCTAAGCTTTACTATTGAAAATTTTCTTGTTACAATAATAAGAACTGGATTAATACCAATGATAAATGATAACTGCATTTCAAGCTATTCATACAAGATATATGCAAACGTAAAATTGACTATTCATGAAACCAAGTAAATACATAATATGATTCTACACAGTATAAAGTTTATTACGTAAAGTCTCTCAACAATAATATTTAGATAGTCCAATAAACAACGTCAACTCCATTAGTTGACACGTCCGATATTTTAGTTTCAAAAATATATAACAACATAAGAAATGTTCTCATTACCGAGTCAATTGTTGCCATGTCTCCTTGATAGAGATGAGTCCACATTTTCACGCGGTGCTGGTGAAAATCCACGTGGCCGACGACAGGAGCAGTGGTTGTTGGCAGCAATAGAGATGGAGCACAAGCGTTCAGTTAGGCGAGACATTATACGTCTACTTATTCACGACGCAGTATAGTGTTGCACTTCTATATAGATATAGTCTATCCATTGCCTTCGGTAGTCGCACTTCGGACCGTATGACCACCTGTGCCGGTCATCAGTCAACATAACAGTTTAAACGCACGTTCAGATCTAATTACGTGAATACGGAATAATTCTCGTACTGAATCAATCCCGTCGACTCTGGACTCTTCACGTACATAATTATATAGCGAACCGAACATTTAAAGAATATTTAACTGCTAATTCTTCTTTACTTTTTCTCGTACAGCAAAATGACCACACGGGTCACATGCAGAACTTCGAATAATGGCTCGTACAGCAAAATGACCACACGGGTCATTTGCAGAACTCCGAATGATCTTTTCACAATAATGGACATAGGTTATATACAGTGCTAGTTGCGTATCACTAAAGGGGGGGGGTGGTAACCACAGTTGGCCGGTGACTTTGTTGGGCAGGTGGAAGTCTCGCCATCTCTTGGGAATTCAGCATGCAGGTCTATGATTGGATGAACCGCTCGGCCCAACGGATTTGGTGTCTTAATTTTCAAATCCTCCCCGGACGATTGGCTTGCTACGTATAGTGGTCTGTAGTTAGCCCCGGCGAGGTCAGGTGACGTCATCTTGTCTTGATAGAATTATTATCATGAATTTGCGCCCGCTAGTATCCAACTAGACGGTCAGCTGTAAGCATCAAGTGCGGGTACTCACAGTACATTTGCCCCACTCGCCGAATTAGGACGTTTATTTTTACTTATGAGCAATCTT
This sequence comes from Timema podura, assembly GCA_033556935.1. Taxonomy (NCBI): domain Eukaryota; kingdom Metazoa; phylum Arthropoda; class Insecta; order Phasmatodea; family Timematidae; genus Timema; species Timema podura. The sequence continues at coordinate 71,365,237 of JAVRXN010000001.1, forward strand.
CGTGTCTCGGACAGCAGATCCAGGTGGTAAGTAATAGAATGGAATTATTATTTGAAATCGAATTGTGGTTGTTGAAGGAGTATAGGGCAGAAAGAGACGTATTAATTAAAGAACTGTATTAGGACTGGATTTACAATAGTGAAGATTACTATTGTTTTGAGGCTATTCTTCGTAGTTTCATGGAGCGGGTAGTAAGATTGATCAGGTGGAAATAGCTGAGGCGGGTAAATGTAACATAACAATGTTACAGTATGACCCACAAACATTAAATTAATATAGCCGGTTCTAAGCATGGTGCGCGTAACTGACCGCTAAACACGTTAGATGATTTTCTGAGTCTTTAACCTTGTAGATGTACCGGGTTTTTACTCCGGTGCAGGTAAATATCAATTTTTCCTTATTAAGATCATACACGTCTTCATCCGTTAGCGTACCAAAACTTCAAGGTAATAATACACAGAACTCGCCATCTAGATATGCTATTAGGCGTCTCCCGAACTTTGTATTGAGCGTTTTTAATTTATTCACCAAGTACGTTTGATTGACGATTAGATCACACAATTTTACGGTGTTCACGGCGTCAACAATATTTACCCGCTGCTGTAGCTTTTCCATCTTGATCCGCTCTACAAAGGCTTATAAATAGACGACCAAGCGGGCCACCCTATATATTCACGCCTCTCCCTCCCTCAATCGACGTCACGTGTTTTTGCGATGTTTGAGATGAACAGGGTCAATGACCTCACGGTTTCAAGAACGTGATATATTCTTGTATCGACTTGTCTTGTTGAGCCACCAATCTGGCGCCAGATATGAGTCATCTGGGAAAACCCATTTCCAGGGAGGATTGCGACATTACTCATTCCTGTCTCGACACTTCAAGCCAGCAAATTGGCACTGCATAGTTTCCCGTCATTATTCTTGTCTTGACTTGTCGAACCACCAATTTGACGACGGTGAGTGGTCGATTCATGTAAAACAGCATATATTTACCGTTACTCGTCAATTGTGCTCTAGCATTCACCGAGTGGTAATGTACTCTCGGGAATCCGCCAGCTGGGGGTAGGGTTTTCCCGAATCAAATGCTGGTACACATTCTACCTGGTCTTATTATATCAAGCGGAATATCCGGCTGACCAGCTTTAACTGATTTTTTATTTCACTTTCTTTTTTGCTCTCGTAAATGTGGGGTACACTCAACATATGCAAAAGATATCGAGGTTCTAATCCCTGTGGGCACGCCCTCTAAATGTCAGGCTCATCTAATTCTGGTGGGGGAAGTTGAAATCCAATCCCTTCTGGATAAACTGTTGGTATTTCTCCCTCCAGCTAAAAAATGCTGGAACATTTTCTTAATCATCCTACCACATTATCTTAATACATATATATATGTTTAGCCAGGGTGCGTGTGGCTCATCTAGTTATGGTGGTGGAGGTCGGGTTTGAATCTCCGCTGAGGTGTAATGTCACTAGTTTTCACTAAATGGTTTCCCTCTCTGTCACTCCTCGTAAACGCTGGGACATGTCTACCTTACTCCTCCACAACAGTGGCCCATGTTGGTTTGGCAGATACCTACATCCACACATGTCGACAGACGATACCATAAAACCAATTTTAGTAATCTTTTGGGGGAAAGCGGCCCCTAACTGAGGCTTCCATGCCCCTGATTGTGCATAATCATTGCTGTGTAAATGCTCTCTAGTTACGACATCACCGGGAAAAACCCATTGCCGGGGAGAGGGTTGCAACATCATTCAAAGTCATGATATATTCTTGTCTTGACTTGTCTTGTCAAACCGCCAAACCAGCGCTAGGGTTGATATGACGTCACCGGGAAAACCCATTACCACATTGATGGGGGAAGGGGGAGGGTTGCGACACCAAAATAGATTCAGAGTATTGCGGCTTGGAACCATTTCTCATACTCTACGCTAAGCGGCCGTTGATAGAGGATGCTCCTGCACGTTCCCACCCTCAATAGCGATGCCGACATTTTATGGGACGTCGCGGGAGGAGTGCCCTACGCCATGGACTACACGTTTGCCAACTCCCACAAATAAACACCCACGTCAGTCCCAATCATACCCAGACATTTCGATTCAATGGGCACACATACACCACCGACAACCTCAGGATGTGGGTGGGGGGAATAATGGTAAATCAACCGGATGTGAAAAGTAGGTCAATTGTCACCACAATACTTAATCTCTCCAGATCGGGGTCAAAGGTCAAATTGCCGCGAGAGGGCGTACTAGACTACTAACACAGTATCATTTCTTCTAAACAGTAGTTTTTTAAACTTAAATATAAACATACTGGAATACAACTTAATAGTGTGAATAATAAACTGAGATAGGAGATAGAAAACAAGATAAACAGAAAATATTTGTAATTGATGTTGCAATGAATAAATTAAGAAAACAAACAGTAATTTTACAAAATGAATTCCAATCCATGGGCTCGCTTTTTTGCAAAGCAGTCGACGACACGTTCTTTGTCTATATTGAAATCATAATGAATATGCAATAATGCAAGTCCGAACAGTCAGTCTTCGCTTGTAGTGGATCTCAACCAAGTATTCAGTCTTCTTAAGGCAGAAAAGGTCCTCTCTACTGAAGCAACACTTACGGACAGGGTGGCAAGGATATTAAGGAGAACGTGAGTGCCTGGATACAGATCCTCATCACACGAAGCAAGTACATCAAGAGCAGTTGAAGGTATGACAGAGCCGTTCTCATTTTCCCGGCTCCACTTCACCTTTCATAACCGAAGCTCAGCACTTATTTGACACTCCATGCATTCCTTCCCATTCATCCCAAGGAGCGAGCTGTACTTCGAGGCAATTCTCTCTACATCAACTTGACTGCATGTAGAGGTTGGTAGCAATAATGACAGTTTGTGAAGTTGTTGAGCTTCTTCGGGAAATCGATGTTTTAAATCTTCCACAATATGTTCCAGAATGGGAATAAACACAATCCGTCGGAAGTATTCAGCGGGTTCTGTTGATGTATGATTGGTTCGCTGGGTTTGCCTTTTCGTGATGCGAAGAGTCTTCAACTCAACTCCAAGCTCCTGAGGTATCCCTTTAGCTTCGTTGAAGAGATGAGCAAACTCCTCTTCGCACTTCACGCGTCTTGTACTGAGGACAGATAGTGTGTCTGCCAGTATATATTGTGCATGGATAAGGTCTATGCACATCTTCTGGTACAGTTGAATCAAAATAAGAGTGTCTCCCAGCACTTCGGACAAACATATGACAGTAATAATGAATTCACTCTCACAAAATGCAGCTAACAGAGTATTTGCTTTTGCAGCACTTTCAGCATCTCTCCAAGATGCAACGCATTCTAAACCGTGAGCGATTTTCAGAAAAGAAGTTCGAAACTGCAATACACCACCATGTATTTCAATCCAGCGAGTTTCACATAGTTCAGAAAGCTGGTAGCATAAAACCTTCTTGAGAACAGTGGAGCCTTTTGATGATACAGTGAAGAAAGAAATGATTTATTTCAGAGTTAAAACATTATTTGTCACAGATTGGACATTAGAAGCTTTTTATATTGACAAATTGATTGCGTGGTTGTGATATGCCTCTCAAGCTGCTTTATATACCTCCTAAAATGGGTATTGGCTACTTACCATGGCTTCTTGTTGAAGATGAAATTGCCAACTGCTATCTGTAGATAATAGATAATGATCACACACTATTCCTATAAGCCTAGTGCACTGTTATCAATACTTGCACCAAGCAACTACTACTCATATAATTTCATCCAATCGTCACATACACACACACAGCTCTTTGACCTCGAGCAAGCCAATGGGATGGTGCCGCACCACACTTCTCCCCTCGCCGACCCACAACTGAAGTCTCGTCTGCATGCGCGCACCCAGTCTTTATTATTCGTTTTACTTGCTATGCAGTCGTCGTAGTCGTAGTCTTGTGTTGGACTAGACTAACATCTAGTTGGTATCTCATAGGAGATACCAATTTCACAGTGGGGTACCACTGGTGGAGGTGGGTCTAAAAGCCGCACCAATTTTAAAAAAAGTGTTGGGGGCGATCGCCAGTATGATAGTGCCATAACATTTATTATGTTTATTTTTAATGGTAGCTATACCTGCTTAACGAATGTCATTTATTTACCTCACAGAGAAATAATCGAATATATTAATTTTGGAAATGTTGACCCCCCACCCCACTCCCCCCTGCCATTTCCTTAACTCTCAATAACATGCCATTTACTTTTTTTTTTTTTTTTTTTTGCAAACTGGGAAGTACTTACTTGTTTCTATTAGTTTTGAATTTTATAAAACCACCATCACCCCAACTTACAACAATTTAGAAATTTACATTTTCAATACTCATTTAGCTATTTGGAGTAGTTTCTCTATCTGTCATCCAAATTTTAATTTTCTACCTCAGTCGTTGAGTCAGTTTATGTTAGTCTATGTTCCAAAACATACGATACTTCACTGTATGTCCATATTCCAAAACATTATTTGCTAATGAGTCTTGAAAATAAGATTTAATTTAAAGTGAATATATTTAAATAGTTTCATAAAGACTCAAATTAACCACACCAACAGAGAGTATTTATGATACTGCTAAGATATTGTGATGGTAGATAGCTTGATACTTTTCTCTGAAAAATAAGGAGTACAAAAGAAGTCCCGTCTCAATACATTTAGTACTTTTTAGCTTACTGGCTACAAACATTCATACAGACAGATAGACACAATCGATTGTACAGACAAATTTAAAGTTTGTATAGATAAGTCACATTATCAGTCCATACATCGAGTCCAAGTGGATTTGGTTGAATTATATAAAGAGTATGCCATTGACTCTAATTTGTGTATTTGAAAAAGTTTATTAAGTTTTCAAAGGTTAAGGATTTTTATTAGGTTGTTTACATAGACAGATGCATATTCGTTTTAATACTTATGTATGGTAAAATTTCAGTCAACCATAGATTTGTGTCAAGTTTTTGTTTAATTCATAGATGTTTTTAAATCTCTTTTTTAACAATTTAAAACAATGATCAATTTAAGGCAGCTATACTTCATAATTATTTTAAATGTATACGAACAGTTTAGTAATATTTACTTGCATTAAAATGAAGACATCTGCACCGTTAGGCAGTCGGACTAGATATCACTGATAAGCCTTGTCTATTATTGTTTTCGGGTGGCGAGGAATTCTGGTTTCGAATCCCAGCTGGGTTTACTTAAAGTGTTTTTTCCATAAATAATTCCTCACTTTCACTCCACATGAATGTGGATACTCTCATTCCAAATTCTAGCATCCTCATTACTACTTAATTAACATAGTTTAATTAATACATCCCGATCATATAAGACCAAGAGCCCAAAAAAATGTAGACAGCTAATTAATAATATTTGTGGTTTTATAGATAAAATAATTATATTCTATGGCGTAGAGAGTATTTATTTATATTCACCTATAGATGCAAGTATTAATAACAAAAAATAACCCTTTAGTAACATTAATGGTATATAAATAATTGTAATTGTGTGCATATGAAATAAAAGGTTGGCTCATGAGATTTATTTATAATTATTTAATTAATTTTAAATTACATTATAAACATAAACTATGAAATGTAAAACTTGAGATATTATCAGAAAAGTTACTCGGCTAAGGAAATGGGTGAGTGATGTAGACCTATTGTGTCATGAAGACCAGAGGGCCCAAATTGTGGTGGCATGTTTCAGTCCAAACATTCTTCACGGGAATATTCCCTGTTAAGAATAGAGTGGAGCTATTATAGCTATATATATAGTAAGTATTTATCTATTTTATATATATTTATATATTATGATATATTATATAATATATATTGTATATATTTATGTAGTATAGTATATTATATATTTGTATATAGTATATATTATATAAATACATAATCTATATAGATTCTTTATAAATTTACATATAAAATACATTATAAATAATATATATTATAAATTGCTCATTAAAACACAACGAAAATAGTTAATATAATATCTTTAAGAAAGAATATGGTATTTCCAATTTGCTATTTTTTTAATGTTGTGATAAAAACATTTTAAAAAGTAAAATATTTAATGTTTTGACTCCTAGCCTACCGTTTTTTTTAGGATCATTTGGTGAATAGAATGTGTAGCTTGCAGGAATCTGCTAAGAACTGTTTGCGTAATAGAGAAAATGATTGATTGATCTTAGTGAGAGGTGACAATAATTGTAAAATTATGTGTTGCTTCAGGTCAATGGATGGAATTTCACCTCTGTGTGAGCAAACTACAAAAATTTCACTCACTATCTAAATGAAATTGCGTTCTTAGCGCTTTCTTTTTTGTTCCTAGAGCCCCCTTTCTACCACATTCCCATCTTGATGTAATTTCGGGAGAATGTCAACTGAACCAATAATAATTTAACTAACACAACTACACCTGAACAAGTATATATCCTATTCGTTTCGAATTGCAATTGAAGACTAACAAATAACAACAAAGAGAAATCAACTTTCGACCCTTTCTTTCTGGTTCGACTGTAAAAATAACTCTGAGAACAAAAGAGATGTGTTGTTATTTCATTGAAAGAAAGATGGCCATTTTTAGACTCGGCTATGAAAAGGTAAAGTGCAACATTGTGTGCTGTGACCAGCAGACACTCATCCTAGACGCTATCTACTCTTCAAAGATCCTTTTAGTGAATATAAATAAACGTCTGCAAGCTAGCTAATATTGAGAAAGGATCATGATATTTAGCTTCCATCGATCAGCAATGACAGCATTTTTAAAATGTACCACGTACCTTGTCGTATAAATACATACATTTAAATTTAGTTGCTATTTTAAGGGTTATTAAAGGTTCTTTAAATGGTGGTTTTGCTATATTTGCTACCGCCACCCCCAGCACCCCACCACCCAGCTGTTGAGAAAAGAATGAGCTATGTATTATTTTTCTTTTATTCACAAAAAAGCCTCGCTTCCCTTATTTCCCCACCCCCACAAACCACTTATAATAGTGGATAATTTTAAGTTTGTTGGAGATGTCATCAGAGATATTTAACGATAAAACTCCACACTCCATGTATAAAGAAGTTCCACAAGACCATTGGTATTAATAATAATAATAATAATATTTAGCACCGCGTCTTACTACCCGTTCGGGTTATACGCTTAAGTACTAATTACTCTAATGGATTAGGAATTGGGAGGGTTGAATTTAGAGGAAGTGAACCCGCATTTGCGTGGAGGGAGAGTGGAAAACCATTTAGGAAAACCACCCCCAGTTCACCCGACCGAGATTCGAACCTCGATCTCCCGTCCTCGGCGGTCGAGCTCAGCACGACTGGCGCGTTAGCCAACTACGCCACCGACCATTGGTATTTAAAAATAGTTAACTTTTAATCATCTAAACGCGCCAATAAAATCTAAAATATCAAATCTGTAGCTCAGTAAATATTACCAAACCTAGCTTGAAGTGTGTGGTTACAAATTTTATATGTTTGTTTTTTAAGTAAAACGGTTCTTTTGAAAAAAATATTTGATCAAAAACATGCGTAAGCCTACAGCACCCTCTTCTACACCCTTAAAGCGGAACATAGGCCGATTGCTGTTTAGTTGAGTTGAGTCAGCAATATATACTTGGGAATCGATTTGTTAGTTATCACGTGATTTTATGATGTGGATAGAAGCCCGTTGATTGGTGCTGTATTGGTTTGTGTATCAGAGAGCAGAACTCTGGGAAGTTGGCTTTTGACAGTTGTCACTGTGTCATTTAAGACGAGTCCGTTTAGTGATGGAGTGTCGTGATCACCATGAATACTATAGTGGTTAAGACATCGGTTATGACATGGTTAAGACATTGGCTAGAGACAGTTGATTGTAGGTAGCTGCCCAAGAGTGAGTGTCATGAAATTGTCTTAGGCTCTTGCTATGTGCGTGTTTTTGTGTGACGCCTTTTTAGAGGAGTTGAGGACTTAGACCGGAACTTAAAATGTGTCATAAAATTACAGGTGACCAGAAGAAAGGTGGACCCAGCCCTCGTCACTATGACGGCTATATATTAATACATTTAATTTTAATAAACACAATAGTATTAATCGACGGCCATTCATTCAACCTATCCTAACTAACCCCATCACACTGTAGTCTCACAAGGGATTGTAGGTCATTCATTCAATCTATCCTGACTGACCCCATCACACTAGTCTCACAAGGGATTGTAGGCCATTCATTCAACCTATCCTGACTGACCCATCACACTGTAGTCTCACAAGGGATTATAGGTCATTCATTCAATCTATCCTGACTGACCCCATCACACTGTAGTCTCACAAGGGATTGTAGGTCATTCATGAAATCTATCTTGACTGACCCCATCACACTGTAGTCTCACAAGGGATTGTAGGTCATTCATTAAATCTATCCTGACTGACCCCATCACATTGTAGTCTCACAAGGGATTGTAGGCCATTCATTCAACCTATCCTAACCACCCGTATCACACTGTAGTCTCACAAAGGATTCTAGATCATTCATTAAACCTATCCTAACTGACCCCATCACACTGTAGTCTCACAAGGGATTGTAGGTCATTCATTCAACCTATCCTGACTGACCCATCACACTGTAGTCTCACAAGGGGTTGTAGGCCATTCATTAAATCTATCCTGACTGACCCATCACACTGTAGTCTCACAAGGGGCTGTAGGCCATTCATTCAACCTATCCTGACTGACCCATCATACTGTATTCTGACAAGAAACTGTAGGCCATTCATTCAGCCTATCCTAAATGACCCCATTACACTGTAGTCTCACAAGGGATTGTAGGTCAGTCATTCAACCTTTCCTGACTGACCCATCACACTGTGTAAATGTGGAAAAGAGGGCCATAAATATAAGGACTGCAAAAGCCGGGAGGAGGTGTGTATCCCATGCGTGGCAAGGAAGAGGTTGGAAAAGTGTAAAGAGCCGAACTCGAGGGATTGCCAGACCCACCGAATAATGATGAGGAGACAGATAGAAAGAACCGATTATGGAAATTAAACTGTTGACAGAAATTGTGGACTTACTAAAACTGATACTGGTGAAAATGGACGGGACTGAGACAGGCTCTAAACCTGAAAGGACGGGGAGATAACTCCCCGTCCAAACGTGCCAGAAATCAAAGGAGGGCTGCGGCATATAGGGAGAAGATTGCAGCGACTAATTGACCTATACATGAGTTGGATAGGTCGGGTCAGGAAAAGGTCGGAGTACAAGATGAAGGCACGGTAAAGATACCATCAAAAGAAGTGAATGAAATAGTACTGAGTCCTGAGCTCATCGGAGAGAGGGAAGCCGACCTGGAGCTGGCCATGGGAAAAGGGGAATGCAAGGAGTTTTGGCAAAATTTAAAGTTGTGTGGAATCCCGATGCCAACGGTGGATATGGGGAAAATGATTGATAGGGGAGAAATGAGTGTTGAGGATGTCGAGAATCATATACTATCGGTGCGTACGTTGATCCACAGATGGACGTACAAGTTCATGGCAGCACTATTAGGATTCCTGGCCAGTGATGGGCCTGCTGAGATGAGACCCTTCTACAGGAATAGGTCGGTCGACAGGTTCATCAGGAGGCTCCTCAGCCAGAGTTGCAATTACTGTTATGGAAGAAACGAAATCTATTGTACGCTCATCGGCTATAGGTCGTGCGGGTACAGTGGTGGGGCTGCGGGAAGAGATAACAACATGACGAATCTGCGGGACTATGAAATAGTGGCATCGGGGCTGGTTGGGGTCTCCTCAACCACGTGCTTTATAAACAAGGGTGAGAGGGTAAATATAGGTCACCCTGTAAAGGAGGGGGAAGTCAACGGTGGGTCAATCATTGGCTTGGTGGGCCCGAATCTGAGGCATGCTGGGCATGGTGACAGAACCTACATGAGCCCGAATCCCGAGGAAGATCCAGTGATGAAGTACATCAGGAAATATTTCCAAGGAGGTGGAGAGGACCATGAGGGGATGTTTGAGTCGAGGGATGGGGAGGTGATCTTCAAATCAATATGTAGGCGGAGGATGGGAATCATTTTTGAAATGCTATTCTCTGAGGCCTATAGAATCTCGAGGGAGAGGTAGTGTAGGGTCCACCTCCAGGTGGTTGGTTTCGGTCTTGGGGTTTGGAGTGGGTCGGAGCACCAAGATACCATATTCTAAAAAAAGCTGAGGGAATTTTTCTACGCGGAGGTGGATAAACACGGCTCGGGTATTGGTACCATTGTGGTATTGAAGCTTCTGTGGATGGATGGGGTGATAGAGCACTTTGCAGATAGAGAGAAAATGCTGGAGGGTAGGGATATACGGATTATGTCGACCCGGAGAGCTCCATACGATACCTACGGGTCTGGAGGATAGTATCTGGTCACGACATATGCGTGGGATGCCAACAGCTGGCCGGATAACGAATTTTGGAATGGCAAGTTCAGTTCTACAGGGGACTCGGCAGCGGCGTCATCGACGCTGATATTGTAGGTCCAGAACGCAACGTTAAATCCCCAAGTGTTGACTAACATCTGCAGAATTAGTGAGGACTCTCCTTATTATCCTCCGGTAGCCATACCTGTAAGGCCCAAGGTTAAGATGGATTCGAAGCCACAGGTTAAGTTCAAGGAGGCGATCGCTGATAAGACCGAGCTTAGCACTAAGTCTAATCAAAATTGGAAGTTCTGGAGACATAGCCTGGGATATGGGAAGAAGGATAGAGGGATGAATAGTAAGTCGGTAAGCAAGGGCAGTCAAACGAGAGATTGCACAGATGTGGAAGGGGAGATGGTAAAAGGGATAGGTGATGTGCCATCTCAAGCATACGGGACCTTCGAGAAGACCTTGAGGCTATCCAAGTTGGAGGAGAAGAACACCCTGCACATGGCACTCCGACATGTAGTAAGATTGGGGCATGAACGAGCTGCGAGTATCATGTTCCCTACTCCTGAGTCGTTGGACAGGACTCAGCTGAAATCATTGAACTTGCCAACAGAGGTAGCCAGCTTGTTGGATCTCGTAGAACAGGTGTTCAAGTGGAGAGAGGAAGAGTTCAGCCTGGAGCAAACGTATCAGCACCAACACACTTTGCAACTTTTCACTTTTCACTTTGCACTTTGCATTTATTTGAAAAGTGAAAAGTAAATCGGTTCCACTAAAGAAATAAACCTCTTTGCACTTTTCATTTGCAGTTTGCAACGTCTTTGCATTTGTAGGTTGTTTTAGTTTTAGTGTTTATCATTGAGGTTAGTAACAATAATTGATTTATATACTGTAATTATTTTGCTATACTAGTAACAATAATTACTTTTGAAAATGAGCAAGAGACAGGAAAGTATAAAAAAAACTTGCTATACTGGAAATAATAAAACTAAAAAAAGACTTATTATTTGTAAGTTTTTCTAGTACTCTAACACAGAAAGAAAAGGAAAAGGAATGGTCAGAAGTGCTGGTAAAGGCTCAGTCCCTACAACTTGCAGGGGCTGACAAGAAATGGATGTTTGCAAGAGATCAACTTTGGGGACTTTGGAAATTCAGAGCATTGATAAGTTCAATCTTTGTTTTACCTCCTAGCCTATATTAGGATGCAATACTAGTCATGCACATAACTGCAAGAAAATAATTAAGTAAGAACTTTCTTAGGCCCTTACTCTCATAAATATTGAGATTTGACACCAAATATTTATATTATTTGGCCTCTAATTTCGATTTTTTTTTTCAGGCGAAAAGAGACAATGCCAAAAAAACAGGTTCTGGAGGAGGAAAGGACAAAGTGTTTGATGAAGTAGATCTAGCAATATTTGAAATATTGAAGAGTAATGTTGTAGTGCTAGATGGGCTAGGCCTACCAGAAAGCCAATCAGAAGATATTAAAATAACAGAACTTGTTCTAGAACCTGGTAATTCAGATCCCCAATGCTCTTTAAATAGTCCTTCTGACAATTATAATAAAAAAAGAAAGTTTATAAGCCTCAGTGAAAAAAAAAAGGAAAAATTAACAGTTTCGGCTGAGAGAGAGGCTCTAAAAATTAAACTACTTGAAACTGAACTGTATTACAAAAATTGAAATGTCTTGAGCTGGAGAAAAAGTTGGGTCTGCCTCCTTCCAACATTACAGATGACATTATATAGGAGAAATTATTTACTATTGATGTGTCTACAGATTTTGTTTGTGAAATGCTTAAGACTGAGTAATTAAATAAAACTGTTAATTGGCAAGTTTTTATTTTATTAATTTTATGAAAGCAATAATTTTAAAATTTTACAAAGGTAATTTGAGGAATGTATAATGAAGCCTATATGATGAAATAAAAATATTAAGCTACTATTTTATATTTTTTATTGAACTACTTTTTGTAAAAACAATAATTATTATAGAATTTTACAGAGGAATCTGGGAATTTCAATATAGAAAAAATATTAATGAGCTTCAAAATAATTAAGAAGTGAATTTAGACGCTCTTGAGCTCCAATTGGGATCTCCTCAGCATTATGCTCAATGCAATTGGCAATATTGTCTTCAACCTCATCAACTCCTTCACCCTCAGTTGAAAGTTCTGCATTTGGATTTGCTTCACAAGCAATATTGTTAAGTATTGCTGTAGCTAGAACAATTTTAGCTGCCCGTACAGGAGATAGTCGTAAGTAGTTCAGACATGGGAAACGTTCCTTCCATATACCAATACTATTTTCGACTAGTCTTCTAGTCTTTTTGTGGCATCTGTTAAAGCGCTGCTCACTAGGTGCATCAGGGTTTCGGTTGAGTGGTGGAATCAACCATTTCTTAAGACTGTAACCACTGTCGCCTAGTATAACTGCACCTGGAAACGGTCGCAACCCATTTTCAAAAACTGGTGTGAACAGCAGTGTTCCTAACCACTCTTGCGTCATGAACGCTTCCAGGCCAGTTTGCATTAATGCTATAAATTTGGTGGTCTGGGCCTGTAATGACCATTATATTTAGTGAATGATCAACATGTCTGTCAACATATACTTCCTCATGAATTCAGGGAGCATCTATTTTTATTAGTGTGCCATCAACAGTTCCACATACAGATGGAAACCCACCTTTCCCAAAAAAATCTTTTGCAATATTTGTTGTGCATTCTGGCCAACGTATGGTATTATGAAACATGACCTCAATTATGGTGTCCACTACTAATTTAACGGTCCGATATACAGTTGATTTTGCTACCCCATGCATAGAAGCCACACCATGCATCTGTCCTCCATTACCAAGCCAGCGTAGACATATAAGTAATTGTTATTTGGGTGATAAACATTTACTCCTTTTTGTTACTCTTTGTAGGCGATGGCCGATTTCATGCAGAACAAATTCTGCTTGTTCAGTGTTAATTCTAAAGCAATCTTTAAATTGAAAATTATTATCAATGTCAAAATTTATTCTTTGTTTGTAAATATTCTTTACAGGAACATCACAATCAGAATCATCACTAGAGTGCAGCAACATTCTCTTAATCATAATTTAAAGAGAGTGTTGATCACGTAAATTATATTTTAACAATCCGTTAAAATAAACAAAGAATTCTTAAATAAATACATCAAATTTCAAAACGAAAAAAATAACATGAAATCAATCTATGATGAAACTGTATTTGTAGTAGCTCATCCAAGTATCCTGTATAAAGAGCCTTTTAGGTTATGTTATTTTATTTAATTTTCAAGATTAATGTTAGTAAATCTAAAATTGTCCAATATGATAGTTCCATTCAAAGTCAGTCAGACAACACATTAACATGAGAAAATCCTTATTTATACCTTAAAATGAACAAAATTATAAAATGCAAAGTGAAATCATCCTTTGCAAAAAAAAGTCAAAACTTTGCCAAATATATTTACTTTAGTTTGCAAACAAAGACTATGGTGGAACAGAAACACTCTTAGAAGTGCAAAGGATTTGCACTTTTCACTTTACACTTTTCAAAATTCGATTTGCAAAGTTAAGTTTTGGTGGAACAAAATATGAAATGAAAAGTGAAAAGTGCAAAGTGAAAAGTTGCAAAGTGTGTTGGTGGAATAGGGCCCTGGATTATCAGTTCTGATGTTACTGCAATATTTCTGGATATATTCCATTCATGGCATACAAATCTCTTCATGAACATCGGCCAGTAATGATTTGGCTGTTTTGAAAGTATTTGCAAACTGGTCTTCAATATTAGTTCGAATATTTTCAAAATATAAAATAACATTCTCAACATAATCAACTCCTGGCTTTGAATCACAGAGGAGATTGTAAGAATTTACCAAATGTCAACGTAGAGGAAAATACCTTTTCCAAGAAGCAAAGGCTTACAACAAACTCACTTGCAAGCATTGACTTCAAACAGCAGGAAACTGTAGATGAGGTTCCAATATCTTGATCATTACTTAAATCTTCTAAAGTTTCTATGAGGGCCTTAAATATTTCCTTGAATTTCAAAAAGCTGTCGTAATTTTCTAACCATCTTGTCTCACACATCACTGTTAATGTCTTCCATTTCGAATCAGGACAAATCTGATTTGATATATGCCTGTAATTTGCTTGTCCTTTTGAGTGATGATCTTAGGAAAGTTGCAATAGACTTTACAGTTTCAATGTAATTTCTGATGCTTAATAGAGCACAAGAATGACACAGAGCTAAATTTAAGAATGAGAACTGCAATTAACATATAGGGCTTCTGGATAAGTTTGTCTAATTAATGCTTGAACTCCTTTGAATGGTCCTTTCATTACAGAAGCGCTATCATATTCTTGTCCAACCATATTATTACAGTCAATAACAAAATTATGAAGAGAAGTAATAATAGTACGTGCCAGACCCTGGCCCGTTGTATTTTATCTTCGACTAAGCAAATAAAATCTTCTCGACTCTCGATTGTCTTGTGTCCCTCTTTAGACTATCTTTCAGGTATTGGTCAAATACTATATCAATTCGCTTTACTGATATCAGTTTCTTCTAGACATACGGTTGAACAATAGTCTGAATGTTCTGTTCAAATGTTGTCGAGTTCCTTGGTGTAAGCATGTGGACAAGGGTGGCCTCATCAATAATATCAGTTGCTTCTGGCTGACATGTAGGTGTTGTACTAAATTTGCATTTACCTGTAATGCATGAAACAATGTCAGATTTACTCATAGGTTTGGGGAGTTTCCCGGATTCAGAAATTGAAGGGGGTAGGGGTGATTTTCATGTGAAAAAATTCAATGACGTCTCCATCTCTCACTTGACTGGCAACTTACAATTTGCAGAACACATTACTAACTTTCCTCAGTTATGTTTTCATTGTAATCGATCAAAATTATCAAATTTATGGGATTTTCATAGTGATTTTTTTTTAGAAAATTTAAGATAATTTGTTTTTTTCACGTTATTTCGATTGCAATTGAAAAAATTGTCCTTAAACTATAATTAAGTAAAAAAGTAAGGTACTGTAAAGGTGATTGCCATCTCAATTACGTCATCACATTCCGCTACAAGGCCTTCTGAAATTGTGTATCCTGACTGATTTGGGTTTTGAAATACGTGAGAAAGTAAAATATAAAATTTCATCACGATTGTTTAAGTTGTTCTTGCAATATAACTTGGTGAAAGTTGTGAGGTAGTGTCAGATGACAGACATTTTGATGACGTCATCACAAACCACCGCAAATGTTTCTGGGAGTGTCTCACGGTTGATTTCGGTTCTAGAATATATAAAAATGAACTCTATCAATTTGGTTTTGGTGTCCGGAAGTGAAATATTTCTACATTTTTTGCCTCTAACAGTTCCCACTATACCTACCTTGAGCAATTCTATCCAGTCCATTTCAATACAATCTATCCCTACCTTGAGCTAGTTCTACCAGTCCACCTCATTACACCCTATCTTGAGCTAGTTCTATCCAGTCCAACTCATCATACCCTATTCCTACATTTAGCTAGTTCCATCCAGTCCACCTTATCATACCCTATTCCTACCTTGAGCTAGTTATATCCAGCCCACCTTATCACACTATCTTTCTTATTATGCTTCCCACTGGTCATCCCACTCAGTCTACCAGTCAATATCCTGAATGTGGTCCTGCTGCATTTCCTCCCCACCGTAACCTCTGGGATCTTACTACCCAAACTATGCCTGGTTATGAGTCTAGGGCTCGTCATTATGTAAACAGCTCCAATATATTTTGTTCTTTCATTCTCTCTCTCTCTACCACTCTGATAGAGAAGTATTGTAATCGTCAAAAAAAATTAATTCAACTTTTGATAATATCATTGTTTCATGAACTCCTGAAACCGAAAAGGGGGTTTTCGTGATGCCATCTGTGTGTGTGTCTGTCTTTCTGCCTCTTCTGTATCTGCCTAGAGCCAATAATATTAATGAGATAAAATTAAGTATGGTGGCTTGAATAGCTAATCTATTATTTTTGCTAGTAACGGTTATAGCTGCATCTAAATATCATAGGTCAGTGATTATAGCATTGGCGTACTGCGCCAAAAGTCCCGGGTTTGATTGCCGTTTCCATATTACATTTTTCAATTTGGAGAAAATAAAACTAGGTATCCAAAATTTCCAAAAGGCTCTACTCAGGCATTTTTGGAACTAGGCTAGACATTTAGGCCTAAAATTAAGCGTTATTTGCTGAGGTGCAAAGAGAGAAAATTGATTGTTTCAAAATCGATTATAACAATTTTGATTACATTTTGTATCATACACTGTTTAACATTACAAAATTAAAACTCTCATTTTACCATGAAAATTACTTTAAGGGTAGGCTACTTTAGACAAGCAGAAGTTTACAAGTTTAATTATATCTCGTTAACTATTTTATATACGAAATAACTTGTCGTCTCCCCAGATGTTAGTGTGGGAGATGCCGGGGTAGGTCACTCCAGAGCTCAACTAGGGCCTGTGAAAGAGGGAGTGTAATACCTGGGGTGTTAGGAGGAGACAAATGGGTGGAGCTGGGCTGGCTCGGCGAGGAGTCACGTTAAGTGGACCGGAGATGGCGTGAGGGGAAATGGGGAATAGGAAGTTTGTAGAAGAGTCGTGGTGAGAGGAGTGGAGCTGGAGAAGGGGTAAGGGGGAATATGAGGCTAAGCATAGAGTCGCGGTGAGCGGAGTGGAGCTAGCTGGATAAGGAGGATTAGGAGGCTCGGCGAAGAGTTGCGGTGAGTGGAGCAGATCTGGAGTAGGGGTAAGGGGGAATAGGAAGCTCGGACGTCGGTCCAAAAAGATAACACAATGGCGTGATATACACTTGTTTATTCCATGAACGGTATATTGTCAGCATGGAGCTGAGGCAACGATTGACTTTAGCCTGCTTCCCGTTCTCTTTTTATCCGGTCCCATCAGGTAACTTCGGGGAGTCTCGGCCCAAGCCGTGTGGACCCCTATCAGGCAGCAAGGGGGGGGAGGTGATTGGAGTGTGATGACTGGCCACTAAGGGGTGGTGTGTTGGAAGAGAGAGTCGGAACTTGCCGACAGTCTACGACGCTGTCTACCCCCCAAAAAGGGGGGTGCAGTGGGGTGAAGAGAGAAACGAGCTTTAAGAGTGCAAGAGGGTTGTAATACTAGTCCAGTCATAATATGCCAAAATAACCCTCTACCTGGAAATAATTCCCTTAAAGGCGATACTTTGCATATTTGTAGTACAAGTACCTATAAATAACAAATCGAAAATCAAGACTCGTGAATGCTGGGCTACGGCTGCCATCTTGGAAAATGGTGACCGATTTTAACTTTTTCAGCCATATTTCACTAACGACTTGAAACATAAAAAAAAGGTTGAAACAAAAGTTGAAGATAAATAAAATATACACCTTTTCACTCCTATAAGTTTTTTCCTGTTTTCCTATTTCTTACGGTTTTCGTATGATAGGCTGAAATAACATTGAGGAAATCGGTATTTTTCTGATTTTTGGGAGTTAAACATTGAAATGAAATTCAAGACGTGGATTAACCATTAATATAAGGTATTTCAGAAAATGTATAGTTGAAATACAGTGCGTCCCTCCAGTGTGAATGTATTTCAGTATTAATTGACATAAACGTAACTGCATTTTCTTTGTTTCAGGAAACAGGATTAATGGAACAAGATAATGAAAGATGATAAATGCATTCTTTGCAATTCAAGGTTGCAGATGGGTGAAATAGTTGAAGTAAAGAGAGGACTAAGTTCTTTCATTGAAGCCAGCAAAGCAAGAAATGATTACACAGATTGATGTCATCGAGTATGCAAATTACTGTCCACGTCAATTGCCGGAATAAGTAAGCTGCCAATCAAAATATCAAGGCACGGCAGCGAGAACTTGCGAGGGAAGCTGAACCAGAATCTGTTCCATGTACACTACGAAGTAATGACATTATGTTCAATTTTAAAAGACATTGTTTATTTTGTGCAGAAGAAGCAAGGCCAGCAAACACAAAGCTACTACCAAAGAACTGACGACATACGGTCTCTAGAGTAACAACTTAAGGTATATGTGCAAATATAAAAAGGTACTGTTATGAGTGTCAAGATGAATGAGAGAATGAAATAAAATGCAGAATATCCACATCAAATTATATGACAGCAGCTGAAGCATGTTATCACTCAGATTGCTTGACTTCGTTTAAGACAGTCACAAAATCAAATAAAATAGGTCGGCCAAAAAGTGAAGATTGTGCTAGTTTGTTTGAAAGGATTGGTTCTTTCTTGGATGAAAACGACGAGTCCCAGTACAAGCTTGATGAAATGAATAATATTATGCTAGAGCTTTCTGAGAGTGAGGAGCATATTTATTCTGATAAACATATAAGAGACCTGATCAGTAAACGTTATTGGAGTAAAGTACTGTATACAACTTTGCCAACTAAGTCATGCATTTTTATTTTTAGAAGTACTGCTGACAAATATATAACAGAAAAGTGGCATTCTGAAATAGAGGCTAATCCTGAAGATGATAAATTACGAATTGTTACAGCTGGTGCGGCCATAATCAGAGATGACATACGCGGAAGAGTGTATAATGTAAAATAATATTCCTCCTTTACAAATTTGGAAGAATATGGCCAGAGTTTGATCCAAGATACGATCAAGTGTTTTACTGATAATGTAACAAGTATAAAAATCAACAAGTGTCCGAAATGTCTCACTAGAAAACAATTGACAATAAATCATGCAATAATAGCCGCTTGCAGGCCACGGTTAATTCACTCCACAATTCATGTTGCTATATCAGTTTATCTCTATAGGAAGTATGGATATAAGAGTTTGATTGACTTATTTCATTCGATTGGGGTTTGGTCTTCTGACACTGAGGCAACAGCGTACCTTGCATGTGCTATGATACATGAAACTCCAGTCATTGGAGATTCAGCATTTTTTCAATATAATTATTCGATAATTCCGATTTCAACGTTCGCACTTTAACCGGACTTGGAACCTTTCATTTTCTTTGAGGCATAAAGTGTGTTTCACAATCTAATAGAGTGATCGTGACATCCACCTTCCCTCGTGATATTTCAGCTAAAGTCAATATTAAGGAAAATCTTATACCTCTTAAAATCTATAAGCCAGTCAATAATAAGTCTGGGATGAACAATATCACTTTAACACCTGTTTCTGTTTTATAAGAGGCTTCAAAATACATTGAAAAGGGCACATCCCTCGATTTTCTTTGCGCAGCTGGTTATTCGAATAACAAAGTCCCACAGTCATTCTGTAATGGATACATGCAAAGTGCAATGGCCCAATCTGGAAAGGATACTTCCAAGACAATAACTCTTCCTTTCATTAACCAGAATCCCTCAAATCTGTCAACTTTATATTCAGCTTTGCATTTCGCTACCGAACAAAGCAAAGAGCGAAGCCACTCTTGCATAGTAACCCTTGACCAGCCATTATCTCTTAAGTGTTCTGAAATAGTACTGTCCATTGACAAGAATAGTATCGTAAGCTCTGTGATTGTGCGGATTTCATTTAATGTGTTCATTCCTTGGATCAATTGGGTACACAATGAAAGGAAGTGGAATTGAGGAAATCTGGGAGACCGTATATGCAAAAAAAACTCTATTCCTCACATTTTGACTGGCCACTCATTTTCACGTGCTGTTTGAGCTTATATTCTCACTGCTGTTGTTTTAATTCACCTTATTATTGAACCTGATGGTACAGGCTTGAATAAAGCTCTGAATACACTCCGCTCAAAAGTGAAGTAACTTTTTAAGAAACTACAGAAAGTAAAGAAATACGAGAGTTTTTAGCAAATTTTGAAAACAAGGAGGTAAAGTCTAAGAAGAGAACCGCAAAACTCTGGGTGATATAGCTTAAGCAAATTTTTCTCATGTTAAATTTCATCCGAGCTGAGAAAACAGGCAATTGGACATTACATATTGCAACAATTACTCAGATGATGCCTTTGTTTCACACTGCAGGTCACATAATTTATGCTAAGTCAGCTCAATTATATCTACAGCAAATTAACAATCTTCAACAAGTTATGTCTCCAAATGACTTTGAAAAATTTACTAGTGATGGCTTTTCCATGATACGACGTAAAGATAAAGAATGGTCAGGTGTTTGGACTGACATGAATATTGCACAAATACTAATGAAATCAATGAAATTAGTAGGAGGTTTGATCCGAGGTTGAGGATTCAGTGAAGATATTTTAATGAGATGGATTTTGTGTGCACCTGTTTCATGTGAAACTGCTACAGCAGTTAAAGATTTCCAGACATTTCTTCTGAAACATCAGAGCAACACAAAGATTTAAGAGACAACAGCATGAAAAGAGACGAAAATCACAAAAACACATTTACGAACTATATGAAACAACATAACCCTTTTACGATATCAGGAGACCTCATCAGTATCTCTTCCGGTGTTGTCGGTGACAGCACTGTGTCATATGATCTTGCTATTGAGAAGGGCAAAGATTCCATGAAAAAAATTAATGGGGAAAAACATTTTCTGATGTAGTTGTTCCCAGAAAAGAAAGAGTAATACCATTATTAACTGTCCCTTCATCAGTTAATTTTAGAGGAAAAGTAATTCATATCCATGTACAACAGTTATTTAACAGGATCGTTTGCTTACGAAGCACTCCAAGAGACCTGAAAAAGTATTTTAAGTATGGTATAGCTCTAAGACCAAATTCCCTATTCAATTAAGCGTTCATGCGAAAAGGATCAAAATCCTCCCTAGTTCCTGCTTTTCAACAGGAGGATAAAAATGTTATTCCGACACAGAATTGTACTTATGTCGTTGATGGGGATTACTTATAAACTGTGTGGTGTGGCCTAGACCAGGTACATATGGGAATGTAGTACAAGCTTACAAGTCATACGTGGATAGACACTTCGGTAAGAGTACTGTACTAGTCTTTGATGGCTATCCAGACACTCCAACAACTAAAGTTGAAACGCATAGTTGCGTAAGAGAAAAAAGTAACTGAAGTTCAAAGTAATGAACATACTTACGTTACTCATGCTCAGTGTGACTTCCTCCCTAATTCAAAAAATAAAAAGGTTCTCAACACTGCTCTTTCTAGTCATTTCACCAAAAATGGATATGAAATACATCAAGCAACAGATGATGCTGATGTCCTAATCACTACAGTAGCTCTGCAGCGTGCTAAAGATATTGAACAAGTCATTGTTGTTGCACAAGATACAGACATTTTAGTGTTGCTAACGTCTCTATGGAGCGATGAAAACATTTGGTTAATTCAGCCTCAATCTGGTAATAAAAGAGAAATTGTGTTTAATATATCTAAACAACGAAAGATCCACCATGTAGTTAAAAAGTCCTTCTATTTATCATGCAATGTCAGGATGCGATGCCACCTCCAGTATTTTCAGACAAGAGAAAGTAAAGTCTCTGAATTTATTGAATAAATAAGAGTGACTAAGAAATGAAGTTGGTGTTTACAACAACACAGAAGCAACCAAAGAACAAGTTGGTGTAGCAGGAATGAATTTTATCATTGCTTTGTATGGTAAATCAAAAACTAAAACTTTGGATGAACACATATTTTATATTTACCACCAACATACTGCTAAAAACAAATTACAAGCTGATTTTGAATTAGCCACGCTACCTCCTACATCAGCTGTTGCTGCCCAACACAGCTTCCGTGTGTATCATCAAGTTCAGAAGTGGCTAGGGAATGATATGGATCCTTGTCAATGGGGATAGAGCTTGGTTGGAAATTCACTACAGCCTATACCAACAACTCTCTCGCCAGCTCCAGAAAGACTTTTGGATTTAATTTCTAGCAAGGGTAAGAATTGTTATGATTCTTGTGAGTGCAAACCAGCAGGCCTGCTGTGCTCATAAATGTGTGATAAATGTGAGGGATTGTCATGTGAGAACTCTCCAGAAGTGGGCATTAAAGAACATGACAATGTCAAACTTGATGAATAATAAAAAATACGGTTCCTTTAACTGTTTCTGGGAATTTTCAAGAGTTAATTTTATTGTATACCTTTAAACAAGAGAGTACCAAAATTATTTTCTATGATATATCTGTGTTTTTATGTATATATGAATAAAGCATCTACAGATAATAAAAATATATAGTTTAAATACAAAGAGATTGATTATAAACTCATTACATTGTAATTAGGTTTGGTTTCTACGATATTTCTTATAATGTAAAATAAATAATTATAATATCAGTTGAATGTTTTTTCTCAATAAAATAGCTTAGTACAATGCATTTCTTTGTTTTCCTTAATTAATTTATGGTAATGTTTTGCTTGGAAATCCATTATGAAATACACTCACAATGGAGACATGCACTGTATTTCAATTATATATTTTCTGAAATACCTTATATTAATGGTTAATCCACGTCTTCAATTTCACTCCAATGTTTATCTCCCCAAAATCGGAAAAATTCCATTTCCTCAATGCTATTTCAGCTTATCATTCAAAAACCGTAGGAGATAGGAAAAAGCTTATAGGAGTGAAAAGGTGTAATTTTATTGATCTTCGACCTTTTTTTCAACCATATTTTTTTATATTTCAAGCCGTTAGTGAAATATGGCTGGAAAAGTTAAAATCAGTCGCCATTTTACAAGATGGCGGCCGTAGCACAGCATTCACGAGTCTTGATTTTCGATATGTTATTTATAGGTGCTAGTACTACACATATGCACAGTATCCCCTTTAAGGTAATTATTTCCAGGTAAAATCCTAATATGACTGGGCTATACAAAGTGTGAACAAGGGAGGGAGTAACATTGTAAAGTTGAAGTAGTCTACTTTTGAAAATAAAAATATTTTAGTTTGAAACATATTTATATAAAAATAATAGTTTACGAGATATAAATCATATAAGGATGTCTTTGAAAATTAAAATTGTTTGCCCTGTTATTTGATGAACAAAGATGTTTCTCTTTACCCACTGTTTCTGTAAGCAGTGTACAGAGATGTTTCTCTTTACCCACTGTTTCTGTAGCAGTGTACATAGATGTTTCTCTTTACTCACTGTTTCTGTGGCAGTGTACATAGATGTTTCTCATTACCCACTGTTTCTGTAGCAGTGTACAGAAATGTTTCTCTTTACCCACTGTTTCTGTAGCAGTGTACAGAGATGTTTCTCTTTACCCACTGTTTCTGTAGCAGTGTACATATATGTTTCTCTTTACCCACTGTTTCTGTGGCAGTGTACAGAGATGTTTCTCTTTACCCACTGTTTATATAGCAGTGTACAGAGATGTTTCTCTTTACTCACTGTTTCTGTGGCAGTGTACATAGATGTTTCTCTTTACTCACTGTTTCTGTGGCAGTGTACAGAGATGTTTCTCTTTACCCACTGTTTATATAGCAGTGTACAGAGATGTTTCTCTTTACCCACATGTTTCTGTAGCAGTGTACAGAGATGTTTCTCTTTACCCACTGTTTCTGTAGCAGTGTACAGAGATGTTTCTCTTTACCCACTGTTTCTGTAGCAGTGTACAGAGATGTTTCTCTTTACCCACTGTTTCTGTAGCAGTGTACAGAGATGTTTCTCTTTACCCACTGTTTCTGTGGCAGTGTACAGAGATGTTTCTCTTTACCCACTGTTTCTGTAGCAGTGTACATAGATGTTTCTCTTTACTCACTGTTTTATAGCAGTGTACAGAGATGTTTCTCTTTACTCACTGTTTATTAGCAGTGTACAGAGATGTTTCTCTTTACCCACTGTTTCTGTAGCAGTGTACATAGATGTTTCTCTTTACTCACTGTTTATATAGCAGTGTACAGAGATGTTTCTCTTTACCCACTGTTTCTGTAGCAGTGTACATAGATGTTTCTCTTTACTCACTGTTTATATAGCAGTGTACATAGATGTTTCTCTTTACTCCACTGTTTCTGTGGCAGTGTACAGAGATGTTTCTCTTTACTCACTGTTTCTGTGGCAGTGTACAGAGATGTTTCTCTTTACCCACTGTTTATATAGCAGTGTACATAGATGTTTCTCTTTACCCACTGTTTCTGTAGCAGTGTACATAGATGTTTCTCTTTACTCACTGTTTCTGTGGCAGTGTACAGAGATGTTTCTCTTTACTCACTGTTTCTGTGGCAGTGTACAGAGATGTTTCTCTTTACTCACTGTTTATATAGCAGTGTACAGAGATGTTTCTCTTTACTCACTGTTTATATAGCAGTGTACAGAGATGTTTCTCTTTACTCACTGTTTATATAGCAGTGTACAGAGATGTTTCTCTTTACTCACTGTTTATATAGCAGTGTACAGAGATGTTTCTCTTTACTCACTGTTTATATAGCAGTGTACAGAGATGTTTCTCTTTACTCACTGTTTATATAGCAGTGTACAGAGATGTTTCTCTTTACTCACTGTTTATATAGCAGTGTACAGAGATGTTTCTCTTTACTCACTGTTTTTTGTGGCAGTGTACAGAGATGTTTCTCTTTACCACTGTTTCTGTAGCAGTGTACAGAGATGTTTCTCTTTACTCACTGTTTATATAGCAGTGTACAGAGATGTTTCTCTTTACTCACTGTTTCTGTGGCAGTGTACAGAGATGTTTCTCTTTACTCACTGTTTCTATAGCAGTGTACAGAGATGTTTCTCTTTACTCACTGTTTATATGCAGTGTACAGAAAATGTTTCTCTTTACTCACTGTTTATATAGCAGTGTACAGAGATGTTTCTCTTTACCCACTGTTTTTTGCAGTGTACAGAGATGTTTCTCTTTACTCACTGTTTCTGTGGCAGTGTACAGAGATGTTTCTCTTTACTCACTGTTTATTAGCAGTGTACAGAGATGTTTCTCTTTACTCACTGTTTATATAGCAGTGTACAGAGATGTTTCTCTTTACTCACTGTTTTAGTAGCAGTGTACAGAGATGTTTCTCTTTATCCACTGTTTCTGTGGCAGTGTACAGAGATGTTTCTCTTTACCACTGTTTCTGTGGCAAGTGTACAGAGATGTGTTTTTCTTTACTCACTGTTTCTGTGGCAGTGTACAGAGATGTTTCTCTTTACCACTGTTTCTGTGGCAGTGTACAGAGATGTTTCTCTTTACCCACTGTTTCTGTGGCAGTGTACAGAGATGTTTCTCTTTACTCACTGTTTATATAGCAGTGTACAGAGATGTTTCTCTTTACTCACTGTTTCTGTGGCAGTGTACAGAGATGTTTCTCTTTACTCACTGTTTCTGTGGCAGTGTACAGAGATGTTTCTCTTTACCACTGTTTCTGTGGCAGTGTACAGAGATGTTTCTCTTTACTCACTGTTTATATAGCAGTGTACAGAGATGTTTCTCTTTACCCACTGTTTCTGTAGCAGTGTACAGAGATGTTTCTCTTTACCCACTGTTTCTGTGGCAGTGTACAGAGATGTTTCTCTTTACTCACTGTTTCTGTGGCAGTGTACAGAGATGTTTCTCTTTACTCACTGTTTTATAGCAGTGTACAGAAATGTTTCTCTTTACTCACTGTTTATATAGCAGTGTACAGAGATGTTTCTCTTTACTCACTGTTTATATAGCAGTGTACAGAGATGTTTCTCTTTACCACTGTTTTGTAGCAGTGTACAGAGATGTTTCTCTTTACTCACTGTTTCTTCGCTGGCATGTACATATGATGTTTCTCTTTACCCACTGTTTATGTGGCAGTGTACAGAGATGTTTCTCTTTACTCACTGTTTATATAGCAGTGTACAGAGATGTTTCTCTTTACTCACTGTTTATGTAGCAGTGTACAGAAATGTTTCTCTTTACCCACTGTTTATATAGCAGTGTACAGAGATGTTTCTCTTTACTCACTGTTTATATAGCAGTGTACAGAGATGTTTCTCTTTACCCACTGTTTCTGTAGCAGTGTACAGAGATGTTTCTCTTTACCCACTGTTTCTGTGGCAGTGTACAGAGATGTTTCTCTTTACTCACTGTTTCTGTGGCAGTGTACAGAGATGTTTCTCTTTACTCACTGTTTATATAGCAGTGTACAGAAATGTTTCTCTTTACCCACTGTTTATATAGCAGTGTACAGTGCCGTTAAGAGCCAATAAGGGCCTGGGAAAAATCATTTTTCAGTCTCTCTCAACATTTGACCACTCTAATATGCAATTTTTCACAATCCTCAAAAAAAAAAAAAACTTTAAAGACTTTGCACTTTTCAGAGATTATATAGTTATGTAAATATCAAAACTAGTACATAATTTTTAACAACGATTTTAAGAAAAGATTTCAGAAGACAACTTAACTACCATCCGATTATTCACGATAATTTCTCAAAAATACAATGCAAATACACACATTTGCAACACATATTTTAACTTTAAAAGAGGTAGGAAAGAACTTTAAATGAAAAGCCTACCTTTTGATTCCTTTGTATGTATATTTTATTTTCCAGATCAAACAATTTCGTTAAGACTTCACAACATATAATATTAGTGAGTCATTTTAAATTCACCTTTCGAGCTTCTTTATCAGCGAACATATGAATGATGGAGTCTTGATTCAATGTATATTGTTCTTAGATAATTTAGTCTTTGTTGACCCATTGTTGATCTCAAGAAGTTCTTTATTCTGCTAAGCACACTAGAAGATCGTTCCGCCCAAGCAACAGAAACTGGGAGTATGCAGAATGTGCAACGCATACAATATAGCGTTCTGTTATTTTGTTGAGCAGTTTTAGGGAAGGCATAGTAGATTTAGAAATGTTTGTCTTGTATATCACTTTAAGATACTTGACTTCTTCCGTTAGGCCACTAACATTTAAATAGCTTTAACGACGCAAATTTTAATATTTTTTCATGGCTCATCTACTCAAGTTTAAATAGTGGTAATTAGTGTACTTAATTTCCATTTCGTATTGCATTGCACTTTTCTTCCGTTTCGCTAAAACGTTTATATTTTCGTCCAAAATGAGAAGAAAATTCTCGGAGCTAAGACGCCAACCCCCCCCCCCCCCCCCGGTGCCCAGCACCCAGGTATCTCTCGGTGGGCCTGGCAGTGTATATTATTTCATAACTTATTATTTCATTTCACATATATTACGAGTTGTTGGTAAACGTTTCTCTCCTAAGATAAAAGAAAGTGAAATTCTGTGAGGTGCATCGTACCATATATTTTTGTTTTGCGCCTTAATGGTCCGAAATAGCCACATCCGCACTCTAGTGATGTTATGATGTGATAGGAGGGAAAACTACCCTCAGGAGGTGTATCAAGGAGTGATACACCTCTCCCAAATTCACTGACAAACCAGACCATCTAGTTCATGTGCCCACTGTTGTGGGATTTATTTCATTTAAACATGTTCGATTGATAGTTCCTCTCGTTTCTCAGTGACGCTGTCTGGTAAGGGTGTGACAGAGTGGAGGGTCGCCTCTGTGAGACCATTGCGGGCAGTTCCTGCCATTGGACGATCCTCGTCTCAACCTTGATAAAATTACTAGTCAATTATTTTTCCAATAAACTTAGACAAATATTTACAGGAGAGAAGTTTGTTTAAAAATATTGTTTCTTAATGTGTGTCATTCACTTTAAGGAATTTTATTTCAATTTCTTAAGAGGCCGGTCAACACTCGTTTACCCATCAAGACAGGGCATTATAAAATAAAAGATGGTGACTATAAACCTTCACACATCCCAGAGACTGACTGAGTATTAAATGGTACTACTAGTATCATCCGTCACTTTCATTCGTCAAAACCATGATATAGATCAACTTGCTCTAGCCCATACAACAAAATATAGTGCAATGTAAACACAACGTCCTGAGTACTGTTCCTGAACTTGTTGGCTTGTTCCAGAGTGCTGTTCCTGAACTTGTTGGCTTGTTCCAGAGTGCTGTTCCTGAACTTGTTGGCTTGTTCCAGAGTGCTGTTCCTGAACTTGTTGGCTTTTTCCAGAGTACTGTTCCTGAACTTGCTGGCTTGTTCTAGAGTAATGTTCCTGAAATTGTTGGTTTTTTCCAGAGTACTGTTCCTGAACTTGTTGGCTTTTTCCAGAGTGCTGTTCCTGAACTGTTGGCTTGTTCTAGAGTGCTGTTCATGAACTTGTTGGCTTGTTCAGAGTACTATTCCTGAACTTGTTGGCTTTTTCCAGAGTACTGTTCTGAACTTGCTGGCTTGTTCTAGAGTAATGTTCCTGAACTTGTTGGCTTGTTCCAGAGTGCTGTTCTGAACTTGTTGGTTTGTTCTAGAGTGCTGTTCATGAACTTGTTGGCTTGTTCCAGAGTACTGTTCCTGAACTTGTTGGCTTGTTCCAGAGTGCTGTTCCTGAACTTGTTGGCTTGTTCTAGAGTTCTGTTCATGAACTTGTTGGCTTGTTTTAGAGTGCTGTTCCTGAACTTATTGGCTTGTTCCAGAGTAATGTTCCTGAACTTGTTGGCTTGTTCCACAGTGCTGCCAAGTACGAAGTTGTTTACGGCTCTGGTCAGAATGTGAGCTTGGTGACCTTGCAGTGGGTGGCTCACGATCATGTCTCGATTTTTGTATTCTGGTAAATAAATCAATAAATCACAATGAGCTTTTATTCAAACGGAATTGAAAAGTCCACACTAAAATTGGGTTGTTGGAAAGTCTTTAAATAATATATTATATTATTTAAGTTCTAATTACGTCGAGTTATATATTTTATAACTCAACTAAATTAGTTAAAGGTTACCCCATCATGTCAGCTAGTCCAGATCTGAAACCTGGATTGTTTTCTTGGAACTAAGGTAGGTCCACACTAGAGAGTATCGCATGTGCCTTGCCTCACAACTGTTGCAAGATTGGAACTAAGGTAGGTCCACACTAGAGAGTATCGCATGTGCCTTGCCTCACAACTGTTGCAAGATTGGAACTAAGGTAGGTCCACACTAGAGAGTATCGCATGTGCCTTGCCTCACAACTGTTGCAAGATACATGCATAAAAATAAATTAAACATGGTTATTGATGCAATTTTGTTTTACTTAGGTCAAAAATGCGTTTTGTTACATAACATGTGTAAATACGGACCTTAGATAACGGTCTCCCCCCACCTTTCTCCTCTTAGTACACTTATTTTAGCTCACTCTCCTCATCATATTACTACTCGTTGAATTAAACCACTAGTTATTGTTGTGAACAATGTCCACATTTGAACATAAACTTAAATGTGGGCCTACTAATAACTTTAAAACCAACGATTAAATATTTTAAAACAGATATTGAAAGAAACGTGTTATCAATATCTGGTGAAATTTTCATAATTTTAAACTATTCGTTTTGCAGGTCAACTTTTGTGAGAACCTTCTCTGAGTTCTTGGGTTCGACGTGAAGTCTGTGGAACTGTAGATTAATGGAAGTGAAAGTCATTATGTCAAGACACAATAGATGATTGGATTCCAACATTTATGGTCGACTTAGTAATTATTGGAAGAATAAGATTGAGAAGGGCGCTTATTTAGAGTATATTTTTAATAATTGTATTCATTTATGTAAATATGTTAATAATATGAACATCATGGTAGTAAGCCTAATACTGTGTTAGATATACCTGCTTAAGGAGCCTAATTGTATAATATGAACCTGGGAAATTGTGTTTTATTGTTTAAATTGCGTTTTGAAATGGTGTATTTGTCAATATTAATTTGCATTGATGAAAGTGAATTTTCTTTACATCAAAAATTAATATAATATACATACATATTATTATCTATTATGGATATAAAATTGGAACTCTAATCTTAAGAAGCTGTAAAAAATTACTCTACTTTCTATTATGTTATATTTTATGTAATTTTTTTTCTAATCATAGTTTCAATATAAATAAAATATTAATAAAAGAGTAGTGGTTGAAATGACAGTTTCGGCTCACTTTCTCCCATTAAGGTTAACTAAAATTGATCTTCCACATTCCATGTGGAAGATCATTTCTCCCATTAGAATCGTCCACATTGTGAAGTTGGGTCACTTTCTCCCACATTGATCATTCCCATAGAGCAGGTGGGTCACTTTTCTCAGAAGAATAATATTGATCAGTGGCGGATCAGGAAAAAATATTTTGGGAGGGGAGGAGGTGGAACAAAGGGGGGAACAGGAGTTTATAAAATAGTTACACCATTAATTTGATAAGAATTCATAAATTACTAATATTTTACTATAATATTACTACGTATTGGGTGTTACTCGTTTAGCCGTTTATTAAAACGTTTCCCAGGAGGCACTGCGAGGAAGCGAGTAACGTCACCTCTCACCTATAACTAATTTTGTCTAAACTATTTAATTTTGATAAAGCCGTGCTGTTTCACCTGATGAAATCAGGCTATGATATTCACAAGCACTCGAGAGTTTTACGTAATAAAACCTTTATTACAACGGTTAATACACGAACTCTTTTCAATATACATACATACAAAACATAAAGGGTGATTTTTTTATGTCTCCATTGGTGAACACATTTGTCTTATTTTGTAGTGACCGTATGCAAGAGTACCATATCCATTATCTAAATT
The DNA here is from genome assembly GCA_033556935.1 of Timema podura. Lineage (NCBI taxonomy): Eukaryota > Metazoa > Arthropoda > Insecta > Phasmatodea > Timematidae > Timema > Timema podura. Next base: position 71,396,180 of record JAVRXN010000001.1, read on the forward strand.
ATAACGTTTGTCATCTCCGGGTGAAAGTGCAAGTTTATTCAAGGAGATACTGTACAATTGATGTTTCTCACTTCTTATCATAGACATATTGGCGTAGTATAAGATCCCCTGCTTTAAACATTTTTTATAATGGGCATGTTTAATTTTTTTTTTAAGAGTTGTTTTTGACACACCTTTACCAACTTTTTTCTCCTCAAGACTCTCCTTTTGAATGGAGTAAAGCTTCGGTCGAAGTCCCACAAACTCTCGAATACACTCTCCATTCATCTCATCCTTAATTTTACCCAGAGCTTTTTTATTGCACGCACTGAGTAAAAAATGTGTTTTAGGATAGTCTGAAGTGTCGAATCGGTCTATATTATCAAACATATCCACATACACATTTTCTGTTTTCAGTTCGTAGCAGAGGGAGTCTGTGTCTGTTAATAAGAGCTTTGCATTTTGTACATATTTCCTTTTAACATAATTATAATGAAAGTTATACAACTACCTAGCTGGCCCACCTGGTACAATTTGACCTTTGAACTTTGCCCCCGATCATGATAGAGTGTGTATTGTGATGATTGTGTCGCAATCGTGTGTGACAGCGCTGTGATTGGCTGGAATCTGACTGGCTTTCCCCACTCCCCCTCCCACAGACCCTCTTTTAGCGGTTTATTCTTATCCAAACTTGTTGTTCCTGTCTCGTTTGTTTTTTGTGTACTTATTAGGTTTTTTATGTCTAGGTAGGATTGGTACGGGCTTTGGAGTTTATTTGTGGGAGTTTATTTTATTTATTGGCATGCAGTCCACGGCTTCGGGTGCTCCTCCCTCCGCATCACTGACTAGGGAGGGAACACCCAGCAGGAACCTCTCCCGACGGCCGCTTAGCGTAGAGTATGACCACTGACCAGCTGGCAGCTGTTCGCAGCCGTAAGATTCCCTTTCTTTTCCCCTCACTTCGTGATACCCCTCCTCTCGAGTTCATCGGGGGTCAGAACCCTCATGATGGAAAATTTTGATGTCACAACAACCCTTAGCGTATCATTAACCCGCCCCTCCACCCCAAGACCATTTAACGCATAGGTCGTGGCCTTCTGAAGGCCGCAGGTTCAGAAGTGCTTTCTAATGCCCAATCAGGGGCCCGATTTATCGGAAATAATACTTATTTTAAAGAACCTTGTTGTGTTTAAGCTTTCGCCATGTGCGGTAACATGGATTCGAACCTTGATATCTTTGCCCAAATAATAAAATTAGTGGTTGTACAGGGATGTACCATCATTTGCGCAGGGTTTAATTGTGAAAATATATAGGTAGTTTAAGAATCAAATACCCAAAGCTATTATTTATGGTTTTAGTGATGATTACTCCAGTTAGATATCATTGACACTTGAACATGGGAATCGTACCCTCCAGCATAGATTTTTCGGAAACAATCCCTATTAAAACACCTTGCTGTGTTTCAGCGTTCACCATTTATGGTAACATGGATTCGAACCTTGATATCTTTGCCCGAATAATAAAATTAGTAGTTGTACCATCATTTGCGCCGGGTAAAATGTGAAAATTGTCTACCTACCAAGATGTAAATTAAAACATACAGGTAATTTAACAAACAAATAGCAAAAGATATTATTTATCCTTTTAGTGAGGATTACACCATCTAGATATCATTGACACCTGGACACAGGAATCGAAACCTGGGACCTTTGGCTCAATAACAAATAATTATCACGCACAATATAGAGTTCTGTCTCTCTCTTGTTAATAACCGGCTGGAAGCAATAATATAATTTCTACGATTAATTATTATGTAGGTATACTTAAACACGTTGAAAGACTATATTTTGGTTTTAAAATATCAAGTTCCCTCGCTAGAGCGACAAAGATGTAAATTAAATCATTTAGGTAATTTCAAATAGCCAAAGCTATTATTTATGCTTTTAGTGATGATTACTCCAGCTAGATATAATTGACACCTGGATACAGGAATCGAACTCAGGACCTTTCGCGCGAACACAAATAATTATCATGCGCAATATAGGGTTTGTATTAATAAAAGTAATTAGCATTTGTCAGTCTATCAACACTTTTAGCAGCTTGAACCCCTACTACCTCCTCACGTCACAGGGTAAGATGTGTACCCACATTTGCATGATTGGAAAAATAATCACGGCCACGGAGGGTTGGACAGCGGTCCTTCATGGCATATCGGACCCCATAGCCAGCAAAGGGTCCAACACGTCCGTGCTCGTCGGGATCGTTAGCAAGATTGACGAATAGCGGTAAATACATACCGCTTTACATGGATCGGGCAAGCACCGATGTGGAAACAATATTATTGACCAATAAGAAGCCGACACTCATACATGTGGCACACCCCATTGAAGCGACTATAAATATACCTTGAAATCATTACATTCAGTCATTATCTGTACCCGCATTTGCGCTTCATTGACACCTGAACAGGGTGAATCGAGCCCTCTAACATCGTCTGGATATATTTGCCCGAATGAGAGACCTAATAGTAAAAATTACTGGTTGTAGTAATGTACCATCATTTGCGCAGGGTTTAATGTGAAAACATATAGGTAGTTTAAGAATCGAATAGCCAAATCTATTATTTATGCTTTTAGTGATGATTACTTCAGCTAGAGCCTTTCTCAATAGTTAACGATTAAGTAGGCTAATAAGTTATTTATATATCCACAATTATTTAAATAAACAAATAAGTTATATGGTGTGCTGCAAAGACTTGTCTCTCACTATTATATATTAAAATAAACATTTAGTAAAAAAAACCGTCAGATTTGTGAAACGAGATAATATGTCTCTACATTGCTGTAGAAACACTACACCAGAGATCATAAATAAATAATATACACCAATACTTACTCTTATTGTACTAGAACCTGTAACCCGTTACTCAAAAAGGAGGGGTACAAATACCAAAAATAAGTTAAAAGGATAAGCGGCAAAACTCAAACAAGAATAATAGGAGTGAGCAGTGTGAGTAATTTGCTTAGGATAATTCTGGGACGTCATATGTCTCCAGAGCACGCAACTCATCCCTAATTGTGGGAAGAAGAACCACGGTCTACCTCCAAAAACCTTAAGAACAAATAATATATTTAATGAAGATATGCAAAATAAGTGTAATTAATTATACACAGGGATAACGTGATTAAAAAATAACATTAAAAGATTGCAAATCCATAATAGCGTTTTATTCAAATTTATATCAACTATTAACAACATATATAAAATGTAGGAACCATCGAGAATGTTACTCAATGCATTAATAAACAATGGTGATCTGCGTTTACAGTTTGAAAACCCGATAAATGTATTACTTTATGATCTTTCCAATACATCGGATAAGCGATTAGCATTATATATAACCAATTGAAACAAAAAATAACATTATACAAAGTGTATATTTCTTTTTTTACTTACACTAGAAGTTAATTGATATCAGGGGCCATAAACATCCCATTACATAATTACCCTCTCATTGCTCTAATTTTTGAGTTATCATTAATTATAATTCCCATATTTTTTTATAAACAATTCAAAAGTTTAACCCGAATTTTCCAAAACAAGCAACAAAGTCCAAAATGGTCACGGAACTCTGCATTCCTACTCTTATCTACAATTACTATATAGACAATAAACAAATAATTAATTTCAATCTTTATGGCAAATATAAAATTAGTTAAAGGTTTTCCTTTACATATGGCCGATAGTTATGCAGCTCCCTACTACTTACAATGCCCATGTCAGACAACACCTAACCCAAGACATAGCTGACGTTAAATATTATTAAGATAATGCTCTTAAAGTATTTCCCCAAAACAAAAGAGTACCACATTAAATATTTAGTGTCAATGATTATATTAACAATTCTAAATAACTTAAACGTGAAGTTTCCTTTACTACGCAAGTAGTCCTCAAAAGTTCAATTTTTTAAAGAACCCAGGATGATATTAATATTATCAGTTAAAGTGCCAGAAAGGAATTTAGAAAAAAATTATAAATAAAAATATTAATTAAGCCAAACATAAATTTATCCTTACATTATAAATGTTTAAGAAGCCTTAGCTTCACCTTCCCAATTCCAAGCCATGTCCAAGAGTAAAGTCTATCTATTACAAACGATCTTTTATATGGTACGCAAATTCGTCGAACACGTAACACGGATCACAGGGTGGAGGATCACAAGGTCAACACGCAAAAGGGGGGGTGCATGGCAACGAGAACATTCTTTTTTCTTCAAGAAGAACACTGGACGGCACTGGACGTATCTTATTGGTCGTTGAACAGGCTGGTTGGCGTTGATCAAGGCGGCGGCCTCTAGCGGGCGAAGTTTGACTCTCTATTCGGGGCCGGCAGTTGTTGACTTGGTGGTTACGTGACTGGACGTGTAATTTCGTTAGTCCGAGACGGTGATATAGAGGGAGTGTTGACGATGTATATATTGAATTGTCCTTTTTTACTCGTGACTTGTAGCAAGGAAATGCTACAAACCTATGAACACTGTTAATAGCGAGCTATATCAAAATATTGCACAATACATTTTCGGGTTCACAATCTTTGAGGGAATCTAGGTTTTACTCTTAGAATTGTTACATTTGATAATGTTACATTATACTACCCCATGTTAATCTACACGCATAGGCTTTCCCTTACAAGTTTCATACTACCCACTCCGTATGAAACTACAATATTAATAAACTTCATGCCATAGTAACCTTCTCTATTGTTGTTCAAGGTAATTTCAGTCTATATCAAGAACAATGTTAAACAATATAAAAAAGAATAAATTCCTTGCAATCACAAACTGTCCATGTACTTAGTCTTTGTATCTTCTGGCTAGAACAACCTTCAAGACTCTATTATACACGTTGCGTCCTAGATTGAAGAGTGGGACGAACAAGCCTTGGTGAGCCAGCAACTGATGTTCCGAGTGAGCTGGTCGAAGTTACTCTAATGGGGCAGACGAAAAATACACTCGAGAACTGAACTGCGACTATCATGCCCTCTGATGGACGAAAACACTCAACTACCAAGACATCGCGTGATATGTGTACGTCACAGGTGTACTGATCAAGTGTACCCTCATCAACAAAGGCATGGAGTACGTGATCTATTCAGCGTAGCGAGTGCACAAGCTTGATCGAAGGACTACGTGCTTCTCTGCAAACATCATAATGGCCGATGTGACGTCAGCGACTAGTTTGGAATCATCCTACCTCCCCTACCAAGCGGCTAGTCCCTATCTAACATGGCGAATCTGAAGATAAAGTCGACTATTATATTCGACGCCACCAGGAGTAGTCCTGTCCTGGACTTGAACATTTACAGGATGATAACGTATTTTCTTTATATATATTCATCGATGTTATTTTAAAGACTTAAACTATGGCTTGTTCAAATTTGAATTCTAAATTAAAGTAGTATTTGGAATAAGCCGGAATAAGCATCGTAATATAATAACTAAAAGTTTTTTTATTTAAAACGTAAGTTTTGATATGGGACACCAATTGTTTTCTGGCGCCACTTGGGCGCTAGTGTCTGTTATGTGACTTGAATATTTTAGATTGCCACTTTTATTAATTAATTTTTGCTAGGAGTATTTAATTTAAATAGTCTGAATATTGTAGTTACTAGTAAATGTAAACTCCCTTTTTGATAATGTTTCCTTATTTGATTATTATTTGAATTATATGTTCAAGTAACGTAAAATTTTTCTTATTGATTAATTTAGACTATAATATTTTCCAAATCATTTAATAGAAGTTACTGGTGGTATAACTAGGCTTTCTTATGTATATTTTATTATTTATTATTAACAAGTAGGGATCTTATTAACGTCTTTAGTCGTGTTGACATTAAATAGTCCCGCGGGAGTTTGACTTGAGGTCTGTAAGCCAAACTCTTGTGTTCTTTTAAATATCTGTGGGGTAATAAAATTATTAAATTAATAATTTATTTTTTAAATTATTCGGTTTGTATTCACTGTAGTGAATCAGACGCTTTTGTAACAATTTAAAAGATGCCCATTAAGCCCATTTTTTTTTTATCGTATAAATATCTGGCTCGATATTTATTGAGTAATAAATTGTTCTAATTTTCAACGTTTAAGGTTGTTCTGTCTATATTCACTGTTGTGAATCTGAACTTATTGTAGTCTGGTCAAGTAGTTGTCTCTTCCAGACTGACCCGGTTGACTTAAGGATATATTTCATGTTTCTAAACATTCCCATAATCGAACTGCACTTTACTAATGATATGTTATTACTTATTTGATTTTCAACATACCTCTGATAGAACTATGAGGCCATGTAAATTATTGTTTCAATTGTTGTTTTCTTGAACAAACCATTCATATTGTTATTTAATTCTTGCTAATGTTTTACCTTTTTTATGATTTATTTAGATTTCACCCACTTTTCTTTTAGTCTAGTGTGGCCGTAGCTAAGAGGTAGTAAAGTGGGTGTAACAGCATTGTGCAACTGTGTGTTAATGCACATTTGGATTAACTTACACTCTTTAATAAACACTTTAATAAAATATAGCTTAATTACTTAGATGAGACCTGGCGGAGCGCTGACTGACTGACGGTCGTAGAGCAGACGGCTGAAATCGTGCGGACCAGGGAAAGTCTGAGGTTGGCGAATAACCTTGTAGAGGCATGGTCACCTATCTGGCTGACGTTGTCCACCGACGTCCTTAAAGGGAGCAAATGCCTCCGATCCCCGTGGCTCCTGAGAGCGTGCGGCTCTCCGTCCCAATCCCGGACATATAGTCCCCGGGGGGTCAGAGCCCGGGTTCCCTCTAGGACACGTAGGACCAACAGGCACCCCAGGATGCACTGCCACATACGTTCCAAGACCTGCGGTCTCCAGGTACTTCAGGTTTCCAGATTACCTCACCCATTTCACACGCGTGGCCTTCGGGGGTTCGAACCGGGCGTAATGACAGGAGGCTCGCAATGCGGCCTAACAGAGCTAGGATTCCAAGATCCTCAATAGACAATAATATACCGATAATAACAATAGCATCCTCTTCACCAATTTTAAATTCAAACAACACTCCAACCGATGATTTGATGAAGACGCCGTAATGCGCAAGCTGATGCTCCATTATTTTTACATAGATATTTAAAGCGTAACAACCTATTAATTTATGTAAAAGTTATATATTATTTTATCAAAATATATTTGATAACATTAAATGATGTTTAAAATAAATTCAAGTTCCTCATAATTTAATATTACTTATGAATTAATGTAAAAGTTATATATTATTTCTTCAAAATTTATTTGCGAGCATTAAATTATATTTAAAATAAATAAAAGGTTCTCATAGATGTATTACTTATGAATTTTTTTAAAAAGTTATATATATTATTTCATCAAGATATATTTGCGAACATTAAAGTTATTTGTTGTTTAAGTAGCTAATTTGTTTTGTGTAAATGGCCAAGTGTATATTACCATTTCATGGTGTGAGCTATATCTGTAAAAAATATTATAAAACTTTTATTTGTTTAAATAAATATTCCAAGTATTCTTTTCTCATGGTTTTATTTGTGTGAATAAATAATAAAAACTGTTATGGTTGTATTTTAACGTCTACACTCAAATACCATCTTTCTTATCCTATAAATACAAGTTTATTTAGCTTAGAAGCTCAGTCTCGAACATTATGGATAAGTTGAAACATTCAGAATAAAACAATTGTTTCTAAAATAATTAAATCCTTTTACTTTCTCTTTGGGTAGCAATCTAACGTCATAACAATTACAATTTATAAATGAAAAAACGAATATGTGGGTGTGTGTGCCTTAAACCAAATCTAGTTAATTTATAAACGCTATCTAAAAAGTGAAATATTTTTTCGCTAACATTATATTAACTCACATAACATTTACCCGACTGCACTGTTTGATATCTCATTCCGGCAAGGTTGTCACTTGTCTATTGCTAGCTCTCCCCTGTCTTTGAATATCCAAGGATTTCTAAAACAGCATGTTCTAGGTTTTTAAAAATAATAACACTTTCTTACTATTTTTTTTATTGACAATCAGCAATTAATTAATTAATTAAAAAACATTCATGGCGTGCAACCATAACAACAACATACAGTTTTTTGACAAGCAGCAATATTATTTAGGTCCTGTGACCGCTACCAGTAATTAAGTTGAGAGTTTAGAGTGCAACATGAATTATATAATTGTGATAACAAGAAAAAACATATATTCACACTTTTATCTAATAAAAAACATCAGGAAAGAATATGTATTTCAGGATATACTGAGAGGCGCTAGAACGCATATTGACAATGTCTACAAAGTTTTTACCCGGCATTTTTAGTCTTCCCACACCATCAAGCACAATAACGTTCTGTTCATTGCTGGTCTCTTCTGATAGCACAACGTTATAACTTTTGTTTTTTCTCAAGCTCGTTTAAGCACTTGAAACGGTTGTATTCTTCTTTCTCGATCCGGTCTAACGCACTGCACAATACCTCCTCGTCCCAACAGGCATCCTGGTGAACAGGATTTGGAGGAGTTTGATGACATTGATGTTTGTGTCGAATAAGATTGGAGAGCTCTGCGTAGGACCACTCACAAATGCCACATTTAAATGACATAATGGCAACTGGAGATGCAGCGAAAGAAATATCCTCGGGAGAAAAACACACTGTCGCTCAAGTGGAAACGCCCTCTACTCACAAACTAAGTTCCCCTCTCACGTTTTTTTCAAAATGTCTGCCACTAGCTCCAATGACGTCAGCAGAGTGCTACGACAACATGAGCGCGTCTAGTTTATTAATTCACTTTTAAACATCACACTTTGTCCTCCGAGATATATCATACAACGTGCTTTAGATTTAAATCGCTTACAATCCAAATAATAGGCAGACTTTGGAAGTAAGACGTTACCGAATCTGCCCAGACCGATTATGTAGTCATCGGGCGTTTCACCAATAATTTTAACGTTTGGATAAGTTTTGTACATTTTTAAACACTCGAGATTTACGAGTTCTTCGGACTTAACCTCCTCCTCCTCCGCTGGTGGTGGCCACGCGGGTGACTCTACTGACTCTGATGTCGGGTGGATAGATGAGTCTGGTGGTGGGCACGCTGGTGACTCTGGCAGTGAGTACTCTGATGTCGGGTGGATAGATGAGTCTGGTGGTGGGCACGCTGGTGACTCTGGCAGTGAGTACTCTGATGTCGGGTGGATAGATGAGTCTGGTGGTGGGCACGCTGGTGACTCTGGCAGTGAGTACTCTGATGTCGAGTGGATAGATGAGTCTGGTGGTGGGCACGCTGGTGACTCTGGCAGTGAGTACTCTGATGTCGGGTGGATAGATGAGTCTGGTGGTGGGCACGCTGGGACTCTGGCAGTGAGTACTCTGATGTCGAGTGGATAGATGAGTCTGGTGGTGGGCACGCTGGTGACTCTGGCGGCGGGCACTCCGGTGACCCTGGGGATGGGGGCGGTGGCTGCAGCGTCGTGAAGGGTTGTGGTGGGTGGTGTGCAGCTCGGAAGGGTGGTGGAGGCCTGGGCAACATGGCCACAACGTCCCCTTTGCGGAAATTGTACACAGCACATGTCATATCACACAAGTAAGACTCCCCGATTCTCTCCTAGGGTAGTACTTCAGTCGCTGTTATCGTGTGAAAGGTATAGTCGTAGAAGTCGATGTAGCCTCACTCCTCTCTGTCGTGGTTCACTACTTTGTAAATTACATGTCTATCGCTCACAGCCACACTGTGAATATTTTCTATTGTCATATAGGCACGCCCCACAATCGTATGACCCACAAACATTAAATTAATATAGCCGGTTCTAAGCATGGTGAGCGTAACTGACCACTAAACGTGCTGGATGGTTTGTAGGGTCCACTGTACAATACGGTGCACATGTATTAACTGCCCAGCTTCCCGATGTTGTTGTTAATTGCTTGACTCTTAAACGCGTTTAAAGTTCACAATGGTAGGTGAACCTGGTTTTACTCCGGCGCAGGTAAATACCAATTTTTCGTTATTAAGAAGGAGATTTACAGTTGAAGGGGCAGCCCGCAACCAGCATTTCACACATTTACCCAAAGGTTATTCTTATTCTGATGATATCTCAACTATCATGAATGATAATAAAATATTTATTGTGTCAAATTTAAGGTATCAATATGCAAAACGATAATGCCAGACTAAAATTTTAATAAAACCATGGAATAATTAGATAAAAAATTAGATATAAATGAATAAATGTGTTTGAGCTTCAAACTATTAATTGAGAAAAAAATTAAAATTTTTAACTAGGCATTTATTATCGCAACTAGTTTACGCTTGCAACAGTACAATTATAATTGGGTGTTTATATATGAAAAAACTGAATAAAACCAAAAATACCATTTTCATGCCTTTTCGATTTAATATTACATTGGAGATAGGTCACTTTACCTCCATTCTTTTCTTGTCAAAACCCCATTAAGTACGCTTAGTTGGTTACAGAAGGGTAGAAGGGGGAGGGCTCGGTTATCTTTCAATTCTCTTTTAAGACCTGAAAAGTTTCTAACAAGCCAGCACCGACACAAAGTTCGTCAGGTGCTAGTGCTGTATTGGTTGGAATGGGTAGTACTATAATTTGTTACGGTGACCTGGTGGTCTAGGGGTAAGGTGTCAGACTTCTGTGCTGAGGGTCCGGGGTTCAATCCTCGGTCCCGGCACAGATTTATCTGATTGCCAAACCCTTCCTTCACCTCTGACAAGACGTGTATTAATCACAACTTGTGAATGTGAGGAATGCCAGGTCTCTACCGTGGTTCGGATTCCACGTTAAACTGTAGGTCCTCCATTTCATCTCACAATCACCCTACCATTACACATTAGCGTAAATGCGTATAACCCGAACGGGTAGTAAGACGTGGTGCTAATAATAATAATAATAATAATAATAATAATAATAATAAATAATAATAATAATAATAATAAATATATAATTTGTTGCAATTTTTTTTTCAAAATGGTGAAAAAGAATGGGAGAAACCATCTTTCTGATCACAAAAAAAAAAAAAAAGCAGAGAGGTTTGAATTTTAAAAAGTGTCGAGAAATTCAAAAAATAATGTCCGTAGAGGAGGGAAGATTAGAGAAAATACACATGCAAATAATTTTTAAGAAAATTAAAAACAATTAAGAATGGCCCTTAGAATTCACACCACTTATCGCGTGGTAAAAAGTGTCAGTCTCCTCTTGGCTGGCTTGCCGTTAACAGAGAGGATGGGTTTTGAATCCCAGCGGTTGTATTGAGGTAGCTAGTCATAAATGGTTTTCCTCTCTTATGTAACGGTTCCCGTCACACGGACTTCTCATCCGATATTTAGCTTGGCCCGCTAAATTTAATATTGGTATCTGGTGGAGGCATGCACACAGGGGTTTCGGATACTTCCTGCGATACGTGGAAGTTACAGGTACCTACTCCCGCCACGTGGCGCGGCGGTTCATCCAACGGCGCTATGAACTATCCGTGGGCTAAGTGTGAACTTGCTCGTAGAACTGGTGGAGGAGATTGTGGACAGTTGGAGTGAGTGTTCCGCGAGACGGACTCGAGTGTGTAAGTGGGTTGTACGCGAAAGCCTGGCTGGTGTTGACCCTCTGTCTCCGAGCAGGAGGATTTGGAGCGAAGTTTTACGGCAGGGGTATGGTAGACCTATCCTTACTATTTAATCTGTACTATTTGAACGATCTATTTCAACTTTCTGAGTGGTTTTAGTTTGGTAATGTTTACATAGTTGTACCCGTTCTATTGGGATCTTAGTGAAATAATGGGCCGGTCGGGAAGGAGGAAAACTACTTGGCGTGAGGCTGGGTAATATTATAAAAACTCTTCTTTGGTGATTAAGTGAAGGGTTAATTATGTTAACGACCTTCTTCCTACACAGTATTAGGTTACTAATTGGTGTCTCTAATGAACAGCTAAGGGGGGTAATGTGATGGGGAAACAATTTATGTGTGGTCAAATAGGATTAGATTGATCATTTATTTTTTTATTTAAGGGCACTACCGGTATGATAATACCTAATTAGCCCAGCATTTTATGTACATATTGTTGTTTCAGCTAGGGATTATAGTTAGGTAATTGATATATTTATGTTTAATACTTAAGCTGGTTATTGTGTACTCTTATTACCGGACAGACAGTTGGGGGCTTAGAAGGATAGTGGTATTTATACCTTCTGAGGTATGGTTTAATGGTATTTGATCTTTGTAAGGGGAGGTTATATTTTTTTGTGTTGGTGGGATCCAGGCTACATATGTATATATGGGGTTTGTAGGGTTGGGGTTCGGCGTCAGGGGCCAGGAGTTTGGTCCCCGGACGGTGTACGTTCAACCACGGACCACCTCAGCGGTACGCCTCACTGGTTGCATATCCAGGGCTAGGGACCGAAGGCGCGACCGAGTGGCCGACCAACTGGACACCACGGAGGATTCCCCGTGGAGCGTATGGTTACGCGCAAAGACCGCTAAGTGCAATAATTGTGTTGGGTTTTTTTTCTCGCAAAGACGATGGTATTTGAAGATGGACTTGAGAGGACACTCTTTTTGGAAGTGACTGTACCTAGTGTAGAGTAGCCTTATAATTAGTTGAGATGTACCCTTTAATTAATTTTTTTTTTTCGCGGTGGCCACTCGCAACTCTGAATGTTCATATTTCCTTAAGTAAGAGTAAGATCAATAAATTGTTATCCCGGGATAAGTTGGTAAAAGAATTGACTGATTATTTTGAACTAACCTATTAATGATTCATCTCATATTTCCCCTATGTGAATAATTATATGCCTCACCCCATTTCATTTCATGATTAGAGCTTGATTATATTGTATATTGAAACTAGACGAAGGCTTAACCACACCTTTAAGGTGAAAGGGTAATTGATATGGAAATAAGGAATGTTTGTTGGGCCTGACTCTTTGTGCCCGCCCTTCGGGCGTATTGAACACTATTTTTTTGTGGTCCTAATCTTTCTATTGATTACTCCAACTGTATTTCAGGGGCCCATTCATAGTAGCATAAGATTAGCCAACCTTGACATAGGAAAAAAAAAGTTTATCTTTCATAATTTTTTTTCATAATACTATAGATATAATTTGATTTACAATAAGGTTATTGATTGCTAATTTCTTAGATGTTAAACCACTTTGTAAGTAAACCCCGGAAGCCTAGGGGCTTAATGGGGAGCCTCGTTGCCTAACAAGCAGTTGATCCCTGACCGAGGGGTCCCTTATTTATCCGGGTCTACCTTACGAGGGGGAGGGTTGATTTTAATATCTACATCTGGCGACTGAACGACTTTCCTCGTTAATGTTCAGTCTCGCTATCGCCAACGAGGTGGCGCCCAAACATCAACACTCTCCGGGACTGACCCTGACTTTAAGGGACCAGTCAGTGCCCACAGCTCTAGGACCACGCCCTTCTCCACTGAGCGACGCGGGATGTTGTACTTACCCTACAAAAATTCAAGTAAACTTTCTCTAAATTCTATCTTTCTCATCCCTATTCTATCAGTGTACATGTGGGGGTATTCCGAAAGGGTAGTAATAAGCATTGTTTGTAAATGATATCTGCCCTAACTGAACTATATTGAGGGTCAAACCAAGTCATATTTCTTCCTCGGAGTGGAAACACATGCAACAATCCTACAGGTTTATTTAAAAAAATCAAATTACCTAGCATTCTAATCTATGCCATCTAGTATTTCCTTGATATTTGGATATTTCCATTAAAAAAAAACTCAAATTACGTTATTTAAAAAAACTATCTTAAAGTAAATTTGAACATATTAGACCTTAAAATTTAATAATGTCACATAAAATTTGTGTTTTTTTATTTAAGTTGCTTAGGCAACATAGTTTTTACCTATTTCCTTATCAAATGATACTCACCCAAATACTCTTTATATTTATTTTATTTATTAACACCGGGTATGACTACCCGTTTGGGTTGTACGCATATGTACTAATTACTCTGTTGGGTCAAGGATGAGGATGGTTATTATTTGAGGAAGTGTACCCACATTTTGGTAGAGAGCCATTTATGAAATAAAATTTATTTATATCTGTTTCTTTCACAAATGGCGTGGTTATAATTTAGGAAAGGTAGCATTTAAAGGAAGGGTACTAGCATTTGGAAGGAGGGAGAGTTTGTGGGATACAATGTCAGATACCCACACTTGCTAAATCAAACTAGGATTCGAGTATTGACATTCCTGATACAGTCGACTCAACATAGGAAGAGTGGTAAATGACAGCTAGCAGTAGTTTTTTAATTCAGTAATTCCAAGAGAAGTATTAATTGGAAGCGTTTGATAAAACTACTTTATCATCAATTATTAAGCAAATAATAAATATTTACACATAGGTTAATTAATATGAGGGACTTTCAATCAATGTTTGCACAAAAATAAAACTTCTGCTAGATGTCAGTTACCACCACTCACTCCTAGGGTGAAAAGACTGCTGTACCTCTGAGCTATAGCTCAGGCAAGATGGAACCGACACCTTTGTCCTCCTGATCATTAGTATACTTTGACTGTGTACAGTGTATGTTCCAAGTCTGAGGTATTTCGTAACCGGTGTATGATCCATAATGTAATTATATTATATTACATTTTATCGAATCTTATATAATCCAAGAGAATTTTTAGTTACTATGATTAATAGTAATAACCATTCACACTTGTTTTTAAACCAATCATTACATGGACTCGGAAAATAATACATCAATGATCGTAATTAATATGAAATCAGTTAAAAATATATCTGATTCAACCTCAGATAAAACAATGAACAACAATAATTATTTATTCTTAATTTATAATATTAGATATGCTAATATTTTAGCCGGAAAAGTCATATGCTCTAATGAAAATGGTGGCCAAAGTTTAAAAAATTTAAGGTACAAATCTTCTCAATTTATATTAATAAACAACATAACAATAAAAAAAAGTTTAATTTCTTAGAGGTTTCGGTTGTAGTATGAAATTCTCAATGTAAACTAAAGCGCTCCACCGAGTTTTGTATGAATTATTGTCTGAGACAATCCTATCAAGAATTCTAATATATAGTGGTATGTAGTAATAAAAAAAGGCCTTCTAGATGTCATTCCTCCAAAAATCTTGGATACTAGAGTCAAGTTTTCATAAGAAGGCACTATAAAAATTAATAGATCTACTTTCATGTATGCATCCGTCAGCTCACGTGACCTATAGCTGTCAATTTAAATAGATATTATCAATAATTATTAAATAACACTAATGATAGTTTATAATACAATATTTGTTAATTTTGGTCGCAAAAATAATGAGAGTGGCAAGGGATGGTGAAATAATACAATGTAAAATAGATTGGATTAGGTTTAAAATTGTTATTTTAATCTTGAAATTATAAAATAAATATAAAATAATCATAACACACAATATTATTTTTTGTATTAGGCTATAATGTTAATCAATGACTTAAAGGTTCCAGAACGTTCAACTTTACA
Organism: Timema podura; assembly: GCA_033556935.1. Taxonomy (NCBI): domain Eukaryota; kingdom Metazoa; phylum Arthropoda; class Insecta; order Phasmatodea; family Timematidae; genus Timema; species Timema podura. Next base: position 71,411,716 of record JAVRXN010000001.1, read on the forward strand.
AGTCAAGACAACCACAATAGATTGTACTCGTACCTATGCCAAAAGCCTGAATTTGAAATTAAAAACAACACAGTAAATATTATCCCCATGAGGTCTAATACATCAGTCTTGGTTTGAATTGGTCAGCGTTAACAAAGAGGTCAAGGTTCAAAACCTAGCCAGTTGCGCTGGGAATAATTATCATCCTGCAAATCTTACTGTTATATTTTCATAAACCTCTCACCTCATCCCTGTTACAATGCACTCAAACTACCCTAATCCAATTCGGTCTTCGAAAGGTCTAAGGGTAACAATATACTAGACTACCAATGACGGAGAGAATGGGGCTCGAATCCCTGAATGGCTATACTGAGGGTGTATTTTCTCAAGTAGTTTCCAACTTTCCCTTAGCGCAAATGCTGGTCACTTCATCCATATTCAACCTTCCTCATACCTAACACACTAGCGTAATTAGTACATAATGTGTATAACCCGGGCGGGTAGTAAGACCTTGTGCTAAACAAAAATCTTAATAAAATGTAATGTACATTTTAAAGTGTACAAAACACCTAGATAACACCCACTCAGGTTATCCGAATTTAATATCGCTAGTTGAGTAGCTGGAGATAAAGGAGAAATTTAAATTAAATGTACTTACATTTGCGTGGAGGGAAAGTGGGAAACAATTTTGCAAACACTCTCATTGCACCTATCTGAAATTCGAACATTGACCTCACTGTCACCAGAAAACCAGAACCCGATATTTAGTCCACATGCCTATTGATCGGAGTATAAATTATATACATATGGTACATTTAAAGTGACTCGACCAAACAGGCTGTTTTTGGTCCAATATGATCAATTATTTTGATCAAGTAAAAGGTGTCTCTTGTCTAAAGTAAATTTGGTTCATCAATTCAATAGTGGTTACAATTCAAGTGTTAACGGCTATTTTTGCTATGTTTAGGCGTTCATAGGAAAAAGCTACTAATTTATAGGAGCAAACTGTTTGTTAAAAAAAAATTGTGTTCAATGAATATTAAAATGTAACCATTACATTTTATGGATATTTTGAGTTCAAAAAGGTTCGAACTATTGAGTACAAATTTAGAAGAAAAACACAAAAATACGGTTGTTCATTCAATTTTAGCGGAATTTTACTTTTGGTAAAGTATCAAACTGGAATATAAACATGTCAAAGTGAACCTGTCACTTGAAATATTAAACAAAAAAGAAATATATATTTTTAATTAATTAATTATAAGTAATATGCTACTTTAATAGTGCGTTTAGAATTATTTGTACTTTCTAAACAAACATGTGTATTTGTGGTTAGTTTTGGAAGTTATTTAAATTAATAGCAAATTGTATCAAATAAAAATGTATTATTCATGTTTGTTACATTAAATTCAATACTTTAATGAATAAATGCATCACTAGTTCCGTAACCACGCCAATTTTTTTTATTTTTTGATACCTACCTATTGTCATTACATTATTTTAAATATGGATTATATTTGGAGAAATTTAAATGAATGAATATCTAAAATAAATATTACTCTTTTCTTTTACGGGAAGTTGACAAGTAGGTAGAATTACTATCCTCAAGAAAAGGAATATATTTTCGGGTATTTCCGCGAAACTAATAAGCTGTAGCACAATGCCAAATTTCAACATCCCCACCCAACTCATTTACTCTCTTTCTTTTCAGTTGTCCACAAACGTCCACAAACCTAGGGTGTCTTGAGACCTTTCAAGGCAGAAACTACCTAACCACCATTTACAAGTTGCCTTTAAATTTGAAGGTCATTTCAATGTTATTTGCAAGTAAACCTCATTCTTAAGCTCGCACACGTCTTCATTAGTTAGAGTACCAAAACGACCGGGTAAAAATACACAAAACTTGCCATCTAGATAGGCTATTAGGCGTCTCTCGAACTTTGTATTAACCGCTTTTAATTTATCCACCGTGTACTTTTGATCAACGGTTGGATCACACAATTTTACAGTATTCACTGCTTCAAAAATATTTACCAGCTGCTGTAATTTGTCTATCTTGATCCACTCTACAAACGCTTATAAATAGACGACCAAGCGGGGGCCCCTATATATCCACCCCTCCCTCAATCAACGTCATGTTGTACGAGATGAACAAGGTCTATGACCTCCCCATGATATATTCCTGTCTCAACTTGTCTTGTCAAGCCGCCAAATTGGCGCCAGGTATGAGTGATCAGGGAAAACCCATTGCGACATCATTCTTGTCTCAACTTATCAAAGCGTCAATTTGACGACGGTGAGAGGGCGGTTTATGAAAAAACAGCGTAGATTTACCGTTAGTCATCAATTTTGCTCACGCATCTACCGAGAACTGATGTACTCTCGGGAATCCGACGGTTGGGGGTAGGTTTTTCCTGAACCAAACGCTGGTATAGATTCTACCTAGTCTAATTATACTAAGCGGTCACCCAATTTTAACTGATATTTGATTTCGCTCTCACAAATGTGGGGTACAGGTTCAAATTCCTGTGGGCATGCCGTCTAATGTATCTAATTCTGGTGGGGGAGGCTGAAATCGAATCACTGCCGTGTAAACTGTTGGTAGTTCTCCCTCTTGAACATTTCCTTAATCATCCCTACCGCACTACCATAATTAATATATATACGTTTAGCCAGAAAAGGTTGCGTGTAGCTCATATAGTTATGATGGTGGAGGTCGGGTTTTGATCTTCTGAGGTGTACTGTCACTAGTTTCCCTCTCCAGTGCCGGAACATTTCTACCTCCCTCCTCCACCAAAAGCGCTGTATAGCTGATACCTAGAGACGTGCATGTCAACGAACGATACCATAAAACCAATTTTAGTAGACTTGTGTGGTGGGGGGTAGCGGCCCCTAACTGAGGATTCCGAGGCTCTTGATTGTGCGTAATCAGAGCTGCAACATCACTGGGATAAACCCCTTGCCGGGTAAAGGTTGCTACATCATTCATCTGACACCAAGAATGAACAGTGTCAATGACCTCTTGTACTAGCTCACGGTTTCAAAGTCACGATCTATTTCTGTCTTGACTTGTTTATCGAACCGCCAAACTGGCGCCAGGTATGAGCCATCAGGGTTGCAAAAGTGCGATGACATCATCAGGAAAACCCATTGCCACATAGAAGGGGAAGAGTAAGGTTTGTCAGGGTCAATGACCTCATGTACTAGCTCATGGTTTCAAGGTCATGATCTATTCCTGTCTCAACTTGTCTTGTCGAGCTATCAAACTGGCTCCAGGGTTGCGATAACGTCACCGGGAAAACCCATTGCCATATAGATTGGGAGGAGGAGGATTGTGACACTAAAATAGATTCAGGGGCTTGTGAGAAGGAGCCATTTCCGGATACTCACACTCTACGCTAAACTGTCGTCGGGAGAGCTTCGTGATATGCCCTCAGTATCAATGCCTGGGACGTCATGAAAGGAGCGCCCGATGTCGTGGACTGCACGTTCCCTCTACTAATAAATAAAATAAACTCCAACGCCCGTCCCAATCCTATCAGACATAAAAAACAATGAGCACACATAAAAAACAAATTAGACAAGAACAAACAAGTTTGGACAAGAATAAACCACTGAAAGGGGGTCTCGTGAGTGGGAGGGGGAAAGCCAACACCTAATCACAGGCCAGGGATTTCAGCCAATCACAGCGCTGTCACAAAAGATTGCGACACAATCATCACAATACACACTTTCTCATGATCGGGTGGTCAAAGGTCAAAGGTCAAAGGTCAAAGGTCAAAGGTCAAATTGTACCAAGTGGGCCAGCTAGATAGTTATACATGATAGCCTTGCTTATATCTAAGATTGCAAAGCCTGCATGGATAGGCTTATTCAAAAGTAGGCATATTTTCTCATGTGAACCCCAACTAACTCTTCCATGAAGATTGTATAAGCAATAAATGCTAGTGAAGCAATACGCTTTTTCAGCTTTTTTTCATTATTTAGTAATTGAACATTTACACGATGTCTTTGATTCTCCATTGACTTCCCGAATACTGCATTGTTCACGAGTTTGAAAAGGTCCTTTTCAAATCCATTTACTGCATTTTTTTCTTTGGGAAGTATTAAAATCAATATATGGCTTCAACCAAGCGCTCTGATTGAAAGTTAGGACACAGTGTATCTTTTGAAGCTTCATACCCAAGGAAATATACAGTTTTAAATTACGGTAGTGTACCACAGAGTTTTTTTTACTTTTTAGGTTGGGCACTTGCTTTTCTGTTTTCCCGCCGGTTGGAGAGTTCACCTTGGATTGTATATATTTAGAGAATGGGGATAACATCTCAGGAGTAACAATGACTTTTTCAGGAGCAAGTGGATAGTCACTGTGCTCGTCGTGAATTTCTTCCGGGTACTCTAGATCTACTTCTAATATATAGCCCACAGCGCTATCATCAGCAACTGAAATTATACCGAGCTCTGTTATTTCAGTCTTGTTCACCCACCTAAAATTACTCTTAGTAAGGCAATCAGACATAACAGTCCCGTATAATTATTACAATCCCAGTATGTGATGTACTTCACCTCCTTTTCAGGGTTAAAATCCATCATATCAGGGTTGTTTGCTTCAGAATGTCTATTTGAAATCATAGACATCCCACTACGTATCCCTTTTTCAATGAATAAATGCATTTCAATGCCAGTTAGTAGCTCCAACTCAACCTTGGTCATCTTTAAAAATGCCGCTAATGCTAGTCCAGGGTTTGTGCAAAAATGAAAAGAGTCTAATTTATAATAGTACTCAAAACATAAAGAGCGAAAGTATTCGAAGACGTCTGCTAAAAGTAGAACATCACTTAAAACGTATACATTTTGATAATCTTTCATAGTATTCCTTTCAAAGTTTTCCCACACAGGTTTAGCATGAGTGTAGTCCCTTTCTGAAATATTTTATTGGTGCATCTGATTATATAACGCCGAGTTTAGTGGTAATTGACTATCTTTCAGTTTACTGCTGCAATCCTGATAATCGTAAGGGAACACATCTTTTTGTAGCAGAAGATCTACTTTATCAAAAGGGATATTTCCATGGAGTATTTTAAATTGAGTTTTCCCAACATGCAACCAATTTTCAACCAATTTTTCAAGAGATGAGCTTAAAAACTGGAACGAGTCAATAAATTGTAAATAGCCAAGACCGAATGTGATATACTTCTACATATTGTTTGGAATACATTACATTTTTCTGTCTGTAAGCTTCCCAATTTTCTGCATGATAATATGCGAGTAGTAATTTTTTAAATTGTGTAATATGACGGGTACTCTCTTGGTATATTGAAACTGAATATTGCACTTACTATGAGATGCACCCCGATAAGCCCCACTGAGATGACAGTGGTCACGGACGCGGTCTTGACCCAACGCCTTCTCGCAGATACTACATACGCTAGCCGAAATAAATTCATTTTCTTGTTCAGGGGTGATGAGCAACATTTTTCTTCATCTCAATGATCATGGTTTCTTCTTCAACAAGCTTATGAAGAAAAGTATCCACAACATTTTCACCACTATAGACAACAGGGGGTTTCACACATTTACCTTCGGAACCGACTATAACATATGCAAATCCTGATGGCGTATGCTTCGTCATTTTTGTAGTTGATAAATAATTGGGGTTAGGTGTAAACCTGATATTTTAATATTAAAACACTCAAAATTTGCAATGATCACACACGGGATGTTTAGCATATGTTAATATGTCAAGAATTTCAATATTTTATCCTCTTCCTTGGGCATCTGTATCTTCTGAGCATCGAAATCAGAACACCGCTCACTATGCTCATCCCTTAGATAGAAAATCTATGCAAACAATATTTACAATAGTATGATTCACCATCGTGTCTGGTCATTGAGTTCAGCAATCTGCTGAAGTTCTTAATAAGACAAAAATGTGCCCCATCCACATTTGAAAGAAACAACAAGTCCAAGTGATTTTTACGATTAACCTTAGTTATCCTGAAAGAGAATATTTACCCTTGGTAGCCATTTACATTAATATATACATTATTTTGTTTTTCCAACTTAGCTATTTGCGGTATTTGCACAGGGTATTCAATACCATCCATATTTAGTTTACCTTCCAGTGATATATACTTACTCACTCGATTAGCGTTCTTGTCAGCCGGGTATATAAATGCTAGCACAGACCAAAGAAAACATTTACTGCCAGCATTTCTTATATTAATTAGGGCAAGTTTATTTCTCAACTCTTCTGGTAATGGAATATAACTGGAAGCAGCCAAAGGAACATATTTAGCTAGTTTAAGTTCTAAGTATTTCACACGGTCCTCAGACCAACCACTTCCCTTGTGGTGGAAAGAAGAAGCTGCTTCAATCATGTAAGTGCATGCACCCTCAATCTGCGATTTTAATGCGTCAGGACTTAGAGTGACGATACACTTGCTGCGAAAGAAAGTAGTGATTGTTTCCTCTCCCTCCCCTCCAACACGAACTACTCTACACAGGCTGATGTATACCACTTTAGATTACCCATTACAATAAGTTTTTTGGCAAGCGTTGCTTCCAACTTCCTTTTAATTTCATCAATAAAGAGTAAAAATAGTGAGTCTTTTGAGGGAGCGATCTTGATGATTTTGACTGTACCATTCAAAGCTTCTGAAAAATTACAGGGATCGTAATCTTCATCGACATCGAGATTCTCAATATATTCCTGCTCTCTTGACCTTGAAATGTCGGCAACATTTCCCAGTGATGTTGCTCCTGTTGCAGTACAATTCATTAGCTTGTGTCGTAATAGACTATCCCGCCATGAAAATATTTGTCTGCATTTATAACACTCGAACGACTTCAACTCCCGGCTATGTGCGGAAACATGTCGCTGTAAGTTATCACTTCTATTAAAAACTTGTCCACCCCCGTGTTGTAAACGTATATGACGTGCCAGGTTGATAAGCTTGGTAAAAGATCTTGAACAGGTCTTACATAGGAAGACCATTTTAATCGAACGTGTTGTATGAAAACAAATAAATAAATTGTTAACTATAGATTGTGTTGTATGAAAACAAATAAATAAAATCTTAATTATAGATGACTTGACAATTATTCACTATCATTGCTTTAGATGTGGAAGACAAGACTCACACCAGAGCAAACAACGAGGATTCGACGAAAACCTTCGTACACTGAGAAAATAAGTTAAAGCCTTTAAATAAAATTATAAACAGTATTTGTCTGTGAGTAACAAGACATGTGTGTGCACAATTATTTCACCTCCAAATGGTACACCTAGAAATAAAATCAATAAACCTGGTAAATAGTGTATGGGCAGAGGCAGGTTTTTATGGTGAATATTTTTTTTTAATTCTCATTAATTTTTCAAAATGGTGGTGTTTTGTGTTGAAAATTTGACACAAATATTTACCGGCATATCACTCTAATCTATATTGCCAAACTGTAGCATACAGCATGTGGTAATATTTTTTTCACTCGTCGTGGTTCGTCTATCAGTCACTACCAAATTGTACGTTGAAAAATACCGTTCACTGTCTTCATTTGAAATGAGCAACCAAAGAGATTGAAGCGATTTTTCTACAAAAACATTAAAATGTTCACCTTTGTGTTTCAAACCTATTAGAGCTTTTACCACATCCACATAGTCACTGTCAATTTGTTCGGAAATTAATGTGCACAGTTCTTTGTGGCCTAGTTGAAAATCACACTGCAAGTCTCGGAAAGCAGGAAGGTCCTTGAACATTCTTTCAAGTTCCCTCCCATCACTTGAACTAGGCCTGCTCATTAGCTTAGTAGGGTCAAACAGGTACCCTAATGCTTTTATTACTTTTATTTCATCACTATTTTTGGCTAGCATTGAATATAGCTTGGCACAAGTTAGTGCAACACAAGCCTTCAAACACTCCTCAGTTTGTCCTCTACATAGTGGTGAAACTTTGGCTGACATCTGTACAACGTTGATACCAAACTGACCATCTCTCACTAATTCACACTTCGCTTTCAGTGATTCGATTCTTGATTGTACTAAATGTGCCACAGGCTTATCTTTACTTTGAAATTCTATTGAGTTTTATTTACTTAATCATTCCAAGACGGCAAGATGGCGGGTGGCGACATATGGTAGTTGAAATCTCTTGTTTGAGATATTTTTATTTGGTTTAAGTGAAATATAAAATAAACCGAGTACCCAAAATAACTTAAATAAATACCTGGCATGCATCAAATACCTAACAGCAAGTATAAAAATAAAGCAGGATACGTTAATATTTTTAAAAAAAACTTTGAAGTGAAAAACACGTTTCTTTCCAGTCTTGTTTCAGTTTTAAAACTATGCATGCGCAAAATATGTGATTCGACACATTCTTAAGGCTTGTGAGACTTCTGTGAAAATAAAATTGCGGCAAATTTTTCGCTGTGAAGGAATATTTATTCAACAAAATATTGTTTGAAATATTAAAGTGTGAAAAAAAAAATTCGCGTTAATCGCGAGAATACTAAAATTTCGTGAGAACAGCAAAGTTTCGCGAAAATTCGCGATTTGAAAATATGTTGGATCACTTCATAAACATTGTGAAACGTGTAAATATAAATTTTGAAGCTACAGAAAAACAATTCGCGTTCATCGCCAATAACAAAAAAAACCTGCCTCTGTGTATGGGTAAAATATGCGTTATTGTCTGAATCCATCAATAGATTGCTATTTACGAGTGAATTATTATGATAAGCCAAACTTATATTCATTTCTTAATAAATTTAATTCTGTGCCATCTAGTGAAGAAGGTTGGTTCTTATAATTTATCAATGTTTTGTTTTAGCCCGTACATATAGTTATTAAAAAATTGTAGCTATCATTACTCATACAATAATTTAATTACACTAATGGGGTAGGATAAGGAAAGTATATATGGGATAAGTGTACCCGTATTTGTGTGGATGAAGAGTTTGAAATAATGTAAAGAAAATACCCTCATCTCAGTTTAATAGGTTAGTGTTCGAACTCTAACCTAATCAACGAGTGGCTCCACGTTTATGCCTGCATGTTCACCGATGCATATATAAGGTTTTACCTGAAAAACATATTGGCTATATATATATATATATATATATATATATAGATTAAAAATCATGATTAGCTCATTACATTAATATTAATAGAAAAAATATTTACCTGAAATTATGTTCTTCTTGTTTAAAGCCTTAGTTAAAAGAGAAAATATAGCAACCATTTACTATTAAAATATAAATGTGGGAGAAAGTGGCCCAACTTCGCATTGAGGAAGATCAATGCTTAAACTCGAAAAAAATTGTTAACCCCCAAAATAATATTTCCCGATCCGCCACTGACTCACTTTGAGAAGTCTTAATACCATCTGTATGGGTGAAAGTTACCCGCCTCAATAGTAAGGAGAGCCCAAGATAAAACTTGATAGAATTGATGTCAACCACCCAAAATTATATTTCCTGATCCGTCAATGATCAATGCTATTATTATGGTAGAAAGTAACCCACCTTCCCTGTGAAGACGAGCAATGTGAGAGAAAGTGACCAAATTCCTTAGTGAGGAGGATCAATGATAAAACTCTAAAGAATTGTCAACCACTAAAATAATATTTCCCGATCCACCACCGACTCACTTTGACAATTCTTAGTATTATTCGCATGGGAGAAAATAGCCCACCTCAATAGTAAGGAGGGTGCAAGATAAAACTTGATAGAAATGTCAAACACCCGAAATTATATTTCCTGACCCGCCACTGATTACTGTTATTCTTATGGGAGAAAGTGACCCACCACCCCAGTTAAGAGAAACATTCCGTGTGGAAGATCAATGTCAATTTTATGGGAGAAAGTGAGCCTAAACTGTCATTTCAACCACTACTTAAAAGTACAATGTTATGTATAATGTTATTTCAATCTTCTATTAATAACTTTTTATTATGAAAATGAATTTGTCTAGACTAGATCTATTAATAAAAACTGATGAATCTATACTAAGGATCTACTTTCCGAAAGAAGATGATCCGCAGTAAATAAACGATGTATACGACCGAAAACTATTTATTGCGTTAAAGGGTGAATTGACTGTTACTGTGGAGGATCAATTATTGAGGCTAACTTCTGAATATTTACTTTATATTTGCACCCATTTATATCAAAGTGATAACAGAATAAACAGAAATTGCTGAAACGGCTCTGAAAACTATTTTCCTACGACCCTCAACAAAAATGTGTGAAGGTCAGTTTTTCCCAAAGGGTCATTGACGAACAGTATATCAAGGAACGGAAAACTTTCCTCAAAAGAAGGCTGGGTGTTAGCTGTAAGGACCCCTTAAGCAATTTCTGCCTCAATAAAGCATATATAATCTGGCCCCGCCAACAAAAGCATAGCCAGCATTCTGAAGATGGAGGTGCGATCTTAAAAATGATAGGGTTATTTCAATCAAGAGACATCATATAGCCTCATAATCCTGGCAATAACATAACACTCCTCCTCCCAAATTAGTCTAAAATACTTTCCGTGTCCATGGTTTAATTTTTTCAATAATGGTCTGGTAGATTGTTTTCCTCATGAACAATATTGGCAAATTTCACTAATGGCTTAATAATATATGACAGAAAAATTAAAACATATTGTTCTCTGATTTCACTTTAATGCTTTTTTTTTAAATACTTCATTTTCAAAAAAAATTCTAAAAATTATTATATATATTTATTGTAAGTAAATCTAAATTTAAGATTTTATTTTTATTGATGAGATTTCGGAGTTCCTTTACAAATCAACTTGTTATATGTAACGTTTACAGTATTATTCTCCTAGTAAAAAGTCATAAATAAAATGTTTAGTTTTTGTTTTCATAGCGAAGTCCTGCTAAATAAATTGAACCATCAAAGAATAAAGTCTTTCTTGCTTTTCGCTGTCGAACGCAGCTTTGACTTTACAATCAGGGCTGTAGTGGAGCGGGTGGGAGCGACGCTCTGCCTTCGACGGTGGAGCGGTGCTCCTACACTTGTTTGAAAAAAAAAAACAGTTTTGTTTGCAAAATTATTACTGTTCTAGTTTATAAATATCAGTGTTTAAACTTTGGTTTGATGCTCACAGTCACAAATATTTTTTGATCGCTTCTTTAGATCATTACTATTAGGATATCGTACTATAACAGTAAAAACGAAACAGTTTACAGAGTATCCTCGACTGGCAAGATCTGTTGGGTCGAGTGGACTTAGAACGTGGCACCAGGCTTCTTTCACCGTCAATCGTTTAATCTCTTAGCCCTATATGTACAAAAGTACCCCACTGCTCCTCTCTTTGTATCCACGCTAAAACCATACTTGAATCACTTCAGAAACAGAAGTGCGACACATTTAAATCTAAATGTTCCACTAAGGAATAAAACAGACTAGGCTCAATAGTTGCGGCTAAGAGTACCAGACGTGGTATAGTGGTTTTCTTGATAGGCGTTACCCTGGCCTTAGCCTGAACAAGTTGAACTTCAATGCAAAGCTCAGTCTCTGATCTCAAATACAAAACGGCACCATAAGCATATTGACTGGCATCGCAAAACGTGTGAAGACTATGCTTTGCGTGCTTCTGGGCGACATACCTGACAATTTTAATTTTGTTTAGACATTGAAATCCCTTAGTCCATTTTGCAAACCTCTCCTTCTCTTTTCTAGGAACTTCTTCATCCCAGCCCAGATTTGAGAACCACATCTGTTGAATCAACAGTTTTGGTATCAATATTACAACAGATGTGAAACCAATTGGGTCATATAATTAATGATCAACAGACAACATTTTCCTCTTAATCACACTGTGCAAATCAATTTGAGGAATATATACTGAATTTATGGCCAACATACCAGTTCCACGACTCCAATGTAGACCTAAAACAGGTGACGCTTCATTATTGTCGGCTTCAAAGCTCGAATATTCCCATAATCTCAGCTCAAATTTGGCTTCAAGCAACACAACAGTAAATTCTGTCATAAACTGATGTAGCTTACTCACCTCATATATACTCGAGATTCAATGGTCAACATAAAAACCCTTCTGAAATATTGTAATTGTTTTCTTGAAATACATGATAGCCCCAAAACCGTTCTTTTCACAATCTCTTAAGACTGAGCCTAGATGGTATTCAATGGCAGCTGCTAACATAAAAGGACTGGTTTAAACGCTAAAAACCACAGGTGATTGTCTTATGACTAAACTTTCCCCAATCGGTGTTTTACACAAGAATTGTATGAAAACTCGATCTCGCTCGCAAAGTGAAATCTGCAAGAAAGCTTTCTTTATATCTGTTTGTATATTTTTCTATTGTTTGACGAGTATTATTAATCCTATACATCATTTTCATTCCTCTATGTTATATCTTTGAATAGTGCTCCTTTTATCTAGGTTCTCTATGCCTCGAAATTGAATTGTTTGTTGTTTTGTTTTGTGATTTTGATTGTTATTGTTGAGGTTTAGTTCTGTTTGTTTGGTTTTTTCATATATTACCTTAACCTTCCCCATTCTTGGAGGCAACAAGACCATACCTGGACCACTATATATCTATTGTTTTCCCGCCAAGTGTCGCTGGCGTGGAGTTTTAGCTTTGCCTATCTAGTCGTGCCGTGCACGGAGACTCGATCGAGACAGAAGTGATAAGGTTCCGTGAACCTTCACCCGGAAGTGGTCTAGTTTTTATTCGTGTGTGTTATTGAAGAGGACTGCGCCAAGACACTACCAGTCATACCACATAAAGTGAAGGTGAGTTGCCTCTATCCATTTCCTTTCCACCATACAGTCCATTTGTCCGTGTTCGTAACACTGGTTCTCCAGAGGCTTCTTTCGTTTTCATTCAATTGTAAATTATACTACAATATCAGCAATAACACCAATAACTCCCACCCTGAAGAGAATCAGGAGAGACGAAATACGTTCAATAAAGTTCGGGCCTTCCTCTAAGCAATCATTCAGCGAAGGACAGGAATTTATCTTTGTTGAGGAATCAAACACGGGGTGAATCTTTGTGGTACCATGTACCTTGATCACTGGTCGGTGGGGAATATAATGCCTATCAATACACTTCGCATTAACCCCTTCTTCTATAATTCCCTTTCTATTCCACTCTTCAAACACTTCTGTGTAGGAAATTTCTAATTATTGAGATTTCAGTTTCTGGGACGTCGTTTCCAGACGCTTCTGAACTATTGCCAAATTTGAAGGGAGAGAGTGGTGTCCCTTCAACCATGGAAGTTCAACCCTGTAACGACCATCCACATCCCATTTGACAGTTTGTTTAAAATGTTCTGATGTTGTAATTCTCTTTCAGCTTTTGTCCTTTGCTTCTCTGGGTCCTCGATTCCCAGAATATCAAGATACCAGAGTATGAAAATAGACATACAAAACTAAGAAGTTACGGTCTTGGTATGAGAAAGTTACTTCTTAGACGGAACCCTGTCCATTAGCATCCATTCTTAATAGGTGTTCACAGCTACCATATCACATTTAAGAACAACTCTTTTACCTGTGATTATTTGTCCCACAAAATTATCCCCTGTCAAAACTTCTACTGGTCCGACATCATAATTTATTTCTTTACCCAACAGCTGACACAAATCTTGTCTGGTGGAAAGGGCGGAATAACATATTTTGTCATAATCATGAACTTCATATTTGCATACATAAATGTTTTTATGCTTACCAACTGGATTTGAAAACGATCGTGTGAAACTTCGCCTGACTGGTTTCCTCTAAACAAAGCATTCTGAATTTGTTCCTATTATATTGATGTGTCCTACCACTTCCTTCAGAATGTATGACCTCTGGGATCCCGTGTCTATCAGAGCTCAAACATTTCAATCATCTCTTTTCCCTCCAACCGTAAAGTAAGAGTTTGAAGAAGTACCCCAGAGCAAGAATGTATTCTTCATAGGAACCCTTGTTCTTTCATGTAATTCTTTCTTCAAACTGTCCTTATCATCAGACTTAAGAAAATTAGTTTCTAGTTTGGGACAAAGTAGAATACTGTGTTTACCATCACAGATCAAACACTTTAGTTTAACTCTCTTTGCAATATGTCCACATTTCATAGAAATTAAACACTAATGCGGCTGCTCTAGATACACTTGTTTCTCCTCAGCCAGGGAGCTTCCCCTTCTTACCTTTTACAACTTCCTCTCCACCACTGATATTAAAATCTTTTACCGCAAGACAGATGCGCTTTTCTTGTTCAACTTCCTTCTGGGGAAAATCCATTAGGCTCTGCAACCGATCCTCATCTTGACCTGAAGCACCACTACGTAGCCAAGTACGGAGTAAATTTTCTGTCAAGCAGGATTCAACCATCGGGTATAACATTGCCGCATACATATCAGAGGTAATTCCCAAAATCTCGAGTGCTCTCAGTTGAGTTTTGAAACGATCATATATAGTCGATAGCAATATCCCATCTGACAATCTCTGAAGAGTCAGTTCCCGCACATAAACTTCGACCAACAAATCATGGGGTCCGAAATGAGATCTTAAATTTTGTATGGTTTTAGGATCATTTTTTCGAGTCTAAGGAAAACTTTTGACCACTTCTCGAGCTCTGGAACCAATTAAAGTGGCCTGAATTAAATACTAGAATTTTTTGGCTGCATATAAATCCCCATCTTCATCAATTTTGGTGAGTTGGCACAAAAAACTCAACCATTCTGTTATGTCACCCGCATATTTCTTAAATTTGATCTTGGGGAGTTTGCAATAATTTTTTTAATGTCTATTTTTGTACTAGGTTTGAGTACTGGCTGTGGACTCTACATCGGTACCTATCAAGTGCCACCTTAAATTTGCCAATATGAATATACATAGTTTCCCATTAGCCTTGTATTCATCCGCACTAGCTATTTCGACACTCTACACTTAAAAACAAAATTAATATGCAGTCATAGTAATATCAAAAATTCTCCACTTAACAAATATTAGGTGTTTTTGGAATATAGTTATGATTTTTTTCTTGTTTCGTATAATTAATAGGCCTATTTTTTGTTCTCATAGTATATTGTGCATACATATGTGTCTATGTGTATGTATACATTTGTATATTTGTGTAATTATTACGTGTGTATCATGTATACTTTAGACATAGCTCCATCTGGTTATGTTTCTTATAACGGATTGGCAGTGTCTTTCTTTCCTTTTCACTATAATTTAGCAAAACAGTATTATTGTATTAATTTAGATTTCATTTATATGGAAATTTGTGATTTAATCAGTACATTGTTTCACTCTTATTTTGCCATTAATCAACTCTTCATTTTAAAGCATTTTTGTAATTTCTTATTTTTCACTTTATAACATTATAAAAAATTATACATAATTTATTATATAAAATAACTAAGTAGTAATTAAAAATAACCTGTATAAAAAAGTTGATTTAAAACTCATAGTTCCCGAGTGAGATAATGCTGAAGGGATTATGAATATATAAACTTTTAAATAAAAAAACGTCCAATGCATCACTTTCAAGCAGGCAATTCATTATGCTCATCTAGGTTTGCAAGTTCAGTTAATTTTCCTCACAATAGCTCGTGATTTGTTTCAATGGCCACTAAGTCCTTCTCATAATCAACTTAAAACAGATCTGTGTTAGTTTTCACAATCTTCATGAACGAAACTATAATGGCGGCCCTTTTTTTTTCAAGCAACAGCAACCCTTTATGTTCACCTATATATCCTGTCACGGTTTCCATAATGTAACTTATCACCCACCCGACGTAAATAAATTTGACGTAATATTTAAGCAAATACATAAACAAGAGTTGTATCCTAAACACTATTTAATATGTATTTTAAATTAAAGCCACAAAATGCTGACAATCTACAAAACAAAGAAAAATAAACGGTACGGAACTCTGCAAGGACTTTCTCACTCCATTGTTAAAATAGAGATATTTACTCAAAACTCGTAATATATATGAAACGAAATAATATACACTTGGAAACCCAAGCGAAAGTTGCGTTATACTTAATTTAAACATTTGTTGACTACCAGATTTAATTTTATGATTTTCTTTAAAAAAAATTAAAGTTCTCACTAGTGTATTTGGACCCAAAAAATATCGATATTGGGTCCACAAGGTTCAATACTTCGTATTAAAATTTCAACTTCACTTTGGAAGTGCTGTTAAAATATTGCCTATTGATAACGGAACAGAGTATATCAATCTGGATTTTCAAGAATATAATTTGGAAAATAGAATACAACCGGAAACAACAGCAGCATACACCCCAGAACCGAGAGGGATATGCACATTATAGTAGTGCTACACACGAAATACTTGTCAGTGTACTTGTGGGCTGAGGCAGTGAACACGGCCATCTCAACTCAATAGAACTCCTACAACTCAAACTCCAAACTCTACACCGTACAAAATTTGGAACAACAAGAAACCAACATTGGAGCACGCCAAGGTCTTCGGAAGTGAAGCATTCATGTTAGTTCCAAAACAGAAATTTGAAACAAGAACCCAATAGTAATAAATTGATTTTCGTCTGATACGACAATGACTCAACAAATCACCGTTTGTTTGACTTGGAAACCAGGAAAATAAAAGTATCTTAGATCGTAATTTTCAATGAAAATTCCATTGCCAGTGTTCCGAGGGAAAACACCCTACTAATTTCCCTCGACGACTACAAGGGTGATGTAGCCTCAGAGAAAGACAAGTTTGACCAAAATATAGTAAATATAGAAAACAATGAACTCGACAACAATGAAGAGCACATCAACGGGAAGCTATTCGAGGAAGACAATTTGGGGGTGGCAGGAGAAGAAAAGTGTTAGTTACGCCCACGAGATAATTTGCGAAAACCTGCACGCTATGAAGCAAATTTTGTGGAATCAAATGACCCATAGTCCTACTCGGAAGCCATAAATTCTCCTCATTCTGACAAAGGGAAGGCAGTAATTCAAGAAGAAATAAGTGCCTTAGAAAGAAATAAAACAGGGTATATAGTCCCACTGCAAAAATTAAAAAAACTATTGGATCAATATGGGTATTTAAAGTGAAATGAGAAGCTGATGGATAAATTGAACATTATAAAACAAGATTATTCGCAAAAGGTTTTTCGCAAGTTGAAGGCATTGATTACAACAATATTTGATACCGTTCCAATACTGCTCACGATAGCAGTCATAAGTAAAATAAAGTAAAAGAAGTATAAATTATTCAGTTTAACGTTGACTCAGCCTTTCTATACGGAGTTTTGAAAAAAAATGTCTACATTGATTCACCAGTTGGCATCGACGTCTGGAAAGGGCTCGTCTTCAAGCTACAAAAGTATCTTTATGGACTTAAACAAGCCCCCAAAGTAATGCGGGGCCTTCTACTTTTCGCGTTAGGATTTCCTCTTGCTCGACCGTTGGGTGTAGCTAATTAATGTGGCGTGGAGATGTGCGGCTGGAGGGCTGCAGTCTGATGAGTGAGCGCGGATAGTGACTTAGTTCAGCAAGTGATCGCGGTAGATGGATAGGTATGGGTAGTCCGGAGAATGATCGTGGTGGACGGATAGGTATGGGTAGTCCGGAGAATGATCGCAGTGGACGGATAGGTATGGGTAGTCCGGAGAAGGATCGTGGTGGACGGATAGGTATGGGTAGTCCGGAGAAGGATCGTGGCGGACGGATAGGTTAGTGAAGGAGAAAGGAAAAAGGCAAACAAAAAAACACCCACGTGAAAATGTACCAGCTTACTCCCCAGACTAGGAGTTGTTGTCCAGCTAGTGATGGGCACAATCGAATAAAAATAATCGAGTAACTCGATTGTGCTGTGTAATCGGGAGTACGTGATTATTCCAGGATTACTCGAGTAACATTACTCGGACCTTGTTATTCTTTTATTTTCTCTTCTCTTACCAGCTAAGTGAGAATCGACCTTATTGGCTGGATTGTTTACCATTTAAAATACATATTCCCTTAGAGATAATTTTTCACCAACAGTTTCTGCTGCAACGCAAAAATTACCCTTTATGGTTTAAATGTTGCACATGCATTTTCAATACAATATACTCGCAGATGTAAGGTACACAATCGAAAAGAACGCTAACTAAGCGTATCACATTTCCGATTCTTTTTAAAAGTACTCGATGAAAGTAACTCAATTTTGTTTACTCGGCACCTCAGCAGTCTTATTTTCACAATCGCATAAACGAAACTAATTATAGTCTTTCTTAATTATTTTATTGATTATAATTTCTCCTTAGTAAAATATGATTATTTATAAATTGAAACTAATTAGAGTCCCATATGTTACAAAATAGAAAAAAAATTAAAACTGTTTTCCCTTTTTAAAAAGGTACAATTATCATCAATTTATTTAACATGTGTAACCTGCCCCCACTTCTATTGTAGAAATAACACACAGTGGCAGGTACAAGAGAGTTATAAATATTTATTATTCAAAAGTACAATATACATCATTGAGGGAGAGGGGCACAAGTAAATAATAGTGCCGTGGTTAAGCCACATACAGACATTTAATTTTAAAGGCGAGCAGCCCCTTTGTAAACAATCATGAAAAATACTCAGGACGTAATGTCCAGATACCCTCACCATAATAATGTTTTCCCTACACAAGATTCATGGGTCCAAACGGTCCCCGGGCCGAGGATAATAGCCACGAAATGTTTATAGCAAGACAATACTAACATATTACAAACTTTGAAAATATGCAGCTATACAAACTGGCAGCCTTAACTGGCTCGCGGCCCCTAAGTTGACTAGCATTGACATCTACAAGAAATAACAATGTAATATACTCTAACATTAATAACAATCTTGATACACAAAATAGGTAGCTGGCTGGCTCGCGGCCCCTTGGTTAACTAGCATAAACATTTACATGAAATAACAATATAGAATAATCTGACTTTAACAACAATCTTGTTATAGAAAACTGCTAGCCCTAACTGGCCCGCGGCCCCTTGGTTAACTAGCGTAAACATCTACAAGAAATAACAATATTAAATAATCTGACAACACTCTCGTTATACAAGATTGCGAGCCCTAACTGGCTCGCGGCCCCTAAGTTTACTAGCATAAGTATTTACAAGATGTAACAATCCGACCTACTTCCCGTGAAGCGGGCAACATATGATCCAGGGTAACCAGAGCGGTCCCCTCTAAGTTGATAAAGCCATATCGGCAAAATAAATAATCGCGATAAATCGCTGAGCCAAAGAATATACATGAAAGGTAATATTAGTCCGAGACGTATAATTTTGAAACATAAATAGTTATAGCCAAACGGGAATTTTGAAATAGTAAAGCGAGCCTACGTAATAGTAAGGCTCTTACCTCCTAAAGTCCATAGTGCAAATGCGTCCTCATTCACTAGACTCTGTCCATTATATACACACGATGGTTAAGTGCTCTCAGAGCGCACAAGGGGGGGGTCATCTAGAACATCCCAGAAGCCCAAGGAACAATAGCCATACGTCGAACACGCTTCGAGAGGCTTTCCAAAATGCGCACCGCGCATGCTCGGCGAGATTCACTTGTTTGGAGCAAGAGAGAGAGGGGGGGCGTCGGCTGGCACGACGAGCGGCGAGGCAGGAACGCTGGCTTAGTTGAATGGTGTCAGTGCTGCAAAGTGTTTCTTGGGAATTGGAGTCCCGTCGAATCGCGTCAACAAGGGCAGGTTTTGGTGAGTGTACCCATTTCCTTCACGTATGGTTGTAACTAGGTTACACATGAATCTATAAAAAAAGTTTATTTTATTAAAAAAAGAAAAACATATATATTTTTTGTGAGACACTTCTTAAAACGCATACTTTCATATTGACTGCATGCGACGTGAAACCTGAAAAAGGGGGTAGAGATCACTGTCAGTGTCGACTGCCTACTATAGGAAGAGATTATTAACTTGTTATTCGTATCGAATCCCAATGCAAGACTCCCGAGTCCTGAGTAATGTTGTCCAACCGATTTCCACGCGACGATTCGAGTAGAATGATTCGCTAAAAATTACTCGAGTAATTTTACTCGATTATTTTTAAAGAGAATCGATTAACTTCTCGATTCTTATAATTACTCGATTGTGCCCATCACTACGTCCAGCTGTGCTGTGTTGGAGCTGTGCAACGAATGCCTTTTGGTCGGCTCATCATTCTCTTTTATGTGCGGCCATAGTGTGTACTCAGCTGGACCCGGAGAGGGTAGCGAGGACGTGGGGAGGGGGTTGGCGCGCGTTGACTGGCCAACAAGTAGGGGTGGTTGGCGGAGAGAGCCGGGTTCTCCCGACTTGCGACGAGGCTTGTTGGGATGAGAGGGAGGGAAACTAAAGAGATAGAGAGAGAGCGATGAGCAGGGGTAGCAATCCCCCCACCCTGTCAACCATTGAGTTACAAAGTTGATTATTTTGTCTTGACAGCTAATTAATCACTAAGGTGACATAGATAGATACTAGACATAATTATTACATACGTTCCCATTGTTGAAACAGTTAATAATCTTGTTACTAAAGATAGGAGACTTTGCTCAGTCTGTATTTGCATGTATTTCGCCGCTCGTAAACAGATTGCTACCACTTCGTTATTAGTCCTGATTAATTAATACATATGGTTTAATATAGAGAGAGAAAACGCAAAAGAAATAACCCTAACTGTTCATTCAATATTCGGTACTACATGTCTTGGCACTATAGTTTATTATTTTAAAAAATGTTTTATAAAGACAAAAATTAATATTAATATTTGTAATAGTACTACTTTAGCCATCTTTGCACCGCAGTCTGGTTCACTCTTTTGTTAAAATAAAATAAAAATTACTGTATATACATTCAATAGGATAACGTGAAACTCCACGTCTTCGTACGGTCGTTTATTTCACTCATTGTTAAGCAATTTAAATAACACTAAAATATACCTGCAGGTACACTCAATATAGATAATATTCCATTAATCATATTTATAATTCGTCCTTTAGTTCACTGGGAGTCACAAATACCGGAACTCTGCTTGGGCGAGGCAGGAGGACTCTTCTGAGAGGTTCAGGTTGAGGGTCCGTGTACTGTTCCGGTGGCTCGGCCAGTGGGGTACCCGGTAGGTCTTCAGGGGTAACCCTAAGTTTTGGTGAGGGTCACAGATGCCCACGGTGTACCTTCCTTTGTTGTCCATCTGGATGAGTTGTCCAGTAAACTCCTCCTATCCTTTTATTCACGATATATGGTCCACCCCATTTGGGGGCGAAGCCTGCGTGAAATCCTTCAGCATCATTGAAGAGGTGCAGTGTTTTTACCAGGACTTGGTCAATAAGTTTAAATGGTTTGGACATCTTTCTGGGTTCTTGCGCATACCTTTGACAATGTTCTTGATGGCCCCTTGCTTTTTATTGTCTCTTTTGGGCTTCGTGGAGAGGATTAAGTGGGTTAAATTGTAGAGGGGAAACTTAGAGTATATTATATATACTTCAAAATATAGTGTGTTAAGAGACAAGTGAGTTATAAGAAAAGAGGGGAGGGGACTTTAGGTTGGAGAAGGGGTAGATAGGAAGCCCAGAGAATAGGGGGGGGTGATAAATGTCAGGTCAGCTTTAAAATTTATTTTGGTTAACTTAAAAATTTGAAGTATTATTTATGAACATAATGAGTTTACAAAGGCTCGCGTTCATTTGTTTCTTTACTACATTTTTTTAGCACCGCGTCTTACTACCTGTTCGGTTTATACGCTTATGTACTAATTACGATAATGTGTTAGGGATGCAGAAGGTTTAATTAGAGGATTTGCACCCGCATTTGCCTGGAGTGAGAGTGGAAACCAATTTATGAAATACTTCCCTCAGTGCACCTGACCGGGATCGAACCTCTATCACCCGGTCATCGGCAGTCTAGTCTATTGAGAGAGTTACGCGTTAGAACGTGCGACCATCGACGTAGGCATTTCTTCACTACTACTACTACTACTACCACTACTACCACTAATTATATTATTATAACTTATTACTATCATCATAACTATTATAACTATAGTGTAATTTGGTCTGTACTCGCGTTCTATTTACAAACTCCGTTAAAAGTGCTTAGGCATGCGGTTGCCAGCTAATAACTGTTAGTGTTGAAAAAAGTCACAATCGTAGGCCAGCACTAATTTGATTTAGATTCTCTATAAGGCACCACTTTCTAATTTTAGTTCCATAACCATTAAATAGCTTATATAAAAAAAATACGATAATTTGTTAAGTATATTATATTGAGAAAATTTTAAATCAGGTTTAGCTAAGTTTTAAAGCTCCTACTTTTCGCCCTCCTTCTTTCTTCGAAATTTAATTTCAAAATCACTTACGTAATTCAATCAAAACTCACAACACTATTACTTTCAGACATGTCTACCATTGAAGAAGCAGGCTTGTGGCTTGATTCTGTTGTTTCCACTGAGTATGATGTTGATGGTCTTGGTTAAAAAAGAAAAGACAGATTCAGGGCAACTGAAACCAATTTAGCTGTTCTTTCACTAGGTAGTCTTTCTTTTTTTTTTATATATTAAGCTGAAGGCCTTCCAGTCTCGCTCACATGAAGCAGCAGTTGCAGGAATGCTTAAGATTCGCAATGAAATGATGGGCAAATTCTTTGTGTTGCAGTAGCCCTTCCACCATGCTAGAGCAGACATGTTTTAGCAGATTGCCATATCAAATCTCTACTCCAGAGTTTATCTTTATTTCTATAGTCTGCCACATCTGTCATAACGGCCAGTTCACTCACGATAGGTATTCTTTGAGCAATGTTCATGATTAAGTCCAAGCATCTAACATTTCCTCTGATAAATTCTCACCCCGGCGGTTAGGATATAAGAGATTTGCAGCCAAATGAATAATTGGATGTGAGCAAAATTCTATACGTTTATTAATTATATCATTCAAAGTCTTATCTTCACCCTTGTTTAGGGGAGAGGAAGAAATTTTTAGTGAGATTTAGTCCACCAAATTGCGGAAAATATCAGGCACCTCTGACAGCTTGGGTGTATCAACTTTCAACTTTTGTATAGCAGCAAAAATCTGTTTAAGAATGGCATGTGCTCCTTGCACCTTTCCCCAAAAGTCATCATTATCCGAAATCTGCCTTCTTAAATGTGAGGGAGGAATTGTTCACATTGCTTCGTCAATAGATGCGCACTGTAGGCTGTTTTTAGATCTCACAATGCTATCTAAGTACCTTACTGTAGAACCCCACCTTGTTTCAACCGGCAACAACAGTGCACTTTCTTTCCCATCTTTTTCAATCTGAATCTTCTTCAGAGTATGATCAGCCACATGATGCGTAGCGAAGAAATGAATATTTTTTTACAGTTTTCAATGATATTCTTCGTTGAATCTACGTTGCTGATATCTTTTGCAAGTAGATTGAGGCCATGGGCAATACAACCGAATGTCACCAAATGAGGGTAATTTTCTCTTAAAATTTGCCAAGGCAGCTTCATGTTACTTGCATTGTCAGTTACCATTGTGTGTACCTTTGAGGCACCAACTTTTTCATTTTAGGTACTTAAAATCTTAGCAATGTATTCCCCCGTATGGCGTAACGTTTTGGTTTTTATAGCTTTTAGGAACACTTGCTGCGGTGTGGCAAATATCACATTGATAAGGGGATTTCCGCATATATCTGTTCAGCCATCTGACATAAGAGTAAGGAATTCAGCAGCAGCAATTTTTTAGACCACCTTAACTTGGATCCTATCATATTCTTTGACCAAAAGCGAGTGGATGTACGGTAACGTGACGGCAGATTATAAGATGGGCGGATTAGTTTATAATGTTCTATCCCATGTGGGTTTTCCTGTCAAAGAAAGGGGTGCACCACTCGCATATATTGCTCGTGCCAGTGATTCATCAAGTTTTTCCTTTTCATCAGAAGACATTTTGTCGATGAAAGTTGATAAACTTGATTGTCTAGAAAGCCTGAAACTCCCAGATAAGCTTGGCTTACTAATCGAATCTGAAATATTTGAGGCAGTCGTCACATCCATAACTTCTTTATCTGTAGATAAATCACTACTTTCAGCAGTATTTAATGAATGTTTTCTTGAAACTTTGCCTATAGAGGCACGGGAACACTTTTCAGTTTTCTGAAACATACATCGCGTCTTCTCAAGGCATTTAACGCACTTCGCAAGATTTTTTCATCCGAGTGGCTTTGTTCGCATAAACTTGTCCACAATAAAGACGCTTGCCAACAAGTTTTGTTCCTCTCGAATTTGCTTAAAATGTTTACAATCTCCGGTATTTTTGTGGTTTGGCATTTTCAAAACTATAGAGAATGAATGAAAATGCAAGCGTAAAGGGATGTACTTATAACTATAAATTCACTAGCCACAGAAATAAAAGCGTAAAAGCAAAAACACAGGCATTTAAATTATTATTTTACGAATAGCCCACCGCTCTAACTAACACTCGAATCTCACTGACTACATTCGATGAAGACAAATGCTGTAAGGATTTTGTGAAGGGAAAGTACAGGTGAGTGTGAAGGCCGGGGAAGTCCCGATTGTGATGAGATGAGAAGAGTGCCGAGATGTGATGAGACGAGAAGAGTGCCGAGATGTGAGGAGACGAGAAGAGTGCCGAGATGTGATGAGACGAGAAGAGTGCCGAGATGTGATGAGACGAGAAGAGTGCCGAGATGTGAGGAGACGAGAAGAGTGCCGAGATGTGAGGAGACGAGAAGAGTGCCGAGATGTGATGAGACGAGAAGAGTGCCGAGATGTGATGAGACGAGAAGAGTGCCGAGATGTGAGGAGACGAGAAGAGTGCCGAGATGTGATGAGACGAGAAGAGTGCCGAGATGTGAGAGACGAGAAGAGTGCCGAGATGTGAGGAGACGAGAAGAGTGCCGAGATGTGATGAGACGAGAAGAGTGCCGAGATGTGATGAGACGAGAAGAGTGCCGAGATGTGAGGAGACGAGAAGAGTGCCGAGATGTGATGAGACGAGAAGAGTGCCGAGATGTGATGAGACGAGAGAGTGCCGAGATGTGAGGAGACGAGAAGAGTGCCGAGATGTGAGGAGACGAGAAGAGTGCCGAGATGTGAGGAGACGAGAAGAGTGCCGAGATGTGAGGAGACGAGAAGAGTGCCGAGATGTGAGGAGACGAGAAGAGTGCCGAGATGTGAGGAGACGAGAAGAGTGCCGAGATGTGAGGAGACGAGAAGAGTGCCGAGATGTGAGGAGACGAGAAGAGTACCGAGATGTGAGGAGACGAGAAGAGTGCCGAGATGTGAGGAGACGAGAAGAGTGCCGAGATGTGATGAGACGAGAAGAGTGCCGAGATGTGATGAGACGAGAAGAGTGCCGAGATGTGAGGAGACGAGAAGAGTGCCGAGATGTGATGAGACGAGAAGAGTGCCGAGATGTGATGAGACGAGAAGAGTGCCGAGATGTGAGGAGACGAGAAGAGTACCGAGATGTGAGGAGACGAGAAGAGTGCCGAGATGTGAGGAGACACCGGAAGTCCCGTGATAGAAGAAGCTGGGGGTGTCCTGAGATGGGACAAGTAAAAATTCAACAAGTAACTAGTAAAGAGATCCCCACCCCAACTAGAGTGACACATTCAGCCACCAAGCACTGTAGCCAATACATGTGTGTAATAACTAATAGCTGTTATTGGAACTCGTTTTATGAAATTAATTTTAAGTATACACGTTTACATTTGGGAGATCTATATCTAGATTACATTAGTTTTGTTTAATCAGTTGAAATCACTTTACGAAATAATAATTGAAAATTTTCCGGAAAAAATATAGGGAAAATTTTCCAAAACGTAGAATTTTCCGTCTCACGTCTATACTTCAGGACCCTCCTGATAACACAGGCCTGCAATGTATAAATGGTTTGGAAACTAATGACTGATTCTTAGAGATTTTTGGATGCTGATTTCAGTAAAAATAGTTTTAAAAAATTCCATCACGTACCAATTTTCCTCAAACTCGAAATTTACTATTTCAAATCCCCCAATTGACTGTATTAAACTGGTAAACCAAATTTTCACTATCTTTTAATAAAAGGTTTTTATTGCTATCCTTAATTTGTTGTTATAATAGGAAGTATAGGGAGAGGGAGGAGGACGTGGTTATTTGTTGACAATAAATGGACATGTGTCATCCTCAAAATCAATTGAGAAACATCAGTGTTTACTCAGTTTATTAGATAGAGATATAAAGTGATGACTCACTTTTTTTATTTTCCCCTCTCCACAGTCAGACAGTGAGATAAGGTGATGAGTCACTTTCTTTTTGTTTTCCCCCTCTACACATTCTTTAATTTCCTTTCTTTGAGTGTCTGCTCAGTTTCAATTTGATCTTTAAGGGACAAGGTTTTGTCATATTCAGTGTAAATTTTTGCAGAAGTTTACTTTTTTCCTTAGTGGTTGAGTTTAATTTGTGGTTTTAGTCTGATTTTAAGTGTAATAAATGACTGCAAGGGGTTGTCTTAATTCATCTGACAGTTTTTGTTACATTTGCGGGAACTATGTGATGAAGAAACTGTAAAAAAAATTACAAACTTTGTTAAAAAGTGTACTTTGCGTATTTCGGTGTGAAACTTGGTGACCCACATAAAGTGTGTTGGAATTAAGGACCCATATCTTGGTTTCCGTTGTTTCTTGCTTTCTCTCTCTCCCAGTTTTGTGATGGAGATGGTGTCCTGCTTTCCCTCTTAAACTGATAATTCGTTCCACCTTGTGTCTTTGGATGGTATTGATCCTTAAATTTCTTTTAACTTGACCGATTTTGTTTACTTTCTCACTCTGAACCTCTTTCTGAAGTCAAAGATAAGTGCCCATTTTGTGTCGAAACATGTTCCTGTACATCTCCTAAATATTCCCAATTTTTAGTTCTCTGACATCTATCTTAAAATGCATATAACACCCCCTTCATGTCGTGAAGGTCCTGTAAATTCGCGCCAATAAGAGAATCTTGTACATTTTGGCGGAAAATTATATATTAAATGCAGTAGCATCACGTCAGGGCAATCAAGGTCACCTTTAAAATAAAGAGTCAAAATGTGGTGGGCATCGCAAAACTCACACACTGGAGGCGGATTCCCTCTTAGTAAAAAATCCATGCGTCAGGAATGTATGCCCCACGCAGAGTCTTTTCACAATACCTCCTCCCTTCTAGACTTTCGTATATAAGAGGGCCATCGCGATACACCGTCCCTAATGGACCGCAGCTGAGGCGTCGAAACCTTCTATTCGTGCCAGGTGCGTAAGACCCCACGCCGAACATAACCCTTTAAATGTAAAAACATGACACCCAAACTCGTCTCAGGAGGAAGAAACACTGCCTCTTTGGCTGCCTGGTCTGCCAGTTCATTTCCGGAAAACCATCGTGACCAGGAATCCAGCAGAAGGCAAGCCGGGTGTTAAATAAATCAATTTTTAAAATTTGCTCGTATATCATCTGTATGGGGGGATTCAAGGAGTACATAGTGGAAAATGCCAACAGATAACTCATGAAATCCGTGCTGATAAGAACAGAACGGTGTCAGTTACGATATACAAAACACAAAGATTTAAAAATGGCGTACAATTCAGCTGAAAAAACAGTGGTTTCTCCAGGTAAACCTAATTTAAAAGTGGATCTTTCCAAAACAAAAGCACATCCCACGGAAGCTTCAGTTTTAGAGCCATAAGTGTAGTGGATCTTAAATCTTTGAAAGAAAGTGGAGAGGAGCTCATTAAAGGTCCTCTCATATATATAAAATAGGCGGAATGGTCGCTTTAGGGAATTTGGCAATATCAAATGGCATTGAGGCATGCGTATTTTCCAAGGAGAAACTCGACCTGGAGTTGTGGGGATAGCCTTTGTAGGACTATCCCACACGTGTAGAAAACCGATAGCATCCGGATCCCCACCGGCCTTGCACTACGCCATTTGGTTTCAAACAAGAACGGTTTTGTGGATGTAACACAGGACGGTAGGCAACATGCTTTGGCATACAATGCAGTTTCGACACATAAGATGCCAAAAGATAGGACCGCTGATAGTAAATAGGGGCTCACTGGCGTCGGCATAGATGCTGACGACAGGACTGGTACGAAAAGCACCAGTAGCCAGTCGTATGCCAGCATGGTGGACACTATCTAGCATTTTTAACGCCGAAGGTCTGGTCGAAACATAAACAAATCTTCCGTAATCAAGTTTCGATCTTACCAAGGCCCTAAAGAGGTGCATCAAGGTTTACCTATCGGCACCCCAAGAACGACCACTAACCACTTTAAGCAAATTGAGTGCTTTTACACATCTAGCGTTTACGTCTCTAATGTGGGGGTCCAAGTTAATTTAAAATCATATAAAAGTCCCAGAAACCTTACGGTCTCTGAGACTGGCAAAATAACATGGTTCATTAAAATATTGGGGGCTGGCTGTCTTCCACAAAATCTATGAAATTAGGCAACCATCGTCTTGGCCGCAGAGAAATGAAAGCCGTTACGCGATGTCCACGTCCAAAGATTATTGACAGAAAGTTGTATCTGGCGTTCATCCCTGTGGAGACTCGATGAACTATAATAAATTTTGTAGTCATCCACGAAAAGGCATGAACGGACGAGTAGACGCATGTTGTCCACAATTCCATTTATTGCGATGGCAAACAACGTACAGCTTAAAATACTGCCTTGAGGCACCCCATTTTCTTGAATAAAATCATCGGATGTGTTGTTTAACCTTACCCGGAAGTGTCTATCTGACATAAAATTATCAATAAAAACCTGGAGGTTTCCGTGGAACCCCTAATTAAAAAGGGTCTTTAAAATGCCGTACCGCCAGGTAGTATCATACGCCTTCTCCAAATCAAATAAGACAACCAGGAGGGGCTGTTTATGGAGGAAGGCGTCACAAACTGCTGTCTCAAGGCTAACTAGGTGATCCAACGTGGATCGGTTACGGCGGAAATCACATTGCATATCAGATAGTATATTGCGGGATTCTAAATACCATATACATCTTTTATCAATCATTTTCTCTCATATTTTGCATACACAACTAGTTAGCGCTATGGGTCTATAGCTATTTGGTTCTAATTTATCTTTGACATTTTTATTAATAGGAGTAACGGTCGCTTGTCTCCAAAGTGCTGGGAACTGAGGAGCCCAGAAGCTGTGCTGCCCACTTTGGATAGGGGATAGGTCAATTCATCAATAGTAAAGAGTGAGTTGTAGTCCTCCCCCCAACTCTGACCAAAGTCAATAGTATGGCACGCGATGCTTTGCTTATGCACCGCGAACTCGTTAAAATAGCTCGCAGTGCTAGAGTTGGCGACGAACATTGAGCCCAAAACATTGACGACTTCCACAGGGGAGGAGACAAGCGAACCCTTGGCCATGAGTTTTTGATACTACGTAATTTATGAATACTATCCCAAACCTTAGTTGTGGGAGCGGAAATTGTAAGGGTAGACATAAACTATCTCCAAGACTCTCTTCTTCTTTGTCAAAAAATACGGCGAGCTCGGACAAGTAGAATCTGGAATGACTCCAGATTCTCCTTAGTGGGACGTCGATGAAAGAAACGTAGGGCCCTTCGACGGTCATAAATAGCCAACCGACACTCCTCGTTCCACCAGGAAACAGGACGGTGGCAAGGATTAGGCGAGGGTTTAGGGATGTAAGCCCTCACCGCCACGATGACCGTCGAAGTAAAATGTTCAGCCTAACATCAACGTCAAGAGAAAGGGGTTTATCAAATACGGCAAGCTCACAAAATTCATCCCAGTCAGCACGTTTAAGCACCCATTGTGCTATACCAAGAGGATCTTGAAATGGTGAAAGCAGAATGGGAAAATGATCGCTTCCACACAGGTCCGGGTGAACCTCCCAAAGGAAGTGAGCAGCAATCACGGGACTACAGAAAGTTAGGTCGATGGCAGAGGATACACCATTAAAGGTGGAAAAGTACGTCTGGGTCCCGGTGTTTAGTAGCACAAGGTCACCCGAGACAAGAATATCCTCTACCATCCTCCCACGAGCATCTATAAAATTAGATCCCTACACTAGGTTATGAGCGGGAAGTGGTATAAAGAGGGCCTCTAGGCTCCTCTTTGACACGTTCACCTGGTGGGAGGTAGATGAAGCATACTGTCACTTCCATAGCAAGGGAGGTTCGGACAGTGATCACTTGGAGATCAGACACGATATTAATATGTTTATGATAAATATTGCTTTATGCGAGTATAGCCACACCTCCGCTAGCCCTATCAAATAATGGCTTGTCGGTACGATATACATCGTATCCACGTAGCATCGGGTTGTCAGTTGAGCGGAAGTGGGTCTCCTGCAAACACAAGATGGGAGGATGCAGGGATAAAATCAGTTGTTTAATTTCCTCTACATGAGCATAGAAACCCATTCAATTCAATTATAGTAGCAATATTATTTATTAATGTAAAATTTAACTATCCTCGCAATCCATGACACTATCTCTTATGAATAAAAATTGATTGATGACCTTTTTAGGTTCTCTTGCCTTTCCCAGTCTCTCCTGGACCTCCCGCTTCAGTAGAGACTTTGGTTTACCATGGAGAGACTGGGTCGTCGGATCCTTGCGCAAAGGCTTTGGTAAGACCCTCGATACTTTTTTATGGAAGTATTTTCAGTGGTCTCTCGCTGGTCCTTCCTCAGGGCACCAGTGGGACTCGCCTTTGCGGCGGCCTCACCTGTTCCACCACTCATCCCAACTTCCGGAGGCCCAAAGGCGAGAGTGAGTGGCTTAAAAACGACCGCACGTAATTTAGCACCCCGAGGAGGGTTCGGGGGTACAGGTGGTGGAGAGACTTCATTGAAGGTGTCACTACCTGTAACCCCGAGGAGGGTTCGGGGGTACAGGTGGTGGAGACGACTTCATTGAAGGTGTCACTACCTGTACACATTTTGGCGCCACCTTGGTTGGTGCTGGTTGACTTTTTGTGTCTCGAGTAGAGATTAGTGGCACAGGTCATGTAGACGTTTTAGAAAGATTAACTGTGCAATGGCAGTTGGGACAGTTTATTTTCTGACTAACAATTTGGTCATATGATGTCTGAAATACCGGAGCTTGACTGGATACATATTCCTTGCGTGCCTGGGAATAAGAGATCTTCTTTTCACATTGAATCTCAAGGGCTTTTTTCTCCACCTTCCATTTCGGACAGGCCCGAGACCAATCCGAACCCTTGCAGTTGAAGCAGAACTTAGGAGACTCACACAATGTATCGTGAGCCTCCTGTCCACAATCCTCACAAGTTGGCTTTCCACGGCATCTTAGCTTCGTATTTCCGAATTCCTGGCACTGAAAACAGCGCCGAGGATTAGGGACATACGGCCGGACCTTAAGCACATGGAAGCCTTCTCGGACCTCCTTTGGAAGGATAAAAGTCGCAAAAGTGAAGATATATGTATCAGTATTTTTTTCTAAGCCATTCTTTTTTGTGCTGATACGATAAAATTCGGTGACATGTTGAGGGGAAAGCTCCTTACAGATACCCTCATTGCTTATGTAGTCGAGGTTATAGCAATTGACCAATCCTTGCAAACATCGAGGAACTTGTGTGGCTCCAACTTCACCTGTAAATGAGCCGAGTTAATCACTGGTATCTCAGTTATTGCCATTACGTTTGTCGTTTGGATGTCATTGATGGTATCATTATTTTTCCATCGTGTAGTTTTCTGATAGAGACGGCTGATTTTGCCGCTCCAGTTATTATTCTTTCGAGTATAAATGGGCTGACACGTTTCAGGGACACATCTTTGTCTACTTAAGATATAACCAAGAAGCGAGGCAGGGGCCTCACCACTTCTTGGATTTTTAACAGAACAGGGCTGGACGGCTTTACCCGTTTCCACTTCTTATCGCCATTAGAGGTCTGTGAAGGGCCGGGCAGTGAGGTGCCAGCATAATTTGGCAGTACGCTGCTAGCGGACAGTAAGGTGCCCGCTGTGACAATAGTTTTGGCAATGCCGTATTTGGGGTCAGCCTGCATACTACTCGGAACGTAGACCCAGGGTGATACAAGTTGGTACTACCACATAAGGCCCTGTTAACTGTCGCGACGAGAGGACCCATATGACGCTATACATGACAACCTTCGCATGCGGCATCGCCAAGAAAGAGGTCATCACAGCAAGTGGGTGCAGGAAAGTGTCAATTTTACGTCTGGACCCTTATGAACGCAGCCGATCTTTTCTCAAAGTAGGATACCCAGTTATTGTTATACCTAAGGCCCTTATACTAAGATATTACAACCGGCGCACTTTCATGAAGGAGCTCAAAGGCAGTGGTATCCAATAATCGTTTGAGGAAAGCCGTGTTAGCTGCCAAGGTCGTCAACGGAGGGGCCTAAAAGCCTTCGTGCAATACTGAATGGCAAGGGAAGGGAAGAAAGAGGTAAGGAAATATAAGGGAGGAGGAAAAAGAAAGAAGAAGGTAAAGAGAAAAAGGAAAAAATAACGGAGAAGGAAAAAGAAAGGAGAACAAAAGAAGAGAAAGGGAAGGAAGAAGAAAAGGAGGTGAAAGGAAAGATATAGGATAGATTTGCTATGCAACAAGCACATATTATCTACGGCTATTCAATCGATCTGTCCCTCAACGATTTACACCATCCGTTGAAAGGTTACTTTGCTGCGTTGATGCTGTTGCTGAAGGAACGCCTGTATATATAACAGCTGCCCCGTGGCTGACTTGCCCTTGATTTATTCGGTGAGCACCTCTTAATTTCCAGGGTTTTTCTTGAGTGTTTTATTGAGCCCCTCAATTGGTAAAGCCATTTGTCGCGCTACGAACTTTTTATTTATATAGACTAACTGTCACGATACTAACTTTATATATGACAACGGACTTAGGTTAGTAAGTTACACATTGATTATTTTTCATCACATTTAATACAGTAAATTTTAACAGATTAATTAATACATAAATTGCCATAGTGGCCCCCGCGTTCTTTTACACATCCAATTTCAGTAAGAACCCAGAGTTAACAGTCCAGATAAAAAAAGCAAAACCAATAAATTACCTGGTTTTAATTTAAATTGGTCACCGAGAGCTGCTGAGCTCTAGCGAGCAAGAGCAAAAACTAATTTAAGAAAATAAAATAAAAACACTCAAGTTGGCTAGTGAAATATATTGCTCTCTCTTTTGCACCTATCCTGCGAGGGTTGACCTTAAATATTGCGAGGACTGGAAACAAGCAATCTGAATGTTCATGACCAGTTACTATCTGCATGTGTGCGGAAGTAAATTACCGACAGTACAGTCACTGATTAATAAAATCTGCACAACCTAAATGTAGATAATCCATAAAGCATGGTAATATAACAGGAGCATTACAATCTCCAGACAAACTGGAAGACACACCAATGACTCTGATGAAGATTCCCGGGATTTTGATGAAGACTTTCGAGATGTTTTGGACAGCAGCAATCCCAAATTTTTTCACAGATCGAGTTAAACGATTTAGTCATAGACTTGGGTCTTCCTAAAGATTCTTCAGAACTATTAGGCTATAGACTTAAGTAAAATAACTTATTGGCTCCTGGTACCTCTTTCTCATGGTTCAGAATCAGAGAAAAAGATTTCATTAGATCCTTTTATCAAGATTGTAACTTGGTTTACTGTAGTGATGACCCTGGACTGATGGCGAGGTTTAACATACAGTATGACATGAACGAGTGGAGGCTTTTTATTAATTCATCAAAAAGAAGCCTCAAAGCAGTGCTTCTCAATAGTAGTAGACAATATGATTCAGTACCAGTAGGGCATTCAGTGTATTTGAAAGAATCTTACGAAAATTTAGCCTTAATTCTCACCGAGCTGAACTATAAGGAAAATGAATGGACGATATGCGGTGATCTTAAGGTACTTTCCATGCTTCTTAGACAGCAGGGAGTACACACTAAGCACTCCTGCTTCTTTTGTTAATGGGATAGCTGAAATAGGAGGCAATAGTGGATGAAAAAATAGTGGCCACTTAGGGCTGCATTAAAACCTGGGAGCAAAACTGTAATACGGGAAACTTTAGTTGATCCCAGAGAAGTCCTTCTTCCTCCTCTTCATATCAAGCTTGGTTTGATGAAGCAATTTGTAAAGGCCTTGCCGAAAGAAGGAGAGTGTTTTAAATACTTGTGTAACAAGTATTCGGGCCTTTCATAAGATAAATTGAAAGATGTTTGTCGGCCCAGATACTCGTAAAAATCTGAAAGACGAAACCTTTGAAGCTAAAATGTAAATTATTGAAAAAGAGGCTTGGAAAGCTTTTAAAAAAGTTGTAACAAAATTTCTTGTAAATTATAAAGACCCCAACTTCAAAGTGTATTGTGAAAAAAACATGCTCATGAAATTCAAAGACTTGGGTTGTACGATGAGTTTGAATGTGCACTTCTTGACTTCAAATTTGGACTAATTTCCTGAAAATCTTGGTGTTGTAAGTGAAGAGCAGGGGTAAAGATTCCATCAAGCTATCAAGGAGATGGAACATAGATACCAGGGTAGATGTAACATCAACATTATGGCGGACTACTGTTGGATGTTACACAGAGAAGAGCCTAAAGCCGTCGAAAAGAGATAAAGTTTGAAAAGGAGCATTGAGGGTAAAAGGAAAAGGCACTGTAAGTGTTGATAATAGCTTTCCGTCAATAATTTTGTAAATAAAAACTATTTTTAATGCGTTTTAACCAGTATACATATAATAGGCTCTTTTTCCATATTTGAATATGCATTTTGTGAAAAATCCTTGCGTGATAGGAAAAATAGAGGCAATATTTGAAATCAGCACACCAAAAAGCAAAATAATGACTCATTACATTGCAGAAAATTTTCAATTACTCAAATTTTACAGCCCTGATTAATTTATGTCAGGGAATCTTTATTCTCTCGATCGGCGTTGGGTATGTCCAAACAAGAGCTGACTTGGTGTCATACCTGTCACCTCATTCCACCTATAGCGTAGGGTGAACAAGATTTGGGGTAGGTGCATGTCCCAATCTCGATGGTTATCTGAGATACGTATCCTGATCCCTTTCTTTAACTCCTGGTTTCTCCTCTCTGTTGTTTTGGCCTGGGGATGGTATGGTGGTGTTTCTAGAGGGTTGCGTCCCATCTTTGGCATGCGTTAGTCCAGGAGTGACTGCGAAACTGTCTGCCATTGTCGGATATTATCACCTTTGATTATCCCCATCTGGGGAATACTTGTTGTTCGAGGGTTCGTATTAGTACTGGGGTTTCCAAAGAAGCTAGGAGGGAGGCTTCGGTTCATCGAGAGAATATATCCGTGAGAACGAGTAGGAACCGTTTGCCTCGGCCGGTACGTGGATATAGCTTCATGAGGTCAAGAGCGACTGTTTCCCAAGGAACATGTGGTTGTCGAGGTCGTAGTGGTTCCTTTACTTGTGGAGGGCCAACCTTCCGATACGCACAGAGTAGGCAGTCCTTACCGCACACCGCTACGCTCCGCCTAAGTCCAGTCCAAGTGTGACCTTGTAGATGGCTTTGCATGAATCATCTTATCCAGAGTGGCCCGGGAGGGAGTGGTCTTTATAGTGGTATATTATTGGGGTTGGAGGCTACGGGGAACTGTCAGTCTCCATGGCTCTTCATTATTAGTCCAGCGTAAGACTTGCCCATCCTTGAAGCGGTGTGTGTTCCAAAATTTTGCATCCTTCATGTCAGTGGGTTGGCCTCCTACTAGAGTCTTCCACCGCGTTTGTATTTTCCGACACTCTTCACCTATTGTTGTGCATTCACAATATCTTCGTATAATGTCCCTTGGTGGGCCTCCATGTGTTGAAGACACACAGGTTCCACAGGCTTCGTTTGGTTTTTAGTGGGTGGTATCACCCATTCCCATTCGTTATTTTCTGGTCCCATTAAATCTGGTTCCAGGTGACGTGACAGTGCGTCAGGAAGTTGGTTTTCACTTCCCGGACAGTGTTCCACCGTGAATGAAAACTCTTGAAGTAATATGGCCCATCTGGTGAGCTTGGTTCTTTGGTTCCTTAGGTAATTGAGCCATGTTAAAATCCGGCTGTCAGTGCGCTGGTTAAAAGGCCTAATATTCCAGGTAGTGTCAGTATCTTTGATGGGCCATACTACAGCAAGGCACTCTTGCTCGTTGCTATGGTAGCACTGTTCGACGGGGGTGATCTTTGACCTGGTGTGACTAATAATATGCAATCCTCCTTCTGGATTGTCTTGGTAAAGGACTAGCCCGAGTCCAGTCCCACTGGCATCAGTCTGCAGAATGAAGTCTCGGTCTTTTGAGAGGTTGGAGTTTGTGAAATTTGGTTTTGAGCCAGTGGAAGGCTGCTTCGGTCTCCTAGGATCATCTCCAGCGGGTGTTTGCCTTTAGCAGGTTGGTCAGGGGTGCAGGAATTCTCGGAGCCAATTACATAGGCCAAAGAACTGCCATTATTGTCGGTGATTCTTATGTATGGGAGCGTTGGTGATGGCCTTGATTGTTAGAGGCTGTGGTGCGTTTCCTTCCGCTGTGACCAGATGTCACAGATATGCCAGAGTGTTTTTTCCAAAGTGGCATTTGTGTAAATCACAGGCAGGTCCGTGTATATTGAAGCGTTCCAGGATTTTTATAGATGGCTCAGATGCTTTTCCCAGGTGCGTGGGTAGATGATGACATCATCTAAGTAAGCAAAGCAGAATTTTCCAATGTATCCATGATTCTGTGTAGCACCACTTGGCTCATAAGTTTTTGAAAGGTACTGAGGGAATTTTTGAGCCCGATTGCCACTACAGTAAAATGCAGAGCTTCTACCTCTGGGGTGGTGAAAGCCGTGAAGTGTTTGGAGTCAGGATGTAGGGGTACCTTCCAGGATCCAGACTTCATGTTCAATATGGAGAAGATCTGGGCGTCCCCAATGCCCCACAGAGTCTCACAGATATTTACCAAAGGGGATGGTGAATCTAGGGTGGCTTCATTTATTTTCCAGTAGTCAATATATAAGCGTGGAGTTTTGTCTTTTTTCTCAACAATAACAATTGGAAGGTTGTACTTGGATGAACCATACCTTGTTGTTTCAGTTCCTGTACTTGAGTCTTTATTATGGCATACCAAGTGATGGAATGGCTTGACGAAGACCCATTCGTTTGTCTTCAAGGTGATGTGGTGAGTCACACTCCGGGTTCGTTGAAGGGGTCCTGGAGTCACTCTGGACATCCGCTAGGGCTATGGGTGGAGACTCGTCGTGGAGCCGTCCAGCATAGCGTGCGTCATTCATTATTTCCAAAATGTAAATTCTAAGACTCATTGTCAAGTACACAGTTCTGTTTGGTTAGCCATGGTTGTTCAAGAATCAGTGGCTCCCTGAGGTCACGAGTGACCATACATGTGATCGAGATGGGTCTAGATTGAATTCTGAGATTCAGGTGTACTTCCCCGTTAATGTGCAGGGTGCTTCCTTCTTTTGCTAAGTGTGCAGGGATGGGAAAGGGCGATAGCGGGGCATGATCTTGATTTGGAAGATAGTTGGCATGGAGAAAGTTAGCAGAAGCAGCGGTATCAATGAAAGCTAAGAGGGGTCCAGAGGCTGTCTCCACTAATGATTCTTGGTAGAGGTGTGGCAGAGTGGTGGTTGATTACGACACTGGTTGGTGGAGCCCCTGGTTCCGACGCGGTGGGGGTGGGCACAGTTTCCCTCCAGTCGATCGTTTCCCTGGTTGTTTTGTTCTTTCCACGGCGACGTAGTAAAGGGCAGTCCCGATGAAAATGGTATTCTGGGCAGTAGTTGCATATAGGCGCGAAGAGATCCTAGTCAGGAGGGTTTATATTTGTCCTGGGTGGAAGTGGTGGTGCCTGTGGTTTTGGGTGCTCTCTTTTGATGGCTTTAGCTCTCTCTACAAGTTATTCGATACTAGTTGGAGACGGGGCGTGCAAGAAAGATTCCCGGTTTGACTAGCTGGATTAGCATTGGGATGACCTTGGAAGGTGACGATTATGGCAGCAGTCTCCGGTAAAGTTGTATCTTCTGGCGGATGAACTTCTCTGCGGATTCGTTAGGGATTTGCACTTTTCCATAGAGTTCCGTGTGAAGGACAGCCAAAGTTGCAGGATTCGCGAATCTTTAGGTGAGTCGTGCCTGGAATTGTTCCCAGGTGGTGATAAATTCGACAAACTGGTCCCACCAGCGGGTAACTCCCAACTTAAGCTAGTTGCGGACCAGCTTTGAGAGGGTGTATTAGTAGCCTCCAGTAAGATGGCGCAGTCTTGAACGAAGCTCTTAGGATCTTCATGACCTCTTCCATGGAATTCAGGCAGAGAGGATGGGTAGCTCACTGTCTGAATGGATGGGATTTGGTGCAAGAGCGTAGGTTGGATATTGCTATTCGTAAATGTGTTTGGTGAAGGTTTTATTCGGCTGGTGGGACAGCGAAAGGTGAGGCCTGTAAGATCTCGTGGCTCGTCCTTCCATCCTAGGCAGAGGTAGTAGTAGGTTTCATTACAGTGGTGACAGCTAATTTGGTTGATTCCTTCTTTCATGCAGTTGGGTGATGCGCAAGGAGGGCCTGAGGCTGGGCTTGACATGGAGCGTGGGTGTACTCCACTCCTGTAGTATTTCTCTTCGTCTGCCCATCCAAGAGAGACATGATGATATGGCTTCTGTTGGGTGTCACAACTTATGTAATGGCGGTCCCCTCCTGGGGTGCATAAGGTGACATCGCACTTTTGGCTTCTTGTGAGAACCATCTTGAGAGTTGTATTGGACGCCACTAGGTGTTTACTAACTAAACTAAACTTAAGAGAAAGAGAGCAATTAGCAGGGGTAGCAAGAGGACTGCGTTTACAACACAACATAGTCCTTACGTAGGTAGTCTACATTTATCCTTCATTCTACATCACACATCCATAATCCAATAATATAATTAAAATTTGGAAATCCAAAATTATCGTTTGTTAAATTAAGACTAGCTCATTTTACAATGAAACATTGTTTTGACGTCCTGACACTAGGTGCTGTTTCTGCTTTAGAATTAAGTCAGTCTGTAATTTGTGTGATAACATACATATATATAATTATTTGATTAAGAAAGGGTAAGTATAATATTGCTTATATAAATATGCATTCTTCCCAATGAAGGTTTTGAAAGGAGAGATTCCATCAACATATTACCAAAGTGTCAGAGAGTACGAAGACTTGGCCCGATGTAGCCCGGATCTCCTGAGCAGACCCGTGGTGAGCTGCATGAAAGAGGTGATAGAGCTCTGGGGAAGATCTGTACCAGAGGACAGTAGCAGGGAATACGAGGCTGATGACGAGGATAGCTGCAATGGAGGACACAACCATAAACATTGCGCTGATAGGAGTCATACAGGTAATTCAATAACAAAGTAACTACTCTCAGATTCCAAATGCTACTAGATTTAAAAATAGAGTGATCTGTTTAACGTCCTTGAATGGGCCATGTCTCACTGCTACTAATTGTCACCTTATTAAAGTGAAGGAGTAGAAGCATGGTAATTTCAAACAATGAAAAACTTGCTATAATCTTTTCTCTCTGTTCAATCTGTTATTCCGAGGACCCATTGTCGCAAGCTTTATGAGGCTACACAAGAAAGGTTCATTCCTAGCCATTTACAACAACATAAACCAAAATGAACCTCATTTTATGAAGGTGGTTTGATTAATGGATTATTAAACACGCTACAGATTATTGTAATAAAGTACTTGTTTTCAAAAAATCATAATCCTAGTTTGATTAATTTGTGCAGCT
Organism: Timema podura; assembly: GCA_033556935.1. Lineage (NCBI taxonomy): Eukaryota > Metazoa > Arthropoda > Insecta > Phasmatodea > Timematidae > Timema > Timema podura. The sequence goes on from JAVRXN010000001.1 coordinate 71,451,413, forward strand.
TTTCTGTGAAATAAATCTTATTAATTAGGGCTGCAATTGCCCTTTGGAGAGAGGAAGTATTGTGATTGTAAAACAAAAATTAAACCTGTGATTTTGATAAATGTTGACACCAAAATGTGGTCTGTCTATATCTCGGACTAGAGCCAAAACCATTTTACAAATCAGGCTGAAACTTTATGTAGAGTTTTAATAATGTCCCCCCGAGGAAATCTTGGAATTGATATTAACCCTAAAATTAATGGTAGTTGACTTAACGGAGGGGAATCAATTTTCTCCAAATCTTGTCTATGATTTCGATTACATTTTGTATTAAGGCATTGTTTAGCATTACAAACAAAATGCGTATTCTCGTTTTGCCATAAGTTACTTTAAGGGTACTTAACATAAGTGTAAATTTCCAATTTTGATCATATTACGGCAAATATTTCATATACCAACTAAATTATCATTGTAAAGTTGTAATACCACAAAAAAAAAGCTTTTAGTTGAAATAAACAATATTTATATAAAACCAAGTTACTGAACTATAAGAAATTATATGCATTTTTTATGGGGTTCTTTGAAATGTGAAATTGATTCGTGGACAGAGATATTCTTTTTTCTCAATGTTTCTGTAATAGTATATTTTATCAATGCTCTTTGGTTGTGTGTTCTGCAACTATGTATTTAATTTCATTTCACATATCTTACGAGTTTTCAGTAAATGTCTCTATTTTAAGAAAAAAGAAAGTCAGTGTGGTGTAACCTATCATTTAATAGTTCAATGCAGTCATTTAGAAGTGTTTTAGCCCTGTAAAACAGAGGTAACTCTGTGGTCAGAGCTACCCAATGTAAAAGAGGGGTAACACTGTGCTCAGAGCTAACCAATGTAAAAGAAGAGTAACTCTGTGGTCAGAGCTACCCAATGTAAAAGAGACGTAAATCTGTGGTCAGAGCTACCCAAGATAAAGGAGAGGTTACTCTATGGTCAAAGCTACTCAATGTAAAATAAGGGTAACTGTGTGGTCAGCCCTACCCAATGTAAAAGAGGGGTAACTATGTGGTCAGCCCTACCCATTGTAAAAGAGGGGTAACTCTGTGGTCAGAGCTACCCAAGGTAAAAGAGAGGTAACTCTGTGGTCAGTCCAACGCAATGTAAAAGAGAGGTAGCTCTATGGTCAGAGCTACCCAATGTAAAAGAGAGGTAACTCTGTGGTCAGCCCTACCCAATGTAAAAGATGGGTAATTCTGTGGTCAGCCCAACCCTATGTAAAAGAGAGGTAGCTCTGTGGTCAGAGCTACCAAATGTAAAAGAGAGGTTACTCTGTGGTCAGACCTACCCAAGGTAAAAGAGAGGTTACTCTGTGGTCAGAGCTACCAAATGTAAAAGAGGGGTAACACTGTAGTCAGAGCTAACCAATGTAAAATAGGAGTAACTCTATGGTAAGAGCTACCCAATGTAAAAGAGGGGTAACTCTCTGGTCAGCCCTATCCAATGTAAAAGAGGGGTAACTCTGTGGTCAGAGCTACCCAATGTAAAAGAGAGGTAACTCTGTGGTAAGACCTACCCAAGGTAAAAGAGCTACCAAATGTAAAAGAGGGGTAACACTTTGGTCAGAGCTAACCAATGTAAAATAGGAGTAACTCTATGGTAAGAGCTACCCAATGTAAAAGAGGGGTAACTCTGTGGTCAGAGCTGCCCAATGTAAAAGAGGGGTAGCTCTGTGGTCAGAGCTGCCCAATGTAAAAGAGAGGTAACTCTCTGGTCAGCCCTATCCAATGTAAAAGAGGGGTAACTCTGTGGTCAGAGCTACCCAATGTAAAGTTGCTTGACAACATTAGCTGGAGCGTATTCGAATTACAACTTTCATGGGAGGAAAAGCGTATATTTCCCAAATTAAAATGCAAGACGTATGTAGATTAAATATGTTCGACTTAGACTGTAGAACCTCAGATCAGATAGAGTAAAACATAACATAGCATAACATAACATAACATAACATATGCCGGTCGGAAATGTAGTGGATATGTGATCCCTTTCATTCCTCTGTGGTTTTCAACTCACTTCTGCCCTATTTATTTGTTAAAGTTAATTCAAGAAGACTTTGAAGATAACTGGTTAGGAACAAGCAAGTGTATTGAGAATATATTTTGAGTGTTGATCAAAATCTAATCAAGTGGAATCTATTAAACATAATATTACAAGCCTTTATGTATTTAAATTATTTGTTTAGAGATACACCTCCCCTATAATTGATAGAACAAGTACAAGGTAAACAATATTTTATTGATCATACGTTAAGTTACATACAAATGAAGTTACCCATTGATGGGTGTCATAGTGGATTCTCCGAGTATACCGTATACCATTATACAAAAACATTGAGCATGTGGTAGAGAAATCACGCTATAATGTACAATTAATTAGACTCATCAGAAATAGCCCTTTTTACCTAATACTAACCATTTGTGAGTTATCTAGAACACAAAAAGCAGGCTGTCTAATTCACTGAGTTTCATGATGATATTAATGGAGCTTTATGAGGCGATATTAGAAAGCCTATAATTAACTTAATCAGACTGTCAACATGTAGTAGTGAATTCCTACAAACAGGGGGGCTAGGCAAAAGGTTCAAGATCAAAAGGTTTTGAAATGACAGCCTCTGCACAGCATAGGATAACTATTAAGCTTAGTGCCCATGATAAACAAACACATAAGAGCATATATCCAATATATACCTGCCCGGATATTAGGTGACTACCTTTATATTGTTTCTAGACCATATGGGCTCGGCTATAAACTGCGAGAACGTCAAGGCCGAGGATAGGGGCAACTAACAAGATGGGATTAGATTATTAAGTCCCAATTATGACTTCACTGACTAAACATAACTTCAAGGAGATGCCCCCTATCAAAACTAAATAGAACGTATACCCTAAAACGCTGCCGCATTCTTTCAAAGTATCTTAAGGAACCTGCCTACGTGGTTTTAAATACTAACATTTACAAGTGCCTTGAGAGGCTTATCTTGAACACTTCTGGCCAACAAGTAAAATTGGGAGTGTTCATAAGCAAGGAGAACACGAGACAAATGACTCGAGCAAAGGCCCAATCAGGCCGTAGAACACCTAAAAGCTAGCCCCTGGTTTCTTGGTGTTGACGTTCCCCTGGTAACAAGGGAGATTGAGGGTCTCATTCTTGCTAAAGGACATCTTTGGAGTAGCTAGACTTAGCACACAACATAATGAGAAACAAGGCGACTATTACCTAATGCCTAACGCAGATTAGTAGGGTATCCTAAAGCTTGTAAATTGTGTTTACACCTAATGCAGGAAAATGTTCATCCTAACCACACTAGGCAACTGTTGAAGCAACTTGAAACACAACAGCTCAAACCAGGCCAACAAGGAGTACACTGTCATAATAAATAAGTTTTGCTCGAAGCGAACCAAATGAATCGCAGTTAAGCTACAGGTGCAATTAGACATTAAGAGCAATTAAATATTAATCACTATCTAACCTACAAATAAACATAATCTTGTTAAGTGACAGATTGCTACCCTGTCAAATCAGACATACAGATTATTACACAGTAGAGCTACACTAAGTTCTTGACGAATAATTGTCAGAAAGTGACTTGTAGATAAGACATGTACACAAACTAACGGACCATCTCTCTAAGTTGAGTAGTCAGACCACGAAGTTCCCTGGTTGTTTATCCTCCACGTGGTGGGGTGCTACCTGGCACTGATCTTGGCCACAGCTGAGTCCAACGCCATCACATCCTGTGTAGTAGATACCTATTGTAGCTGGTTGTTAACGAATAAAAACAAAGCTTTTAATATGCACTGCAGTATATTGAATATAGTTATGTGCCTATTTTAGGCGATACATCATGTTAGGACTAGGAAAGGAAGAGAAGGGGAATTGACCAATCATGCCACAGAGCAACATCACTCGGAGTGGTGGATACCTGTAGCGGGTCCTGACGCATTCGCGGAGAGCAGGTGATGAGAGAGCCAAACTTGAAACGATTTATTTCAATATTTTTTCGGACCGCATCGGTCTGGCCAAGGCAAGTCAAACAAAAGTGTGTGGGCTAATTCCTATTAGCCTGGCACAGTTTTAATCAGCAAATTTCATAGTGGTTATATTGTGAGTAATTTTCCACACATTTTCATTTTACTGTCTAGCCACAATACAGACAAATTCTGATGAATTTCCTTAAAATTCATCTTTCACATCCTATGTTCTAAAAATTAGTTTATTCTAGCCTAAGCACTCTAAAGCATAAGGAGCTTGTTCTAACAAAATTTGTTGCTACATGATTTAGAGATAAAATAGTAAATATATAGGGAGGAGCATCATTTTGAGCACTACATATTTTCTAAACACCTACTAACTAAGATATACTTTTTTTGTTAAAAATCCCATTTTTAAATTTGTAAAATCTTTAAAAAAAATAGCATTTGATTGTTTCATCTGTAAACTGTAAGGAAATAAAAGAAAGTTATATCCACCCTAAGATGTTTATTAAATGTGTGGCTATAAGTTCAACAAGACGTGCACTCTAAGAGTTGGATGGAATCAAGAGCGGTTGATATAATTCTATTCCTTATTTTGAACTCAGCAGCAGCTATAGTAAAGGCCCCTTTCACACCTTGGCGAAAGGTTTTCTTCTTCTTAGCCAGCACATACTTAATTACAAAATGTACCCAAAAAGAAAAAAACCAACCTTTTTGGTAACAATTTTATTTACACATCGATAATGATATAGAGAAATTCTAATGTTCATAAGTATAAATTACAATAGACAGCTAGCTCGTCTGAGCAGAAGAAAGTAAACATTGTACACAATTTGCCATTAGGGCAAAGTTGTGTCTACATTGAGCTAAGTGCACATTTGCAGCGTTAAACGCAGCTAGATGAAATTTGGAGAAAGTTAATATATCATGAGCAAATAAGACATCATAACGACCCTAAGTGAACAGTCTCCTAAAGTTCATGTTGCAGGGCAAATAAGACATTATAATAACCACACGATAACTGTGTCCCTATAGTAATAGCGTGAGGCACAACTAAGACATTACAATAACCACATGCCAACAGTGTATCAAATGTTATAGTGTGAAGCGCAACTAAGACATACAATAACCACATGCCAACATGTATCAAATGTTATAGTGTGAAGCGCAACTAGACATTACAATAACCACATGCCAACAGTGTATCAAATGTTATAGCGTGAGGCGCAACTAAGACATTATAATAACCACAGGCTGAGTCCTAAATGTAATAGCGTGAGGCGCGACTAAGACAATATTCACCTAGAGCGTGGCCTCCATAGTCATCTAAGCCCAGTGTAAAAGTCAAATTACAACCAAATAACAAGCCAATATATAGTATAAGAGGTAGCTACGCTACCCTCAAACACGCCTATAAAAGGTCATGTGATTAGCGACCAATACAAGCATGACAGGAAAGAGGTGCAGGTGAGAGGGAAGAACATGACACGTGCTGTTGAACTAAACTATTGACGAACAAGAACTCCATGAAATCACATTAGTCCACGAATATCTTCTGCAGCATCAGTATGTGTTTGTTGTTGCACAAACACAGTCATTTCAAGTAGCAGACTCGGTTAAATTGTCCATAGTCTGTGATTCAGGAACCCAGTGAAGTCCTTCAAATGGTGTTTCGTAGCGTTTATTACAAATGTTACAAAAGCTACAGTAGTAGTATAAAACTACTCCACTAAAAGCCTAAGAATGCCTAGGAAAAGGGGCAGGTTCACTGCGCTAACATTTTTAAACAAAGCAAAGTTTCATAAAACAATTTGAATCTGCTGCTGATGTCGGTGTCTAAGCCTGTACTTGCATATATTCTGTATTACTACTTGCACCTCTCTCTCTCTCTCTCTCTCTCTCTCTCCACACCACACACACACACACACACACACCATTTGCTAATTAGACACATCCCCACTAAGGGGGAATACACTAACATTACCAATTATGAATGATAAAAGTTATTTTGGTCATCTCAAAAATTATGTGAAATAATTTGATTTATTTTCCCATTTAGAAGAGCCAGAGATCACCATTTAACTATAATGTATTTTTCTGACATGACCGACTCGTTGCTGACCCCGTCTTAGGGCGGTTGGCCACTGAGGTGGACCATTTGATAATTTCCACTATAAAATATTTTAGTGATAATTGGGTCAGATCCACTATTTTATGAATATGAACCCCGAATCCGAATAATTATAAACATAAGAGAAGATATAAATCTTATAGAATAATATAAAATACAAATGGTAACTAAATGTTAACATTCTTAGATATAATCCATTCATTATAACATTCATACATTCAGTTAATTGTTAGATTACTGGTCTGGGGCCTGGTTGTTAAGTTCATCCTATAATTATAATTGGTTTTGAGTCATCAATAAGCAGTATTACAGCTCTAAAATAAATTTCATTTGAAAAATAGATTTTTATTTTTTTAAGAATTAGATTCTTGAATATGAAATTTTCTCGAATCTTCGAATCTCAAATATCCTTAAGGATTCAAGGGCCCATCTCTACATGTGGCTATTGGGTCTCCTTATCTATGTGTCCTATCATTCTTTACCATTTTCAATCTTCTCCCTTCTGTGTTTTGTTTTTTTGGTTTCCTCTTTTAGGAAGTTGCTTTGCCCATTTCACACTCCTCCCTGATGAGTTCTGATAGAATGAAACCTAGGTCAGGGGATTGGGCGGTGACGATCGATTTTCTTTAAGAGGCAGCCATTACTTCTTTGTCCGGTGTCAGCAATGTAAAGTGTGAACTGTGTTCTTCTTTTCATTGTAATAGCCATATTGTGTTCGTCCCTTTTATATGTTTCTATCCACCTTTCCTGTAACTTCTTTCAAGTATAATGCAATTGCCTCATAAAGTGAAAAGAGGTTTTCCTTATTGAGATACATTATGACATGTGAAATTGATCCAGATTGTTAACAATTCTATCCTTTTATTGACAGAAATAATGTGCTTAGTTTGCCCCTATTGAACAAACCTTCCCCGTCTCTCAACATCTTAATCTCTAACCATATCAGTGGTTCAGAAGCAAGTTGGAGTTGACGGCAACAACATAAGCGCAGGAGTAAGTAATACATAACAAGCGCAGTCAAGCTTGCTACCAGGGATGTGACAAGTCCACTTTTCAATTAGAAACAAACTCAAATCAACTAGATGAAATATTCTCTAAGCTGAATCTAAGTTCAAATATTTTTTATTAATGGCTTAGTAAAATATTATATTGTATTTATTTATATGACTTTATACATTAAATTCATGTATAAAATACTTTATTGTACAGTTAGTATATAATATTTAACTGTGTCACTACCTTGCTCTATCGTCAGGTAAGCTATGCACGAGCTATATAGAAGTACATTTTGATGTTATTTATTGAATAGTGATAATAATCTACATTACATCGGATATTTGAGCTAAACAGTCCTGTTCACACCAAATAACATGTCCATGTTCGATACTCACGAGACAGATTGTCACCCAGGACCCATTCCCACAACTGTACAGCTTGCTGAATCTCTGAAAACTATCAATTATCAACTTGAAGGGTGTCAGCTTCACTTGATTTGTATGTGTCCTTCAAAACCCATTACTTGGCTTAGTGACCATCCAGTTCAACACAACTTCACAATTACATTACACAACTTAGGTAAATAAATGAGAGAATAACTGCAACCAGACACAGGTTACAATTAGAGCTAGATCAATGAGAGAATAACTGCAACCAGACACAGGTTACAATTAGAGCTAGATCAATGAGAGAATAACTGCAACCAGACACAGAATTACAATTAGACTATATCAATGAGAGAATAACTGCAACCAGACACAGAAGGTTACAATTAGAGCTAGATCAATGAGAGAATAACTGCAACCAGACACAGAAATTACAATTAGAGCTAATCAATGAGAGAATAACTGCAACCAGACACAGAAGTTACAATTAGAGCTATATCAATGAGAGAATAACTGCAACCAGACACAGGTTACAATTAGAGCTAGATCAATGAGAGAATAACTGCAACCAGACACAGAAGATTACAATTAGAGCTAGATCAATGAGAGAATAACTGCAACCAGACACAGAAGATTACAATTAGAGCTATATCAATGAGAGATAACTGCAACCAGACACAGAAGGTTACAATTAGAGCTATATCTAATGAGAGAATAACTGCAACCAGACACAGAAGATTACAATTAGAGCTATATCAATGAGAGAATAACTGCAACCAGACACAGAAGGTTACAATTAGAGCTATATCAATGAGAGAATAACTGCAACCAGACACAGGTTACAATTAGAGCTATATCAATGAGAGAATAACTGCAACCAGACACAGAAGATTACAATTAGAGCTAGATCAATGAGAGAATAACTGCAACCAGACACAGAAGGTTACAATTAGAGCTATATCAATGAGAGAATTAACTGCAACCAGACACAGAAGATTACAATTAGAGCTATATTTAATGAGAGAATAACTGCAACCAGACACAGAAGATTACAATTAGAGCTAGATCAATGAGAGAATAACTGCAACCAGACACAGAAGATTACAATTAGAGCTAGATCAATGAGAGAATAACTGCAACCAGACACAGAAGGTTACAATTAGAGTTGGGTTGAATCCAAATTTAAATCTTGGAAGAAATTACAAACAAAAGAGGAAACATAAATATAATAGAGTAATAGAAAATACAAATAATAACTAAATGTTAACATTCTGTCTTATAATTCATCCATTATTACGTTGATACATTTAATTAAGTGTTAAATTACTGGTCTGGAGGCTGGTTGTTAAGTTCATCCTAGATTTAAAATTGGTACTGAACCACCAATAATGAGTATTAAAGCTCTGAAACAAATTTAAGTTGAAACAATGAGAAAAAAAAAATGTTTTAAGGATTTGATTGTTAGATTTTCTCTCATTTTCAAATATCCTAAAGGATTTGAGGGATTCAAAGAGTTAATGGTCCCATCCTTAGCTACAATTATAATCTGATAAATAAACTTACAATTCAATTACTACAAGTTTTTTTCATATGAATATTAATTTGTAATGTATTAAACCTCTTTTTGCTTTATGAGGTATTATGTTATATTTGGCAGCCCTTCCAGATAGAGGATTTGGATAGTTCTACATCAGTAAATTTTAACCCATCATTATTCCCCATGAAATTCCTTTCCAAATCAATGATAAAAAATAACATTTAATTCTAATTTTAGAAGGAAATATTTGGATAATTCTAAGCCTATACATTGTTTCAAGTTTCTTCTCATTTCAAAGCTAGCGATGGTAGAACGCTGACAGATGGCGAGATTGTTGAAGTAAAGTATCCAAGAGTCATCTGATGAAGAAGACAGCACAGACATCCAAGAAGAACTAATACCCTCCATTTCTGAAGCACTTACAATATAAACACACACACTTCTCTATTTCTTTCTACACTTCCTACCTCTTCAAACTTCTACAGTTGCACATTGTTTTGAATTTTAGGAAATATTTACTTTTCATATGAAGAGGCATTCATGAAAAAGTAATATTTCCGAAAATTCAAAACAATGTGCAACTGTGGAAGTGTGAAGAAGTGGGAACTGTAAAAGTGTAGGAAGAAATATACAAGAGAAGGGTTTGTTTCTATCTAGACTTAACCTAACTATCCTTTCATGTTGGCTTCCTTCATTATCACTTTACATTATTGTACAGTGTTTCTACACTGTTTTACTATACATTTCCAAGCCATCATGTAATTTTTTTTATTAACTTTTTTGTATAAATTGTTAGTGTATTTTTATTTGAGTGTTGTTCTTATTCTCAAATTGTGTTTTTTTAAGTGTTATTTATAATTTAAAAATCTATCTATGATAGTAATTATAAATTAAATTCTATTTTCGTTTCGTTTCCAACTTTCCGTATCAGCCATTTTGAATAATAAAGAAAATGGGAAGAAGCTATGAAAAACTTCTGTGTCAAAATGCACTTGTAAATTTGTCACAGATGATTCCAAAGAGATAGAATATTAAGGACTAAACATTAGATGCGAGCTGGGATGATAGAACAACTAAAGCGCTTTCTCTGCTTCATACCAGTGATCATAGGTATTTTTATTTTGTACAAAATTATGTTGGTGATAGTGAATACAATATATTAACATTTACTTATCAGCTTTTGATCCATGCTTACGTTATGATAATTAAATTACAAGTTGGTGTTAAAATTATGTTTAATAATGATTTTAAAATGATAAAATATTGAAATATGTAATATTTAGTAAGAAAAAACTAAATCGTTTGATAATTTATCGAAGTTTTATCCATCCTTCAAAATTTTATGAATATGCGAAGGTTATTGTAGATGTCGAAGTCGAAGCTGAAGGAGATTTGACCTTTGACTTTTCGAAGCTTTGCACACCATTAATATAGCATATAAATGTAAAGTGGGTGTGTTTGTGTGTGTAGCATATTTGAGATTAATTTATTCTGTACCAGCTACCTAGATATTCATAAACGTAGTTATTTCGAATTTTTTTTTAGATATCCCTTGGACTTGGAATTAAATTAGTTCTACTATATAACAATTTGTAATGTATATAACAGCTCAGGATGGCGATAAATGAATATAAATAGTGTATTTTGGCTGTCAATATTTTTATTTGTGGAGATTTTTAACCACTCAAGTGGTAAATTTCCTCATTAGAGTTTGCACTGGCTGTGGAACTTTTTTTTTTTTACAATTTCAGTGGCAAATTTTATTTTATTTTATTTTATTAAAATGAGATGTTTGTATCTATGCCTTAAAGTATCTACCAGAATACTCCATAACTTCTAGACTATCTTATTTTACCTAAAAAAATATTTCTTTGCTCCCCTCTCCCACTTCCCTTTCCTCTCCCTAAAGTTGTCGAGTACTCTTTCACTGTGTGGTAGCGCTGGAAACATTCACTCTCTGAAATGTCACTAAGCTCATTGTTATGTAATAAATTATTTAGTTCTTCAACACTAAGAATCTTAGCCCGTTTACTTGGTCCTGCCATTTTATTTACTAACACCAATATTAAGATTACAAAACAACACAGGTGCTATTGGTTATTGAAATGGATTTATAAACAAACGCCCCTATTAGCAAAAGCAAGAACTGCGAGTTGAAAGCAAGAACTACAGAGAAAGGTCTAAAAACAAATAAAATATGAGCGGACTCGTCTTGGCCACTAAGAGTGAGCACTAAAAACACCATGACGTAATATTTCGTTATAGCCACTGCGTAAACCAAATGGCTATGACGATATATTCCGACATAACCACTTGACTGGTTAAAAGTTTAGTCCACTGCACCTAATAATAATGATGGTTCACGTTGATAATTCCTGTTCAATATTGTCAACTAATGTTACAAATACTGACAAACCTGTTGTTTTATAGTAATAGCTAATGGGAAATATAGTAGTAATTTATGTCAGAAAAATCACAAATTTCATGCAGGGATATAATGAGCCTGTCTAAAAGAGTAGTGGCAGCATTATCAGGACACGTGGTTCCTCATGAGATGTTGAAAATAGTGCAGTGGCAGCATTATCAGGACACGTGGTTCATCATGAGATGTTGAAAATAGTGCAGTGGCAGCATTATTAGGACACGTGGTTCCTCATGAGATGTTGAAAATAGTGCAGTGGCAGCATTATCAGGACACGTGGTTCATCATGAGATGTTGAAAATAGTGCAGTGGCAGCATTATCAGGACACGTGGTTCATCATGAGCTGTCTAAAAGAGTACAGTGGCAGTATTATCAGTACACGTGGTTCCTCGTGAGCTGTTAAAAATAGTGCAGTGGCAGCATTATCAGGACACGTGGTTCCTCATGAGCTGTTAAAAATAGTGCAGTGATAAGACTTGATGGCTAAGTTTAAATCATTTTTATAAGTCCTCGACTTACACTGATTCAAGTTACGCAGATTTGTAGATAGGCCGTTGCTGTACTTTAACTTATGACTTGCAACACCATATATCAGGAATCACATTAAACATAATTTATGGTGTTCCTAATAAGCTGCCGCACAGCTGCTGGTATCACCATTTTGTTTGTTTCCATCTCAAACACAAATCTTTTTCTCAAAGTTTTATTTTCATAAGCAAAACGTTGTTAGACTTAATTCCCCTTTAAAGCAAACACATATGTCAAAAGTACATAGTATTTTAACACCATCCAAGTTGTGTAGTTTAGAAACTCATATAAAAATATTTGTAAAGAATTAAGTGTGAAAATCGAGGACTTGATGTGTTTTGTTGCAGCATCCAACCATTCAGTTTATCATCAACCTGTCCAAAAGACTGCAATAGTAAGACTGAATGGTTGTCAAGTTAGTATCACATCTTCTGTTGCTGTATCCAGCGCAGATGTTCAATATGATCCTGTCAAAGAGAGTGCGGTGGAAAAACTGAACGAGGTCAACGAGTGTGTCAAAGAGGGTGTGGCCAAGAGGACATATTCTCATCGCAGAGGAGTTTTCCATAGAGTAGGTACTATCACAACTATAAATACTGGGCTAATAAACAGAATTTAACAGTTAATACACAATACATGGTGTGGATTTAAAAAACACTGTTTTATGTGATGAAGTTTAAATTTATATTATGCATGCAAATATTTAATATTAATCTTAGATAGCTATTTAGTTGTGGTTTTAAATTAGTTAACATCTTATTGGCTAAAATATAAACAATCTTTTAAAAGTAGACAACATAAAATACACTAAAAAATATATAAATTTTACTAACCAAGTGGTAATCAATCAGTATAATGATCTCACAACACAAACATTAAGAAACAGACGCAGTACAAAGGGTGAGATATAAGAAAAATCAATATTGCCACATGCTGAAACACAGGTCCTAACCTCAATCTTCTCCCTCCTATCTTTCACAAAAATAATAATATCTATCATAATGCTTGGTTTTATCTATACCTCAGTTTTAGCTTATGTGGTGCTGACTGACAGCTCACAGCTGACTTCTGACGGCTTTGAAAAGCTACCAGACCAAATTATGTATCCCTACGCCGAACCATATGATCTGCAAAAAACATGTCTTTAGCAGTTGTCACTTCTGACAGTCAAAATTTAGGTATATACCTAAATGCTGACTGTCAGAAGTCAGCTGTGAACTGTCAGTCAGCACCACATAAGCTAAAACTGAGGTATATCTAGTCAAAGTGCTAACACCCAAACAATGAACTGCTTATAAATAAAACAGTTTTTCAGTCCAACCAAAAGAAACAGTGAGCCATTAGTGTATAACACTTTGAACCTGAATAGATTGCTTATAACAGTGAAAGATACATTTTAAAATGTGTTTTAATATCAACAAGTTCTACTCTCCGGCTATCCTTAATGTCCCCCACCATTTTTCCTTCGCCCTCGCACTCGCCCTATTTTATTATTATAATTATAATAATTATAATTATTATAATTATAATAATTATTATTACAATTATTACTATTATAATTATAATAATTATTATTACAATTATTACTATTATAACTATTATTACAATTATTACAATTACTACTATTACTACTACTACTAGGTGACCTGGTGGTCTAGGGGTAAGGTGTCAGACTTCTGTGTTGAGGGTCCGGGGTTCAATCCTAGGTCCCGGCACAGATTTATCTGATTGCCAAACCCTTCCTTCACCTCTGACAAGACGTGTATTAATCACAACTTGTGAATGTGAGGAATGCCAGGCCTCTACCGTGGTTCGGATCCCACGTTAAACTGTAGGTCCTCCATTTCATCTCACAATCACCCTACCATTGCACATTAGCGTAAGTGCGTATAATCCGAACGGGTAGTAAGACGCGGTGCTAATAATAATAATAATAATAATAATAACTACTACTACTACTACTACTATTATTACCACTATTACTACCACTATTACTACTATTATTACTACTACTACTATTATTACTACTACTATTACTATTACTACTATTACTACTACTATTACTACTACTATTACTACTACTGCTACTACTGCTACTACTGCTACTACTACTGCTGCTACTGTTGCTACTGCTACTACTACTATTACTACTACTATTACTACTACTATTACTATTACTACTACTATTACTACTACTATTATTACTACTACTATTACTATCATCATCATCATTATTATTATTATTACTATCATCATCGTCATCGTCATCGTCATCGTCAGTCGGTCCGGTCGTTTGCCGTGGTTGCCGGTTGCCGTGGTCGCCGGTTGCCGTGGTCGCCGGTTGCCGTGGTCGGCGGTTGCCCGTTGCCCGTCATCGTCATCATCATCATTATTATTATTATTATTATTATTATTATTATTATTATTATTATTATTAGCAGCACCGCGTCTTACTACTCATTCGGGTTATACGCACTTACGCTAATGTGTGATGGTAGGGTGATTGTGAGATGAAATGGAGGACCTACAGTTTAACGTGGGATCCGAACCACGGTGGAGGCCTGGCATTCCTCACATTCACAAGTTGTGATTAATACACATCTTGTCAGAGGTGAAGGAAGGGTTTGGGAATCAGATAAATCTGTGCCGGGACTAAGGATTGAACCCTGGTTCCCCAGCACAGAAGTCTGACACCTTACCCCTAGACCGCCAGATCACTGGTTGTACTAATAAAACCTGTTAGATGTACTATTTAATTTTGGCAATTATAAATAATAAGCCACTAAATAATTGTAAAAAAAAAATTTATTATTTGCAAGTGAATATACAACATAATATTATCGAGAAGAAAAATCACTTTTAGACTATCTTCTCTTTTTAGAGCTCATCTTCATTCTCTTGCTCTTACCAGGTCGCTGTTGCTGACCTTTCATTGGTTTCTTAGGGTGCCTGTAGTCAGCAAAATCTGCAGAGCTTTCTTTAGTGTTGGTTTTCAATCCTCGTTTCTTACCACCAAAACCAAACTTTTTATCTTTGTATTGACGCTTAGCTTGAGTCCTATAACACAAGAAAAACATTAAAAATAAATATAAACTAAAACTAAATTATTTGTAATTCTCTAAGATACATATTGCGAGTAGGATCTTCATATTTTACTGGTATCGTAATGTTCACGGTTGTGAACTCTTAATATGTTTCAATTGCATGGATAAGGAATGTCCTGTTTTCGTTAATCTGTTTCTGTGTTAAATAATGTTAGTAATTTTCCTCGCACACTTTATCCAAGGATGAGACCGCAGTTTTGAATGTTATCTTTTCCATGTTATATTTTAAATTTGGTTTTTATCTTTATTAATAATATTATTTTAATTATTAATTTTTCATTTTAACGTATTTAAGCCATTCAGGCACTTTAAAAGTTAATACATTTTATTTATATTAAATGTGCTTACTGGGTGAATCGGACATTGAACAAAAGGAAAAGGCTTATGTTGCAGGTTTGTTCCGTTCCTAGAGATCTACATGTTTTCCTCTATATCGATTGATGACACTGTCCAACCAATCAGAAGGCCGAGATCTAAACGACACTCTTACAATAGGTAGAAATTATTGTTTCAAATAGGAGTGGTCTCTTACGTAAGCAGAGAAATGTAAAGGGAGTTTCTTAGAGAAACAAAGCTCGGGCTATACTCGAGCACAGACGCGATATGACCACGTAGTCTATAGGACGTGCGTTGCATGTGTGGTTAGTATTAATATTATATATGTAACAAAGATGTGGTGAATTATTTCATCATAAGTATGTAAAATATTTATGATGTGTTGTAGGAATAGAATTTAAGTATATAAATCAAACTGATTGCATATATTTAATGAAGAAAATTTTAATTATTGACAGTATAGAATATCAAGCATCGACTTTAATAATACTAATAATAGCCCATTGTGGGACATGAGTCAAGGAGATCATCATAAAATGAGATTAAGCCAGGGACATACACGAGATGACAACCAATGTCTCTCAACTGAAATACTACTACATCGGATCAATATAAATGGCTCCCCAATGTAGGGGCCAGAAATGTCATAGCTATTTTCTAGACCTTATGTAAAGACCCTATTTTTAAATATAATCATCTATGTTGAAGTTCCAGTAAACAATATTTCCACTAAATTAGTTCCACAATAGAATGACATTGTGACCATTTGAATGCTAAGAAAAGTAATTAAAACAAGTTTGAAAAGGCAGTGGTGGTCCAGTAGTGATGAAAGTGCAACATAAAGATACATCTGGAACATATGACTGAACAATGCATGGTTACAGCCATCACAAGTAAATAACACAGAAAAAATTGATAGTTTTATTATCAAATTCTAATAAAATGTACATATGTTTATATTGACAAAATTATGTTTATATTTTGTAAAAAAAAATATATTAAGTACTTTTAACACTTAAAAACATGTAGCCATTTTCTTTTTCCCCAGTTAATCCGTAGAGTTTTTGATGGTTTAAGATGGGCCCGACCCACTTGAGTGGCCACATGGTCTAAGGCGCTACTCTCGCAGTAGACTAGACTGCTAATAAGAGCAAGATTGAGGTTTTAATCTAGCGCTGGTGTACTGAGGGTAGTTTTTCCTTCTCCCTCCACACAAATGTGGGTACACTTAATATAAATATAGCCTTCCTTATAACCATTAGTGTAATTAGTGCTGTTAATTAGTCCTGTTCAATACTTCACAGCATGTACTGTGAACTTGTATTTCTACTAATACTAGAGACTTCCTCTATTTTAAATAACCTTGGTAAAGATAAGTAGTGACCTAGGTAGAGGGATTGGCTGGTAACGATAGATTTTCTTCATAAAACATTCATTACCTCTCTGTCCAGTGGCAGCAGTGTAAAGTGTCAACTGTGTTCTTATTTAAAAAAGAAGCACAAAGTTTTATTAAAAATCATCACACCGGATAATCGAGTCTACTGTATTTTATTTTATCTATGCTCTTTTTTCCATTATGGTTTTTTTAATGTGCATTCTTTTGTTTCACTGCATTGTTGTATTGTGCAATGTTTTGTTTGTGCTTGGTAAATATCTCCAATTTTAGGGAAAATAGCATAAAAGTCCGTGTGGTGCGCCGTGTCATTTATTTTTACATGTTTTAAAATCAGCTTTCCAAACTGGTATAATTCTATGCAAGTGTTATTATTATTAATACTATAATAACTAACTTACTTGTTTTTGGCAGGTAACTTGTTCTGTCCTGCGACTCCTGGCCGCTGTTTCTTGCTGTCCTCCAGGAAATCCAAATCAGTTCTGAGCCCCTTGCGGTACTTCTTCACCTCCTCTGCAAGCTGTTTCTTCTCACTCTCTCGACGTAGCTTTGTCTGAACCTGGATTTGTTTGCCCATCTTTCGCAATTGACGCTGCTTCTTTGCCTTCTCACTGCGTGCTTCCTCAAACTGCTTCTTCTGGAGGTTCTCCCTCACCTGCCACAACCAACATACTACTCGTCACCAAACAAGTTGGGAGATTTCCTACAGGAGATGGCAAGGATTATTTTTGAGCATTAAGTCTTTCTCCATAAATTAAAAATGGTAGTGTTTTTTATTTCAAAATATAATTGGGTCATAGGTGTGTTTATTTGTATAGGACTAATAAACTCCTATCCTATCTCTATAAGGAAAACCTCTTTTCGCTTTATGAGGTAATTGTATTATATTCAGTAGAAGGTATAGGAAAGGTGGATAGAAACATATAATCTATCCACCTTTCCTATACCTTCTTTCAAATACAATAAAACTACTAGATTAGGCATTGATGAGAAACACAAAAATATATTCTTAGTAATACTTTTAGGGGGTGTTGGGGTGTGGGGGGCTCTATCCAGCAAACTACTTCTCTGCCCTGATACAGCTCTGAGTTTAGCTACGATTACAGTTGGGAAAAAACTATGTGACCATACAGAATATTCACTATAATTTTATACCTACATATACAATTTGAGTTCCCTTGAAAAACCCTTTTAAGTATACCTTGATTTTGGTTGGAAGAACAGTAGAGAAAACTCAAATATATTTATTTGCGGCCAACATTGATAATAATTTACTTTCTTATTTTTGTAATTCTATAAATATGGATAAAATCTATAAAAAGTGACAGCTGCAGACAACATGACTTGATGTATGAATATATAAAAATTGTTTTAGTAACTTTAGTAACTAGCTTCTTCTGTTCTTCCTACCAAAATCATACTATAGAGTCATTCAAAAGGCCATGTTATTTTTAGGGGGAAAGCAGTGTTATTTTTCTCAAAAAGCGATGATATTTTATGGTGAAAGCGATATTATTATTTACCTAAATACAATACAAATTAGTATTCATTAAAAAAAATTATGGCTAAGTCCTGATAACACCAACCCCATATGGTGAGCATACACTGATAATGTTTAGTTTTATTTACATAAAGTATAAAAATGGCAACATTATAACTCAAAGTGGTGCTATTTAGCCTGGCTCATTGTAAATTGACGGTGCCTTTTGCAATAGGCCGGATTTTCCAATTCGCCTACGACATATATACTGTATGTATATAGTATAGTTATATTATATATATATAAATAACAGAAGTCTTTAAATTTGGAAATTTCTGTGGGTGTGATATTCCTCTTTTCTCTAACAGTGTATATTATTTTGTTTATGCTCTTTGGTAGAATGTGCAACAATGTATATTATCTCATTTCAAATATCTTACGAGTTTTAAGTAAATATCTCTTTTTTATTTACAGTAGCGAGAAAGTCTATGCTGTGCACCCTCCCCACCTTTTTTAAAAAACAAATTAGCCCTTTCGTAAAAAAAAATCTATAAATTTGTTTGTGGATATAAATTAGAAAAAAAAATTAATGTTAGAAAATTACGAAAATTAGCTCCGGCGGTAGTGTATCCACCTACAGAGCCAAGGGTCCCAGACTTGATTCCTGGCATGGCCAAGAAATGTATCATTGTTGGAATATGGTTTTACCCTTTCACAGTGACGGCGGGGGGATGGATTTTGTGTCTGTCCTAGATTTAAGATCAGAGTAATTAGTACAAGGTGTATAACCTGAACAAGTAGTAAGATACGTGGCATTAAAAAAGTTTAAAAAAATAATGGCACTAACAACCTAAAGTGGCATCACGTAACATAATTTGCGAGCCACTACTGTATTAGCTGGTTCAGGTTACAGACGTGTCCAGATGGACACTAACAATATGTGCATTTGTGCACAGAATATCTACATCAATATTCCACTTCCCCCTTTCCTGCTCCACATTAATAATCTCTTTTAATGTCCTTTCTCGTCAAATGTTTTTTAAATGTATTTTCTCCCCTTTGTTCAGATATAACGCATTAGTTTTATAACAACTATCAAAACATAGTTTGTAGGTCCCAAGTTCAATTCCTGTGTCCAGATGTCATTTTTTTAATTTAAATAATATGTAGATGAGGCTATAACTGTAATTAAAAAATACTCATATTCTACATCATGTAGAGATAATACTTTAAATACAACATTCACCCCCCCTTACCCTTCCCACTACTCTAGTAGTTCGGCATATCTGTATATAGCATACTTAGTGTAATTAATATTTATATTTTTATTAATTAAACTAGAGTGGTAATAATGAGAAATATCTAAAACAGGTAATGTACCCACATTTTTGTGGAGGGACAAAGGCAAACCATTTAGAAAGATGCACCCTTTGTTTATCCATTCGGGATTTGAGCCATTCATCCTTAAAATAAACTAAAGGAGCTTAGTGTTTAAATCAAGTTAAGGTTAACTTTAAAAATGAACTGACGGTTTAGTTTGGTCCCTGGCTTACAGTTCTCCTTCATAATAGCCAGAGAAGACTGTCTAGCTGCTAACCCGCCCCGCCCCCTACGCCATGCTCCCTGCCCTACCCAAAACTTCATCCCAAGACTTTACAGTATTTCCACCGCTGACCAAGACATGTTTGTTGGTTCTCAACGGAACAGAAAGTTATCCTCAGCGACACAAACGCTATCTTACAGATTTTTCTCAACGTTAGCTCTGTTCAAACAACGTTAAGGTTTGTTTATTGTAATATAGCGCAAGAAATCTTTCAGTCAACATTTGCACATGGTAGCCTGGGTTTGACAAAGCAACTATCTGCACCACTTTTATAATGTTCACTACAGTCCCCTGTAGTTGCTTTTCGACACATTCCTTTAGTTCTTCCTGGTTCCCGTCTTTCAGGCTCAGCACTTTGGATTACCATCAGATTCTTTGGGTCGAAGATTGCCGGTCCTTCAAACAATCCTACTATGATTGTGTATTTATTAACATACCATTTATTAATGGTAAACTTTTTTTTTTAAATCCAGTTGAACTTGGCTAATTTAAAGCTGAAGGGACCACTAGAAAATTTCAAACAATCCAAAAATTTGAATTAGGAAAGTTTTTATTTGGGCAAGAAAAAAAACTTTAAACATGAATTCAGTGAATTAAAACACAGTAGTGTATACCTATCATTTTATTATTAGATTTTCCACAGCAATATGTACAGTACAGAGTACTGTATTTACAATATTTTTTAAAATCTAAAAGTTTTGATTGTTTTTTGGAGTTAATACTCTGAGTTGTAGTAAACTCTTCTAGTTTATTGAGCGCCTGGGGAATAGAGGGGCTTAGATTTTGCTGTCCCTCAACAAACCATCCATGGCCTGTGTAGATGTTGGGATCAGCTTCTCTGGAAGTTTTGTCTGTTCTCCTTCTTCATCTGAAGATGCACTGTCATTTCTATTGTTCATAACATCTGACAAAATGTCTGCATCTGTCAGTTCACCACAAATTGCTAAGTTCTCGTCCAAGTTCTTCCCAGTTGTCCACAGTCAACAGCTTGGAGTGTGTCAGTTTTATCCTTACCAATGTTCTGGACCACAAGGCGTCAGCAAGTGCTTGAAAGTTTTAATTATCCGTTGATCCAGGGGTTGGACTTCTACCGTCATGTTTGGGGTAGTGGGGAGGAGGGGTAGCGACCCTTACATTTTCCATTAAAGTAATGGTGTTGTGTGCAGTGCAGTTGTCAACCAACAATACAATTGTTTGGTTTTGTTCACAAATTTTAGTGCCCCTGCATGGAGAGAGCCTTATTTCCGCGCAACAACAGTCGAGCAGTAAACTTGTTGCATAAGCGAGATTTCAGGCTTTTTTTTCGTCATCTTTGAGGTAATTTTACTTTGAATTAGACAAAATAAGTTTTAATTACATGTGTTTTTTAACATTGTTTTAATAGAAGGTCCAAGGAAGCAAGGGAGAAGTTAATTACAATTGAATTATCCAAGTTTGATTGTGTGCGCAAAACATTTCAATCTCGATATCATTACCCTCTCTTTTTACAAATACCACAATCGAGATAATCGCTTGTCAAACTATGTTTAGACCAAACAT
The DNA here is from genome assembly GCA_033556935.1 of Timema podura. Lineage (NCBI taxonomy): Eukaryota > Metazoa > Arthropoda > Insecta > Phasmatodea > Timematidae > Timema > Timema podura. The sequence goes on from JAVRXN010000001.1 coordinate 71,472,874, forward strand.
GGCCACCTATAGCAAGGTACTTGCTTGGGCCTAACGTGCAGCGAATCGATTTAGAAAAATATATATTTTAGTTATCATAACCGTGTTTTTTAATGTTAAACTAAAAAAAAAGCTTGAATGGGTCATTCTAGAAAAAAAAAAGGGACCTTTTGGAATTTAAATTTTTGATAAATCTAACTATGCTTATTCAAGTTTAAAAAAAATATGATGGTTGATAATATTGATCTGATCCTAATGGTCACAATCTTTTAAACTTTTTACATGATTGATACAAGAGAATATAAAAACATGTGAACAAAGAAGACACCACATGTAAACAAGGTGAACAATCTAAACATAGATACCTTTGAAAAAGTACAGCAGTAATTTTGTAATGAAGGGGGAATATTAAACAATTCTACATATTTGCAACCAAATTTATAATTATTATTTATGTTAAATTAGGTACATTAACAAGTAATAGCTAATAGCTAACGATATTAATTGATTTTAGGAAATTGTGTTTTAATTTTACGGAACATATGCTGGTCCCATTTGTTTATAGTTGGATGGCTTAGCACTCGAACAATATCACTCATATCTATGACAGAATTCGTTATGTGGGTCCACAGCCTGTATAACAGCAAAGTAATGGTGTATAGCTTTTTTAACCTTAACTTCCACCATCACGAAGTCATTTACTTCCAAATCTTTTTCTATTGTCAGCTCTTCAGACTCAGATTCTGAGTAGATTTCGTCAACAAGTTTGGTTGACTTTGAACCTGTACAAAATTGCTAAGGAAAATGCTTTTTGATCTTGATTTTGACTATCAAATTTTGTATACTTGTTAATTGTTTCCCCTTAATTTTAAAATTAGCTAGAGGTGCCCAATCCATAATGTTTGTTGGTTGACAGTAAATGTAGAAAAGATGACGTACTTTTAGTTCTAAATAACTTCGTAGTTGTTTCTATCAGTTTTTAAACTTTTTGCACAACTACTTCCAGTTCACCAACCCTCAACTTGAAACTTCATAACTTAAGTATGGTTTTATTATCTGGAATGGTAACCCCCTAATTGTGTATCAAATTTCAAATATTTATCTTCCCTTAAACATTTTTAATATATAAATAGACTCCGCAATGCCCTCCTGATTCCCAGATATCCATTTTTAGATTTATGTAGTTTTTCTAAGTACTCTCTGATGTACAACTATGCCGAGTTTCAGCCTTCTATCTATTCAGGAAGTAGTAGAATTTAGTGATGAGTGAGTATATGGGTGAGGGCTTTCGCATTTATATATAGAGAAAATATAAATAACAAAGCTAGGCCTACTTTATAGATTCCCCGTGCGAAGAACACATGTCTTCATTTGAAGTGATGGATATAGGAAAGTATTGATCTTTAATTTATATTATATATTTATTTTGAACCAAATTTATTCACCCACTCAGAGTACTATACAAGATGAGCTTGACGTTTATTCCGTGTGTTGGTAATAAGTAAATCTATAAATTATTTATAAAGAGATAATAAAATAAGTATATCTATAAATCATTTATAGCATGAATAGCATTCAGAATTATATGTGGAAAATGACTAAGTGTACCGAGCTGGGATTTGAACCCAGGTCTCCCACGTGATATGCAAACAAGCTCCCGGTTTATTTGTTTGTAATCTGTTTATGTTGACAGTTTTCAGCTGTGAATCATTGGGGTGTACAAACAACACCAACCTGTCAACCAGCAGTCCCTTACTGCCTCACACAACTAAGTCGGAAAGATAAGTAATGTTTTCTAGGAATCACTAAACTAGGGAGTTCAAAAACTCGAGTAAAGATTTAAAATACGCGGTAGTAATTTGAGCTCAAGAGAAACATAGGTCCAAGCTCAACTGGCGCGTTTGTGGCTAATGCAGGTATATTTCAGTAATTTGAGCTCAAGAGAAACATAGGTCCAAGCTCAACTGGCGTGTTTGTGGCTAATACAGGTATATTTCAGTAATTTTGTGAGGGAAGGGGTTCTAGGTCATTTTATAATTTTTACCCGTTGAGAAATAGATTCGGCCCATGACGAATTTATCGCGTGCACGATTCGCCTTAATATAAATCATCTACAATTATTTGTCTAGGTATAATTATTACCCTTTTAAATAATGAACAGAAGATACATAAATTATATGACCAACCAAATAAATCTTACTAACAATGAAAATTAATCTTAGTAAATGATAATTATCAGCCTAATGAGGTATCCACAAAATGGTTTTCTCACAAATGTTCTTTTGAGTATGAAAATAATGCTGCTACCTGGTTGTATTATTTAAAAAAAATTTCATTTTGAATGGAGGATGCACAAAACTCTGTGACAAATTGTGCTTGATTATAACTGCGTATTATAATTGTTTTTAAATTCAGAAATATGGTTATAGTATTTAATATATTATTACTATTATAGTTTTATTTATTATTTAAACCATAGTAAATGTAACAGGAAACCAAAAATAAGGGCTGTAACACGTATCTCTCCATTCAGTGTAAAAAACACAATATTTTTTTTTAATAAAGCATAAAGAATATGACCAAATCAGTTGCCTAATACCAAAAAACATCATATTTTAGTGGTTTATTTAGTCACAATATCCTTGTAACATGAAACAGTCCCTTTTTTCTATAATGATCCGAATATCCATGAAAATACCAAAATATCGTATGATCCCTTTTATAGTTTTAAAAATGGCAGCCCTGGCATAAAACACACGCACCAGTGTTTCCACTTTGAGAATTATATTGCATGGCGTGGCATTTGTCAAGATGGAAATAAAGAAAAAGTTTATTTTGCATGCCCGACTTATAAGGTAAACAAACTTCCAAACTTCTTAAAGCTAATTTTTTGAAAACCATTTAGCTTATTTATACATTAATTTTTTGGAACTTAATAATTAAATCGCATTAAATTTATCAAATGAAATTTACTCATTTGTGACAGTTTCTCATTTAACTGTAAGTAAAAATGTAATTGTTAGTGATAGTTTATGTTTGGCTATTAATCATTATTTTCACAATTTTTATAAATATATGTAGTATTTGCTACAAAATACGCTTCAATAACTAAAGTGCAGGATATTTTGTATTTAATGTTAGGAATATTAATTATTTTTGAATATATAATATTTATATTTCAAAGTAAAATAAAAGTTTTGAGCATAAAATTGTCTATGAATCATTTGGTGACCTAGAGCTCTTTAAACATGCCTACTATTTTTTTTATGGCAATTTCATAAAAGTGTGGTAGGTATTTAGAGAATGTTTTGGGTAACTTGAGCCTGATCTTGCCAAATTGAATTTCTATTAATACAACTTTGTAATAAAAACATTTTAGTGCTAATCAAAATAAAGGCAAAAAAAAATTAAAAATGGAAAGGTGTAGATTAATTTTGAAGTAACTAAGCAGATATTTAAATTGTAGAGGTTTAATTTTGAATAGAGATGGTTTAGAGGGTTAGAGGAAATGTCAAATTTGTATAATGGATGCACTATGTATGAATAAAAATGTTAACACTTGGTTACAATGGACTAACTCTTTAGGCGGCCTTTCATTAAGGCAACAAGAGGAAAAATGTAGCATGCGACATTTTGATTCAATGTTGCCGAAGAGGTAAAGAATCGGAGGAGACGAAGAAAGGGGTGGAACAGACAAGTGTTTGTAGGACGAAATTTATCCCAACAAGATTTCGTATCACAACTAGTTGGGACTGTCCAGTAGTAGTTTTTGTTTGGCCTTTGTGTTTGCGATGAAATTAGGTAGGAAGATTATTTATTTTCTTCTTTAAATTTGGGACATCACATTCAATTTAATAATGCTTATTTATTGAATTGTCTTGAATACTCTAATAAGATATTACATTAATTATAACTATCTCTCAATAATTCACATAGAATGTTTACTCACCATGAACATCACTCAAGTTACAATTAATATGCAGCCATGAAAACAAGTTGAAACACATTCTACTTTTACTTTTACTCTAAAATCATTTAGAAACGGATTTATTGACCAAATGAGTGTAATATTTCATACTAATCTGATAAATTAAGTTATTAAAACATGCAATTCAATTACTTCAGATTTTTTAATGTGGATACTAATTTGCAATAGACTATCCATAGTTCTCCGACAATTTTTATAAAATATCCACCTTCTTTTTGTTGTTTTTATTATCAATTAATCGGTGATCCCAAAGTATATCATGACTCCTATACTCTTCAATAAACCTAGTTTTCTCATTTTACCAATCAATCTCTAAACAGTGAAACTATGCACTAGAAACAATAAAAAAACTCATCATAGGGGCACGGAATACAACGAACAATACGCTAAGTCGCAAGGTTTTGTTGCCTTTGAACCCAGGGAAGGTAAGCAACACATGGCAACAAGCAACTTTTATAGCAAGGACGCATGCGGCAGAGGCAACAGAAGGCAACATTATCACATGCTTCATGTTGCCTCTTGTTTCCCCATTGTAAGGCCGCCTTAACACATCATGAATGATTTCCCACCATACAAATGTGGGTGCAGCTCCTATAAAATTTTCTCTTCCTCCTCCCAAACCCATTAGAGTAATAAATGTGTGCATATAGTCCAAACTAATAATTGGTGGAAAGAAAAAATGCTTTACAACTAAAAAATTAATGTAATTTAGGTTAACTAAACAATGGTAAACCCTTAGGTTTACCATTGTTTAGTTACTAATATTCCTTAAGTTTACCATTGTTTACTGTATGAAGATTCAAATTTGGATCCACAGGAAACTCAATATTCGGATTTTAATTTGTAAAATATCAGTAGTGGATTTGACTCAACTTTAATTTCATTGTTAACTTATGAGTTATTATCTCATACAAAAATATTCTCAATTTTTTTCTAAAAAAACATTAATTTTAAATAAAAATTATGTTATATTTGGAAATAAGTACAGTAATTGTGGATAGAAACATATAAAAAAAACATAATATGGCTTTTACAATGAAAAGAAGAACACAGTTCACATTTAACATTGCGGCCACTGTAAAAAAGAGGTAATGGCTGCCTTTTGAAGAAAATCAATTGTTTTTCTAATAAGTATACTAGTTTTCTACATATCCTTATTATAATTTTAATTAGAATGTGCAATGCACACTTTTTCAATTCAAGGGGAATCCAAATTGAACAATGAATTATTGAGATATTCCCGGAGCAGAATTGAAGTTTAAATATTTTGTTTTTTGTGTTATGATTGAAAAACTATTTATTATATTGTGTTTATTTAAACAAGTTTATACCCTAAAATCACTTAAAGAGTGTTACATTGCCCGATTGTTTAAAATATGTCTTATAAGGTGATCAATCACAACATTCAATCAATTACTATAATATTTGTAATGTACCCTCCATTTTCCCTGAGCCTTTGCTTAGTGAATTACACCATGAGCCTATCTATAAGACACACCATAGTGGAATAATGCAAGGTAATTTCGCTACTTTACAGGGTATAGAACAGCTAGATTAAAAATAAATCAACATAAATTAGTATTTTAGCTGTCAATATATTCATAATTTTTTTTTTACAAAGTGAAGGCAAAGTTTGTGAAGCTATCCAAAGCCCTAATTTTAATATCTAATATCTAGTATTTGTTTAGGATGGGACATAACTAGAAATGGATAGAATACACATTTCTCGAATCCAAATCTGAATCTCAAATCCGAATCTACCTTTTATTTTCGAACCTCGAATCCTAGCAAATTGTTAAAAATTTTATTGATTTAGAAATAGACCTACATTACACAATATAGGCCTAGACTGTAGATTAAGATTTATTTCAATCATGCTTTCAATTTTAATCAACCCCAACCACCCCTTGCAAAATACAGGTTAAAATCCAGACAAATTAAACAATCTAGACTCATATTATTGTTTGAAAATCAAATCAATCAAAATTTGAACGTCTTTTAGTTATTTTTAAAAGTGTTGTTAGAATGAGTTAAGTTTCTAAAAAAACATGTGAAATAGACAAATTAGGCCTAGTTATACTTAAATCAACTTTAATTTATTTTAATAAGCAAAAAAAAATTTGAAAAGATTTTTTAATAAAGACTAAAAACAACATGCTTAAAAATTAAACATACATTGGAAATAGTGAACTCAATAATGCCTAAGTATGTTTTATTATTATTTTCTTTTATATATATTATCTATCTTTGCGTATAAAACAAGAAATATATTCGATTCTTGGGATATATCAATTTCTGAGAGTACATTCTATTTAAAACACGAACATATTTTCGACTCTTGCAATATGTTCAGTCCCATTTTATTAGGCAGGACTGTGTTTTAATATTTTTATAATTACTTCAATAACATATTTTTTTTAAATAATAAACTCCTAGTTAAAATCAATTTAAAAACAAATTATGAATTAGCAAGTCGTTATTTTATTTTCAAAACTCGATAGCACTTACTAAGTGACCAGATTACCTGAATCGATTTTAAACAAACAATCCATATACAATACGTAGGCCCAAAGGCATAAATACACAGTTTTATCGGTGTTTGACTGTCGATTTATTATTTATTTTTCATGAAACCCAACAAAATATCTAACTTAAGGATCATATGAAATAAATTGAGGTTTATACAAGAAGTTCAAGTTTTCCTCTCTGACAGCAATTGTGAGTTTAGTGACAAATTTACAAATATGCAGGGTTGTACAAGCTTGCTTTCATGGGTGACACGAATGAATGAAGGTCCGCAGAGTAAACACAGGACATCCTTGAGCTTTATGGCTTCATAGTCAGCAACATATAAGAGCAATGTCTCTGTTTTATTGAAGCCTTAGGCAAAAAATTTTCTGTAAATTTATACAGCAAGTTCTGGATTCAAAACCCTTTTTCTGTAGTAGAATAATCAAGTCTAAGAGACCTCGTTTCAATGAAAAAAAAAGAACAAATTATTGAACTGTCCTGTGATAAAACCCTCAAATCTAGTCTCAAGACATCTTTGGTTAGAGAGACTGACCGAGTTTCCACATATCGCTGACCGTGATGCCTTGCTCAACAAACTATCTATATATCCATGGTGTACCTGAAAATAAGTACTGGCAAAGCTTCAACTGGACACCCATACATCAAAAAGCTGAGTCAAGCCATGCAGGCACACCCTTTTCATTGAAAATTTTTTTCTCTTCTGCAGATTTGAGGAGGATTAAAAATTTTGATTCAAAAAATGTGCATTTGGGTTGATAGTATTTGTACTTCTTTATTTTTGAACAAATTCCTGAAGACAATGTATATATATAGATTTTTTATTTTTATTTAGCACAGCGTCTTACTACCTGTTCGAGTTACACGCTTAAGTGCTAATTAAGCTACTTGATTAGGTATTGAGAAGGTTGAATTTGGAGGAAGTGAACCCACATTTGTGTGGAGGAAGAGTGGAAAAACATTTAGGATCAACTACCCCAGTTCACCTGACCAAGATTCGAACCTCGATCTCCCTGTCAAGTTCAACATGAAACTAGCACGTTAGCTAACTCCGCCACCGAAGTGGGTAGGAAAATGTATACAACTTTTGTTCAGACTTTATAAAATATATTTTTTTAACTGATCATAATATAACATTTGAAATATTTTTATTACAGATTTTTTTTCCTCAATATATTAAAAACTACGACAATAATTTTCCAGGTCGTCATAAAAAATGTTTAAAAGCCATCACTTGCAGTGATGGCTAAGGGGTATAGTCTGAAGCACTGGTCAGTGAGTTGTAGTGTTGTAGGGTACCTTGTGCATATGTTGATCTGTCTTGGCCATCTGTGCGAAGTAGTCATCAGGTCTTCTGGTACCCACACCCAGTTCCTTCAGCTTTGGCATGCCGATAAGAACAGCAGCTTGAGCTTGTCTGTGGAACATCATCTCTCTCTTGAAATCGTTGAACACAGTATCAGTCTCCAGGCTGGCTACAGGCTTGCCCTTCTTTGTGGTGTTGCGTAGCTCCAACTCTCGTAGCCTCTCCTGCTCCCCCAACTAGACACAACACACACATTATATTGTACTCATTTCAGACAACTGGTCACTTTGAATTCTGGTAGCTCCTGTCACATTAGGGGTATTTGTTAACATTCATAACTATTTTCAACCAACTTATACCATCTTTAACTAATCTAACCTAACAAATGAAGGTAGCTAAATTCTGTTAAGTCTAGTCATGTATAAATTATTGACCTATAGAATTAACAATTTTATGCAATTATTTAAATCTGAAAAGCTTTAAAGTAAACTAAATGCCAGCCTGTAAACAAAGTGAATCATTTCCGAATGTGTCACAATAGTGTGAATGGATTAGTTTTAGTAGGACTATATTTCTGCGCTACTCATGTAATTACGACTTTTCTTGGACAAATCACCGTGCAAATCAAAGCCACTACCATTCCACTCACACTAGTGGCCCACTCAGCTTCGTTGTTGTATATCGGACAAACACCTTCTGTTAGGGCTATCAGATTCAAAAATGAAAAAGAGGACCATCTATTCTGAAATCAATATTGAAATTATCCTATAGCATAGTACTGATAAGCCTATATAGGCATTAATATATAATAACACTTTTAATATGGTCAGGCTTTGTTACTGCCGGGATTCAAACCCCAACTTCATCACTAGTAATAAAGTCTCTTGTGAATTTTAAACAGCAACATCCGCCCTGAGCGCCATCAAGAAATATATCATAAAGCAGTCATTTAATTAAATTATTGCGTTAATAAAATGAGCGCCTTCAGTCCAATGAGAGCAGGGATTCTCGACAAGTGTACCGCAGCACTTAGAAGTACCGTGAGATTGGCCAGGGGGGCAAGACTTTGTGGGGTAAAATTTTAATAAAATATATTATGATATAGTAAAGAAAGTTTTATCTTTTAGTATTTCTATGAATTGCACATGCCACGGCAGACGATGTGAGACAAGTGTTTGCCTTTTGATGACTACATAATATTTTTTTTAGTGGTCTCAAGATGTGGTTGGTTAGTGTGATAATTTATTGATTTCCTCAGCTATTTTACAATATATTTGTATTTCATTCTGTGTTTTCGTTATTAATTTAATATATTTCCATTAACTCTGTAAAGGAGTAAGTAAAAATGTTTATTTTAATTTTAAAGTTAAAGATTAAAACACTGTTAATTGTTTAATATGCTACTCTGATATATTCTACTTTAGATGAAAAATAAAAAATGTGAAAACTAAAACATTTACAAAGATTATTATAAGGGTGCCACGAGATTCTAATCCTCTTCACAAGGGCGCCATGAGATTCTAATCTTCTTCACAAGGATGCCACGAGATTCTAATCCTCTTCACAGGGGTGCCGCTAGATTTTAATTCTCTTCACAAGGCTGCCGTGAGATTCTAATCCTCTTCACAAGGGCGCCAAGAGATTCTAATCTTCTTCACAAGGATCCCACAAGATTCTAATCCTCTTCACAAGGGTGCCAACAGATTCTAATCCTATTCACAAGGGCGCCCGAGATTCTAATCCTCTACACAAGGCTGCCGCGAGATTCTAATCCTCTTCATAAGGCTGTCACAAGATTCTAATCCTCTTCACAGGGGTGCCACTAGATTATAATCCTCTTCACAAGGGTGCCGCGAGATTATAACCCTCTTCACAGGGGTGCCACTAGATTCTAATCCTCTTCACAAGGCTGTCACAAGATTCTAATCATCTTCACAGGGGTGCCACTAGATTCTAATCCTCTTCACAAGGGCGCCACGAGATTCTAATCCTCTACACAAGGCTGCCGTGAGATTCTAATCCTCTTCATAAGGCTGTCACAAGATTCTAATCCTTCACAGGGGTGCCACTAGATTCTAATCCTCTTCACAAGGGTGCCGCGAGATTATAACCCTCTTCACAGGGGTGCCACTAGATTTTAATCCTCTTCACAAGGGTGCCACAAGATTCTAATCCTTTTCACAAGGGTGCCGACAGATTCTAATTCTCTTCACAAGGCTGCTGCGAGATTTGAATCCTCTTCACAGGGGTGCCACTAGATTCTAATCCTCTTCACAAGGGCGCCATGAGATTCTAATCCTCTTCATAAGGCTGTCACAAGATTCTAATCCTCTTCACAAGGGCGCCGCAAGATTATATCCTCTTCACAGAGGTGCTGCAAGATTCTAATCCTCTTCACAAGAGTGCCACAAGATTCTAATCCTCTTCACAAGAGTGCCGCAAGATTCTAATCCTCTTCACAAGAGTGCCGCAAGATTCTAATCCTTTTCACAAGAGTGCCACAAGATTCTAATCCTCTTCACAAGGGTGCCGCAAGATTCTAATCCTCTTCATAAGGGCGCCGAAAGATTCTAATCCTCTTCACAAGGGTGCCGCAAGATTCTAATCCTCTTCACAAGGGTGCCACAAGATTCTAATCCTCTTCATAAGGGCGCCGAAAGATTCTAATCCTCTTCATAAGGGTGCCGAAAGATTCTAATCCTCTTCATAAGGGCGCCGAAAGATTCTAATCCTCTTCATAAGGGCGCCGCAAGATTCTAATCCTCTTCATAAGGGCGCCGAAAGATTCTAATCCTCTTCATAAGGGCGCTGAAAGATTCTAATCCTCTTCATAAGGGCGCCGAAAGATTCTAATCCTCTTCATAAGGGCGCCGAAAGATTCTAATCCTCTTCACAAGGGTGCCGCAAGATTCTAATCCTCTTCATAAGGGCGCCGAAAGATTCTAATCCTCTTCATAAGGGCGCCGAAAGATTCTAATCCTCTTCATAAGGGCGCTGAAAGATTCTAATCCACTTCACAAGGGCGCCGCGAGAGTCTAATCTTCTTCACAAGGATGCCGCGAGATTCTAATTCTCTTCACAACGATGCTGCGAGATCCTAATTCTATTCATAGGGGCGCCACAAGATTATAATCCTCTTCACAAGGGTGCTGCGAGCTTAGAAAGGTTGAGAATCCCCGATTTAAAGGCCACAAACAATTTTTTTTTAAATCTCGTCTTACCAATTATTTGGGATATCCACATATAGCAATATTGTGATAGGAATGAGGAAGCTAGAATATAATGGAAATGTACCCGAATGAGTGTAGAGAGTGTGGAAAACCATTTAGTAAAACACACTGCAGAGCACCCAGCTGGGATTCGAGCCCGAGCCTTCTAGTTACCATGAAACTGGACCAAGGGGGCTTGATGTTTAATCCATGTGCTTACCAATATGAGTAACAAATCATTTATTCTAAAGATAATGTTGAAGCCAGTTTTTCACTGCCCAATTATATACCACAGAAACTTGTAATAAATTAACATTACAAATAAATTTGTTGCTATATTTTCATTTATGAATTCATTTGGTGGGTTGAGTAAGGTAAGGTTTATTAATATAAATTATATTATTAATCTATATGTTAATAGCTTTCAAAACTATAAATCAAAAACAAACCAAGTGTCCCCAGTTGGGATTTAAACCCATGCCTCCCATCTGTTGTTACCATTTTTAAAAGCACAACTCGTGGCGCTGACCTGTAATGTTAAAGGTGAATGTTAACTGAGCTATCCTTGTCTGAATAACTCATTTATCTTTCTTTCCCCACCCCACTTTGATACCGCCAGTATCTGCGTCACGGAAGATAGTAATTTTATGCCTATCTAGTGTGTTAAATGAAGTATAATATCTATTTTATAGGCTATGTAGATGTAAGCTCAAATTAAATAAATATTAGTGGATCATTGTAGTGATGGCTGCAGGTAATTGCACTAAAATGTCTTCTATACTTTTTACTGGAAAGATATCTATATAATATGCTCTCAATCAACTTTCTAATTAAAAGTTTACTCGTCAAAAAAAAAAGGCTATCATCGACTTTACTGTAATAGCCTGCAGCTTTAGTCAATCTAGAGCATTCAAGGATGATGTAAGCTTAGGAACACACACTGTCAAATGTCCTGACTCAGCAGTCATGTATTTGTACCAGGTCATATTTTTTTAAACAGATTGTTTTGCCAATTAGCATGACAGAGTATTGGCAAAACTAGTAACTTAGAAGAAACACCCATCCTTTTTTGGTATATAACAGCAAGTTTTTAGACTTTTAGAAGAGAGATGGGGCTACAGAAGAATGCCAGCTGTTAGGAGGGCAACTTGAAAGTGCTTTCAATACTCAGCTACCAGGTTACTGCAACTTGTGGGGAGAATATCCTACAGCTTGAGTCCCTGTTTAGTGCGGAGAAGGACGGCCCATTCCTCTCAGAGGTGTTTGACACCAACTTAAGTTATAACATCGAAGATAAGTCAGGGTACGTACTGCTAGGAAGGGACATTGATAGAGCTAAGATCTTTTTCTAGATTCTTTAAATTAGTTCTGAATCCCACATCGCACCGTACACTAGTAGAGTAATTAATATATTTCAATAAACAAGATCAAAACGAACCCCAAACTACCCATCCCACTAAGCCATCGTGACATGTCGGCTCACGGGTTGGGGAGTAGCGACATTACATAGATATTTAGCTTTCCCGCTTCACACCATGATGAGAACTTTAACTCAACCTCTCCCCAGCTCTCTATATATTTGTTGCACCAAACCACTCAAGAAATGAGATATTATTTCTAAACAAAGAGAAATATTTTATTTATTGATATACAACTACACACAAATCATGGTTTCCATGAAGATGCAACCAAAAAATGACTGTACTGATGATCCACTGCCCACACAGAAGGACAAGATTGAAAATTCTCTAAGAAAATAGAGTTTTAGTTTTAAGTTACTATTTTTGCCAACATCATGGATCTCTAAACTTTAAAATGAGTGTTCGTTTGTCAAAATTAGTTAAACCATTTTTTCGCTATTTCAATTAACAGAAATGGGCTTATCAAATTATACATAATTTTTTAATGTTATCTGTCAAAATTTAATTGACCAAAGAAACAGTTTTGGCAAACTAATATGAATACAAACCAACCAAACCATAAACACAGGTTAATATGGGTACCCGTCATTTGGCCTAAAGGCATTTGGCCTAAAGTGTAGGCTAAATGCCTTTAGGCCAAATGCCTTTAGGCCAAATGCCTTTTAGGCCAAATGCCTTTAGGCCAAATGCTTTTAGGCCAAATGACTTTAGGCCAAATGCCTTTTAGGCCAAACGCCTTTAGGCCAAACGCCTTTAGGCCAAACGCCTTTAGGCCAAACGCCTTTAGGCCAAATGACTTTTTGTAAAGTTAATTTTTAGACCATTTATTAAAATGTGTTTTGCTGTCTCCGGAAACATTCGTTATGATTTGTAGTGATGCTAATAGATGGAGATGTGTGTAGTGTTTAGTTAACTAGTATATACTACCGTTTCAAAATACGTAAGTCTTTTCTCAATTTACTACTTCCCAAGGTATAGCAGCACGTCCATTAACCTGTAGTACCACTTTTGTATATGTTGAACTTTTTACATTGCCAAGGTTTTATACTAGTTTTTGTACCGTTTGTACCAGAAATAAAAAGTTTTGTACACGTACCTTTTCTATTAATTAGCACATACATGTGGTCACACCCTTTTAATAATTTTGTTTTATTTTGAATTTTGAATTTTTTTAAGTGCCAAATTATATTTTATTAGTCTTTTTTAGTATATTTGTTTATTAATTTTGCTAAATGAATTAATCAATCATTCTTTTTTTATAATCATATTAACTTACTCGAGTTTGCCCACGGCTTCGCTCACATTTAAGTTGGGTAAATTATCTTATTTCTAGCAAATCATCTAAACCAGGTTTTCCCAAACTCTATGCTTTTGAGCCTTACATGAACATTTAAAGTAATTGTTAAGACTCTCTTTCTTAGAATAAGATAACTTTTTTACGTTAAAATACAAAAATGAGACATTTATTATTTAATTTATTTCTTTATTTTCTGATAAGAGCTTTGTAGAAGTTTATTAAGAATAGTAAAGATTTGTAAGATATTAATTAATTTTATTGCTTCATAAGCCAAACAGAATATTAATTTTTTAGTTAATCATAATTTAGCAAGTCGAAGGAAGTGAAAAATTGGTTCACACCTCATTTGAAATCCCCTCACGCCTCGCAGTTTGAGCAACCCTGATCTAAACTACCAAAAATACAATTTTAGACACGTGTGGGGCGAGAACTTTGTATGTTGATGAAGCCACAAATTAACTACTACCTATAAGAAGTAAAATCAATTATATATATATATATATGCAGTCTTTGCATCAATATTTGCTCGCTTACACGGAGACATTGTTGAAATGAACACCAAAAGAAATAGTTTAAATTTACTAATTAAACTTGAATTAATTTGAAAGAATCACTCTAGTAAGCACCTCAGCTTATCAAATAAATTGTTCTGTTAGTAATTGTTTCTATTGGTTTTTGAAAATTTTCCCTTCTCCTCCCCAATCATAATTCCTCTATTCTCTAATATTCACATATAGGCCCTCTATGTGGATCATACCGGCCTGTAAAAATCATTGATCTCTATGATATAACTGGATGGACATACACATGCACATTCCAAGGACAAAAGCGTGACGCTCAAGTGTATCATCTGCTACACAGAGGGGGGGGGGGGACAGATTTAACTGTTTCTTTAAATGTTCTTATGTGAAAACATGTCTCTGATGAATAAAAGTGTTATTGTTTGAAAATAGTGAAGTATTATACCACACTTTCCTGAAGAAACATTTACATTAAAGGATATACAATCCAGTTTTACATGTAATACTGTACAGATATGAATAAAACCTTAGATATTCCCATTTCTATGTATTTATCATCAATGTTGTTTACAGTCTGGCACGACTACACTTATATTTAAAGTTGATTATTAGCTTGTATATTGGTTTCAGAAACCATATTATATTGAAAGTTCTATAAATATAATGAACAAGGTATCTTAAAACTTGATTACATTTGTTTGAATGACAAAATTTGAATAGTTGCCATGCATTCAAACTATCACTTAGGTTATAGGCTTGTGGAAAGTATTATTATAATAATACCTGTTTTTTTAAGTTGGCTCATATCTTTCAGAAACCATATTATGTTGAAATTTCGATAACTATAATGAAACAAGTCGGCTAAAAACTGTATTCCATTTGTTTGAATGATACACTTTGTGTAGAAGTCTTACGTTCAAATGATAATTTAGGTTATAGGATTGTAGGAAATACATTATCTACTAAACCCTGATTTTAGTAATAATCCCAATCTGTAAGGCTTTATTTCGTACCAAAATAATATCATATATATAATATTTTGGTAGGATGAACGGCAATTTAGAACAGAAGTAGAAATTTCCTTCTGTAAGGTCTTTTATCCTAACTAAACACAACTATAGGGTAGGATTCTGGTACGAGATAAAGCCTTACAAGTAAGCTTCCTTCAAAAATCATCTTACATATTAGGCTACATCAACTTATTTAAAGAAAAAACTAACCAGTTTTGAACTTTTATATGCTCTTCATAGCTTTAACTAACATATTTATTTAATTTAATCACTCACACATTGATGTTTCTCATATATTCAATCAGATTAATGAACTATGTCAAAATGACACATTGCATTGTATGGGTAAAAGAAAGAAAGAGATACCCGAAAGTTTACTTCTCTCTTACACAATGGTATGCAGACGACAGCTCGAAAATTTCAGCCACAGATGTCCATCAAGTTATACTATCGAGATCAATGGTAAAAATATCATTTACTAACTTGTCCTGCTTATACACGGACCAAAATCTTTTACGAAAGTTTATCTTTATTGCTTCATAGGATGTATAGTCAGCCTCGTGACTATTCATCCACACTTCAGCTTCACCTACTAACTTTGGATTAAAAAATGCTATTTTTTGTGCTTCGGTGAGTTTACTATTTTCAAAAAGTCTATCCATCTTTTTCAAAAACTGTACAGCATGCACCCTATCATTATTTCCACTGAAGGTGGGTACATAGTCCATTAATTGATTCTGGATGCTTGTACTAAGTAATACCAAGGCACCAGCAGTAATTAGCGTCCCTTTTTCCACTACTTCGTCATATTTTGACTTAGCCTGTTCTAGTTGTTGTTGCATTTGTTCGACTGTTTGTAACGTCTTGTCCACAGTTTCAGTCAAGATGTCTTTAAATTTGTCCAATTGCTGGTCAACTATTTCCTGTAAGTAAACATCTGGTACTGTGTGTCCATCAAAGAAGTCATTTTGGAATTTAAGGTTATCACTACATTTTTGTTGTTCTTTTTCAACAGTCGCAAATCGTTCTGTTAAATGGTTTACCTGTTCTAGAATTTCATTTTTATTTTTATCGCAACTTTCCTGAGTAGTTTTTCCTTTGGAATTTAAAGCGTCCAGTTTAAGCTTAAAGTTTTCCTTTGCATTTTTAAATTTTTTTTATCTGCTCATTCGTCTGTTTTTCTGACTTACTACAGTCTTCTCTAAGCGTCTGTAGTTCGTCCCTTACCTGCGTTTGGTCACTTTCAGTCTGTTGTATTTTCTGTAATTTTTTGTCAAAGTCGTTTTATACTTCTTGAAATTTACCCTGCAATTCTTGTTCTAACCTGTTGAATTGTTCATTTACACCCTTAAATTTTTCATCAAACTTTGTATTTAAATTTTGATTATTTTCTTTGATTTCTTTTAACTTCTGGCTATTTTTTTGTAGCTCCTGTCTAGTTTTTTGTAGCTCCTTGCTAGTATTATCGAACCTTTCATTTATTTTCTGATTTAACTTTTCACTCTTTTCACTACTCTCTTTAATTTGCTGACTTAACTTTTCACTCTTTTCACTACCCTCTCTCATTTGCTGCACTAACTGCATTAATATTAAATTTAGGTCATTTGCTGATGTTTGTTGAGCTACACCTCCTACCTTTGAAACATTTTCCACCCCCCTTAAGTCTTCTTCTTTATGAACTATTGGTTCAACTACTTTCTCATGTTGTTCACTTTGTTCCTGATCAGATAGTTCTAAGAATGGTCTTCTACCATTGGTTGGGAATATTGCGTTAGGGGAGGATTATCCTCACTGCTACTACTGTCTGTCTCTTCCATATTAAATGAAGTTTTGCTGTTGATGACTTACGTGAGATTTTCCTTGCGTACCTCACCTGAAGTCTAGAAGCTTTGGACCTTATTCTGAATCTACCTGATTTCGAACTCTTCCCTCTGAATTCACCTGGTTTGGAGCTTCTTCTTCTTCTTAAGTCACTTTTTTTTTTTTGCGTAATAAAGCACTTAAGTTGTTTGCGGCACTTTCACTGTTCTTTGAGCACTCACTTTCTCGGGTTGTGAACTAGATTTAATTTTATTATTTCAGTTTATCAGGCCCTCCACGTTGGGAAGCCATTATTGTAACGTATAAAAGTTAGCCTGATATATTAATGTTCGTTCGCTACCATTAGGGTGATATTTGATATAATGATTGAATTGGGTCCAAGTTTGCTATCCTGTATTATGGTAATCAAAAGGGGATAATGTCTTATTTTATAAATTAAAAGTTCTGGTCTTTTATAGTTTTTTTTATTTTAAGTAGATAAACAGTGTTTGCTAGATATTTCACACGTTGTAAATATTAATTTAAAAACCCGACTATTGTATTATGTGTATGTTAATTCCCGGCACGTGAAATTTATCATAGACCCAACCCACACGGCTCCTCGTCAGGATTGCAAGTGAAGAGATGCGTACTTTGAAGTAGGTATATCTAGTGACATCTCCTTCTCGAAACTTCCCAAAAGAAAGAAAGGTGTGGTCATCCAGGTGCGTCTCTGTCTACAAAACTGAGTTCGCCTTTCAAACAAAGGCGTAGAAAGATGTCGCCATACCTTGCAACTTAACACAAATAAATCTTACTACCTGCTCGTATTTATAATATCATAATTTTGAATATAGATGTGAATAATAAATTATTTAGATGTATAATTCCATATCATTACAACATATATATATACAAACACATGTATATACGGGCGCATTACAATTGGGCCACGTAAACAAGTTATGATCTCCGTTTGACGTCTACATATTTACTGGCAAAATTTATTTAATGTGTCACTATTATATATATTAATTATTAATATTGGCTTCCACTTTCATTTTGCCTTTCGAAATAAGTTGTCAAAAGTCCCCGAGAATGGTGTTTTCTTATTGTTTTTCGTTAACTTTATGACCGTGAGATATATTAACAAGGAAATAATATCGGAAATCTATACATAAAAAAGGTGATATAGTGTTTTGTGAACTGATCTAGTTGTATGTATGTAGGCTAGTGTCAATGTTTTTAGAAATATTGTAACTACCTTGCATCAGTTGTGCTATCTATATTCAGATGAAACAACTAACAGTACTTTTTACTTTCCGAAGATAGCCGAAGGTTTTAAATTTACATTTTAGGCCAAATGCCTTTAGGCCAATTGCTTTTAGGCCAAATGCCTTTAGGCCAAATGCCTTTAGGCCAAATGCCTTTAGGCCAAATGCCTTTTAGGCCAAATGCCTTTTAGGCCAAACGCCTTTAGGCCAAACGACTTTAGGCCAAACGACTTTAGGCTAAACGACTTTAGGCCAAACGCCTTTAGGCCAAACGCCTTTTAGGCCAAATGCCTTTAGGCCAAATGCCTTTAGGCCAAATGACTTTTGGTTTCATTTTTAGGCCAAATGCCTTTAGGCCAAATGCCTTTTAGGCCAACTGCCGCGTCCCCGTTAATATTACTAGCTGCAATAATTTATCTTTGGAATTGACAATGACGTTTATATTAAAGGTTCTCCTTGCTTTTGAAATGCAAATAACATGACTACAAATTAAAACGATTAAATTAATCACATTTGTATTTTTTTAAATGTGTACACACACCTCTTGAGTGGTTTCTCTGTTTCACCAAATGTCAGCTCTTTACCTGGTTGAGAAGTTCTAAAAATTCTCTGGACAGATATACATACAAACTCTACCTACATGTATCAGTAGGCACACAACCAAGGTGGCAGCCTCTAGTGTGCCGGTGGCATGGTGCCCAGGGTTTGAATACCGGCTATATGCTGAGGATGTGTTTTTTTCTAAATGGTTTTCCACTCTGCCTCCATGAAAATGTGGGTACATTTTCTTTAAATTCTACTTCCCTTGACCTTATCCTATTAGTGTAAATATGTGGATAGCCCAGACCGATACAAGATGTGGTGTTCTACTCGAGAGTGCGAAGGAGTGCCAGGCGAATGATGAATTGAGTTGAATTATTACCAGGCAAGCTCAGTTTATAGCCAGCCCTACAACAAGGACGGTTTGGGGGTGGAGGGATGGTGAAACCAGATATGAGGATCTTATATTAAGTGTTTTCCCATGATAAATGGAGTGTGAATAATGTGTTAATAAGATTATTATTTGATATTAATTCATGTTTGTAATGTTTAATAATCTATTGGGAAGTAAAGGTGCCACCACAGTATTTCAAACACCAACTTAAATATAATGTAACAAGTAATATATTATAATATCAATAATATATCCAGATATTAAACTCAATTCGTTAAAATACTGTCATAAAAACAATTCCTTTTTGGATTGCAGAAGGAATTATGAAAGCAATTGTGTTTGCGATGACCTGATGGTATGGGCCAATTAAGATGAAGAAGTTTAGTAGCAAGTGGATGCGTGGTATGGCATGCGACTACTGTAAGGAGTAAGGAAGAGAGACATGTGCACAACTGGTGGAGTGTGATAGAGGAAAGTGGAGTGAGAGAGGGAAGCAAGCAGAAGCTTTTTACAAAAGTGTAATAAGTATAATTTGGAGCAGGGATGTATACAAGGAAGTACAGGATGTACGATGTACCAATATTGACATAGGCAGCGGAAACTTGTGTAGTGACAAGACTGTGAAATGAAATTACTGAGAAGTTCTACAGGAGTGATAAGATGAGAGATGAAAGGGTGAGAGGAACAGTTGAGGAGATTGAAGTGGAGGAGAATAGGGGTGGGGAGGAAGGATACAATGGATACAAATAGAGCCATGATCATGTTGAATATAAATTATTGAGCCTATTAATGTGTGAAATATACTAGTTCAGAAAATGGTTCTGCATGAGTGGGAACATTTACAGTCCCTGGGCACTTTATTAACCCACCTTCATGTTTTTTATAAATATTTCAAAAAACATCCAATATAACTTTACCAAATATACTTATTCAACTTTATCTTGAACATTCATTCAATTTGAGATTATATGGTAAATATTCATAAGTTTGTGGTACGTTTAGGTACATCTACAATTATATTGGTAACACTGTTCAAAAACAGCTGTAACAATAACAGGATATGTATTTGTTTTGAATATGTCTTTATTGAGATTTATTGCTAATAATTTGTGTTTAGAGATAACTTTCATGGAAATACTGTTCAAATAATAACCATGAGTTTATTGACAAAATATAGATTTTTACAAATGAAGTCCTAAACATTTTGGATGTGATTCTTTAGTACAAAGCAAACTGGGTTGGACAAATCCTCCGGAGGAACTGTCTTCTGCAAAATGTATCAGAAAGATAGGTTGAGGAAAAGAGGAGCTTAGGAAGGAGGATTCAAATATTAGATGACTTAAAGAAAAGACCATTCTGGGAGCTAAAGGAGGAGGCAGAGGACAGGGCGCATCAATTGGTGCTCTAAGTTCAATGACAAAAGGAATAAGCATGCCATAAGAGAGAACACCCATTAATAATAATGTTATTTTTTCTAATCATTATTCTGATCTAAAAAGTTTTGTTTCTTGAAATGAAAAAGGTAAAAGAAAGAAGTTGTTACACAACTGTTGACTAAAGAAAATGATAAGATCAGTGAACTGGCTAAGAAGTGCAACATTTCACGGCATTCTTTTAGAGGACTTAGGAATAAAATAGAAAGTTGGCAGGCTTAAGGTCCTAATAGGAAAGAACCATGCAAGAAAAAAAAATAGAAAATTTCCCCAAGATCTGAAAGAAAGTTTGTGTGCCCTAAGCATAAAAAGTAGAGAACCAGTATGTAAGCTTAATTTAACTGAAAAATTAAATAAAAAAGATTAAAATTTGTCAAAATGTATAGGAATTTCATTTGTAATGATTGTAAAAATGTAAGTAAAATATTATATCTATATTTTTCTTTGGTTAGGTTAAGTTAGGTAAAGTAAAATATGATTGCTCAACATGAGAAACATTGTTTTTCAATTGTCCACAGGTGTGTTTCAATGACAAGTCTACTTTTCAAATAGCTGAGAAACACAGTCTGTAAAGAGAAAAGCTGGTAAAACACAATGAGTATTGTGTATTGAAGACCGTTAAACACCCACAGACAGTAATATTGTACAGTACTCAGAACAAGATTATGATGAGTGGTTTCCTAATACTGCAAGATGGCGCACCACGCCATACAACCAGATCAGTGAAATGAATACCAGGTTACTAGAGTAGCCAGGCAGGCAACTCTCAAGACTTGAACCCAATAGAAAATAGAACTAGTATAAATAATAATAATATGGCATTGTGAGCACAACCAAAAACCTGATAATTGCATTGAAAGCATGCCTCAAAGAGTTCACAGTGTTATTAAAGCAAAGGGAGAGCTCACAAAATATTAATATTAAAATAACATAAATGCAATATTGTTTAAGGCAACAATGTTTTCTAATCAAAAAACTATTTAATTGATGACAAATTGTTGTATGTTATTAAAAATATGTTGTATGTTGTATTTTTCACAATTTCTGAGAGATGTCCAGGGGCTGTATATACCTTGAAAGCAAATTCTGGTGCAAGAGGTGCCTGCCCGTTGATAAGGTCTAGACGCTCGATCCAGCTTAGCGGTAGTTTTATTTCTGTCAGCTTTCGCTTCAACTCTCCCTGAAAAATAACACATTACATGTTTGCGATTAAGTTCTAGTAAATAACAAAAATAATCTTCCAAGCAGGAATATTTCAGGATCAATAATATTCTTTATTTAAGTCAACAACATGCCCATATATGGTTTAATCACTGAAAAGTGCACTAAGTTAGAGTAAAAGTAAAAAAAAAACTTAGAATCCTGAAAAAAAAAGTTGTGTATATTATTTACTAGATAAATACCCATGCTTCGCTATGGAGTACTCTTTAAGATCATTATAGAAAAAGGCTTTTTTGTATGATGAAATAGTAATGAACTTGTTCGATATTTATAAGGGAAAGTAAAATAAGGAGCAACATATATTTTAAACAACAATGTAAATTTGGCTAAAGACTTTTTATAAAACTTCCTGTAAAGTAGAGTTTTCACTCGCCCCTCTGGCGAGGCTGTCAGGAGAACTTACACGTGAACAGGCCATGGGAGAAACAGTCAATCCACACCAGCAACTTTCAAAGACTGTCCCAGAGCTTGTTTATCACATTGCAAAGCATACTTTGATGGGAAAGTGGTAGTTGGAGGGAATCAAAGAAATGCGGGGTATGAAAACTGTTTCTCCAGCACCACATCCTGTAGAGATGGTTGCTTCAATCACGTTACTATGTAAAGACTGGTGCCATTACAAAGCTTAAGAGGTATCAGATTCCATAGCAGTATTATTGGTGTGACAACTTTCAGACAGAGATTGTGAGGTGGAATCATCCCTGGTAGATTTAAAGTGTGGAGGAACTCCACAGGGTAGTGGAACACTTCCTCTATCTCCATCACGGAGTCCACAGACTGATATCTCACCATCTCAATAGGAAGTTTGTCCAATAACAAACCATTAATACTTGCTGCGGTGTCGCTCTTAGGTGTGAAAATAGCTCTCTCCTTAAGCCAATTTGGGTCTTTAATGTGTAAATCGTTCAAATCAGGGTAAATCTTGTCTTAACTTAAAGTCTTCAAATATTTAATAACTTCACAAAGATTTTCCAGAATGTGGACTCATCTTCTTCCTTTAACCTTCCAATTGACAAAACACCAACATGACAGAAAATAGTTTCCGGAGCTTGTATGGTGAGTCAGAGTGCGCTCTCAGTGAGTGTCATCCTCTAACAACCCCAACACTCGGCAGGCAGACTAATAAGTAGGATGAACCACACCTGATACATTCTTAAGGTCACTAAAGCAAGTGGATCCTCGAATATCATTCAGAATTGTTCGGATGTACAGTGTAAGCTCGACCAAGCACTTGATCCTGTTTGACTCCTGATTGTCCAGGGACAGGCTTTCCCTGCTTCCTCCGGCTGAACTTATTGTTCTTTCAAACATAGTACGCCCAAACTTCACTGTATAAAAGCCCTCTTGCAAAAGCATCCACTTTGCTAAGTTCAAAAAATGCTAAGAGAGTGGTTTTTGGAGGGTTCTGTATTTTACCTGCGGCATTATCAGTTGTAAAATAAACTCGTTGACCGCTCTCAAGATGGACATAGAGATCCATGATGGGTGGATATCTTCCATGAATGGTAAGCTTAAGATTCTCCAAGCAACTCCAGAACTACTAATATAGTGTCCTGCCTCGTACTTGGTAACTTCATCCAATTCGTTATCTAAGCCTAACGCTGCCTTATCACTGCCCTTGTTCACATATTTGCAGATATACTTTATGGACTTGACATAATTACATAATTCCACGTTAATGTGGGCCATGAAGGTTCGGGACAGGACAGGGTTGTACAGCACCATCCACTTATTATCAAGGTCTACTCCGTTTATATTGACTGTAAAACTGCCATCAGAAGGAGATCGCCTGCAGTACTGGGTATAGCTGTCACTGGCAGTCTGAGTATCCTTGGTTAGTGGACGTGGGTATCTCTTGCTACATGAGTCGCTGATCATACATGATGAATTTCTGTTCAGATTTCCACACGGCCCATAAATCATCGTAGACTTCATGATTTCATGAAGGACTGGATCAAGTTCTGCGTCAGGAATCTCTGCGCTTATGACACTGTCGATTTGGGCAGGCATGCTTCTGTCTTGAAGCCATAATAAAATGTGGGCGCGTGAAACAATACATGCTTCTGCCACTCCACAATGTACATGTAACACCTACTTTGACCAAAAATAGAGCCTTTAGTCAAGAGATGGAGCTTTTTTTTTTTTACTTTTATATGAAAAACCCGAGCAATAATGTAATGCCTCTTGTATCTTGGTCCACTTAGGGTTAAATGTGAATGTGATGAACAGATCAGGACGATCATATTGACGTATATATGTCATAGCGTCCTGAGTCCGCTCATGCATGTAATGGGGCCCACCAGTAAAACTTGAAGGTAACACAACCAACTTGCCAAGATCAGAAACTTACCCATCTCCCTTGTACATGGCATCCCGCAGGTGTACTTAGTTTTCCGTTCGCAGTTTACTTAGGTTGTGTCTAATGAAATTCAGTCTTTCTGTTTCTATCTTTGCGGAAATGTCAACCAAAAACTGATTAACAAGACTGTGATAGAGTAAGATGTAGTTTTCTTGACCCTCTCTTTCCATGTTTCAGTAAGAGTAAAAGTCTGAAGCAAAAACTGTTTTCTTAAGAGGGGCTTTGGAATTTGGATCAAGTTGGGAGATGCTAACGGAGTATCCATCTTCTCCACGGCATAACATAAGAGGTTACTGAAGAGTGTCATAAACACATTGAGTTTTGCTGATCCGCAACAACTTAGTGTCTATGCTGTAAAAAAACGATGTCCCGCTTTTCAAACTCCTGCCCCACAATCACCAAAGCCACCTTACTCGTTGAAGGCATGTTATATTGACCCCTATGTTCAGCTGAAGATTTTCGGTCCGCATGAATCAAAACTTTAAACTCTTGACCTTCTGGGGCATTCTCCATTGCTGTTTTAAAATCTCGTATGTTAAGGATTGTGATCACACAGAACTTTGTGAAGTTGTCCAACTAACCAGGGCTTCACAACAGGGAACATATTGGACCGAATTTCCACCTCTTTTTCATCATTGCTGTACCCTTTTTGTTATCACTAGGTACATTTCCCCGACACAACGTAGTACCAATACGTCACTACACGGTCACACCACACCGCTGAATAAGAAAATTCCACTAATTGAGCTTTGATACTCGGTTACTACCTCCCATAATTTATTTACAAAATAAGACTAATCCACTTGTAAATAAAACACAGTGAGGTTAAGTTCAACATAATTATATTAATGAGTAGATTGATTAACTTTGATGGCCCACAATATTGGGTCAGCCCTATCCTGATCAACAATCTGTACATCACTAACTTATTCTTCTATACTTCACCTCTGACCTCAGTGGGCATCAAGTGCCATCTATCGGCACACATTTTAAATAGTCCTCAAGGTGTGACGTAGATGGTACATTGCCAACAAAATATATTTGTAAAAATGAGGGGTTTTGTTGTGATGAAGGTAACAAACGTTATATACTGTGGTAAACTTGCCCATGAACCTTAAAAGTTGGCATAAAATTTCTTTCATCTACCTCCTTAGCTCCAAAGGACGTCATTTGAAAGCATCCATTATACTTCTTAATGTTTGTCCTGAAACTCGGGATGATCATTAGTAAGGAGGCTGTGGAGAGGATCAGGAGACTGTTCTATTGGAGGAAGATGTACCTTGCGTTGCTAAAACATAGACCGGGGCTTTCTTCTTTACACTTTTTTGCGGGACACCACTTGCATTCAACTTTCTGTCCAATAGAAACAACCTTGTCGTTATTGTAGTCTGTATTGCAGTTGTACTTGAATCCTGATAAAGATTTTATTTTCTATGTGACCAATCGTTTATTTTCATTGTATCTCCTAACAGCTTCTTGATTGACTTTGGGATGTTTGTTTGAGTATCTGGATACAAGCTTTGTTTACATTGGGAGCTGCCTTGGTGTATCTTTCAACTGCTGCTCTATTCACATCAGGATTTTTCTCAGTGTATTTCCTGACAGCCTCCCTATGAACATCTTGATTTTTAGCAGTGTACTTCTTAACAGCCTCCCTATTAACATCTTGATTTTTAGCAGTGTACTTCTTAACAGCCTCCCTATTAACATCTTGATTTTTAGCAGTGTACTTCTTAACAGCCTCCCTATTAACATCTTGATTTTTAGCAGTGTACTTCTTAACAGCCTCCCTATTAACATCTTGATTTTTAGCAGTGTACTTCTTAACAGCCTCCCTATTAACATCTTGATTTTTAGCAGTGTACTTCTTAACAGCCTCCCTATTAACATCTTGATTTTTAGCAGTGTACTTCTTAACAGCCTCCCTATTAACATCTTGATTTTTCTCGTCATAAGCCTGTACTGACCGCCTATGAACATCGGGGTTTTTTTCACTATATTTTTTTATAAACTCCCTATGTTTTTTCCTTTTTATTCTATCGGGAATCCAGCTTTTTCCCTCTTTTTTTCTCATTGGAAGGAGTAACTGTTGTCCAGGTCAGGGGGAGAATTCATATCATCATCAGACACAACAGAATGACACTGGATTTTAGGAAGATCAGGTTAAAATAAATCAGTAAAAGGAAATTCATTATCGGTTTTGTCATTGGCAGAGCGCTGGACAACAATACTTGCAGGGCTGGTGTAAGGATAGGGCGAGCGACAATGGGTGGTTGTTGAGGAGGAACATATTGAGGTATGAGCAGCTCAAAATGTGATGACATCATAGGACCAAAACACCTAAGACGCAATATGGGTCTTCCCTCAACATGCTCTTCAGGCTGCCATCATGACCCCCCACCAGATGGTAAGGGTATATTTCATCAGCAGCCCTAATTTCCCAGTGGGTGGCGTATGTGGTTCGGAGGGACATGTGAGCCTGGTACTCAACCATGGTTCTGTATATGTTACCACACGGCATCATAGTGAACTCTTAAAACCGTTGCTAGTTGTTACAAATGTGCTGTACGAAACTGGCCCGCACCTGCGAGTCAGTGCTGAACCTGAAGTAAAATAGGGAATAGAAAAAAACACGACCTGGTCCTCTTCATGGACACAACACTGTGAGGTACCATCATGCCGTCAATATCAATGAGCTCCATGCCTAATAATGTGTATTGGGAAAAGAAAAGGAAAATAGAGGTAATTTGTGTATTTTTAGGTATGTGGGAGATCATGATGACACAAATAAAAAAATTGTCACAAAATAAGACTCAGTAGAAAGTGTCCCGCTCAGATATCAGCGACCAAATTTAATGGCAAAACAGCTATAAATATTGAAAGCAGAAAGAAAAAAAAGAATCCCAAGAGTACACTGCGTTCTGATCTTAAAACCAAACTAAACTTTATTGAACGGTAGCCTAAAACAGAACTGATAGGAACTCAAAAAACTTCTAAAACTAAAAAAAAAAACTCTAAAAAACTTCTATACAGGAACTCAATGTAAACAGGTCATAAAAATGAACTCTGTTTATGTGAAAAGAATATTATCTTAAAATGGAATACTAAAAATAAATGGTACGGCACACCGCACAGACTTTCTCTCTCTTTCTATAAACTCGTAAGATTTCTGAACGGAATAATGTACATTGTATCATCACCACTCCACATAAGAACACGCATAAAATAATATACAATTATATATAATCAATGAGAAAAGAGGCGCATCTTTGTCCACCTAGGAGCATTTCAAACAGTTTAATGTCTTCCACAAGGGTCAACACTTCGTATTAAAATTTCTATTTCTGGTTAAAATTTTAACATTTTATAAGGTGTTGCAGATCTTCAAGTCATCGCATTGATATTTAATTATTCATTTATACATTTTGACCAATAAAAAATGTAAATATTGACTATTGAGTCTAAAATGGAGATAGAACATTGCTGTTCAAACATTTCTCCTAAGAGCTTTAAGGAAAAATAAAATACTTTTTTAGATACTTATATTTAATTACTCTATGGCATTGGAGAATTATTGCGTTAAGACTCAAGTAGTATATGTTTACAACTAAAGCTCACAAAATTGTATTAATATATTTGCAAATATCTCAGAAACTGTTGCTTTTATAAAAATATATGTCAAATAAAAGTTTTTTATTTCTAATAGTCCTACAATTTTGCAATGATAAGTTGTTTAGTTTCTCAAATAGTTGTGGAGATACGGAAATTAACGCTTCTGTAAAGTACCCTAAAAATCATTTTCATAGGAAAATGAAAATAGCCAGTTTATTTATAATCTTAATCAACGCCTAGATACGAATTTTAATCAAAATAGTTTGAGCAGATTTTGAGAAAACCAATTTTTTCTCTTTTCGCCCTTCAGTAAACTACCCTTAATTTTAAGTTTTTAAAGACACACAGACAGACGGCATTGCGAAGACTAGTTTTTAGGGTTGTGGGGGTCATGAGACATCGACATCCATCAACATTTCAGGTTAGTTTTTTTTACGGTCGCAAACTTTATTGTCCAAAAAGTTAAAAAAAAATCATAATTGCATACAGATTGAAAGTTATTGATTTTATAAAAATATGTTTCGGATAAAATATTTGTATTATAAATATATATACATATTTGTAATGCTAAGTAATTTCATATCTCAAATAGTTTCGGAGCTATTATAAAAAATGTTAATTAACGCGTCAGACCGGAGCCCTTAAAGCCATTTTGCCGAAATATTGAGGGTAGCCATTTTGTTTGGAATAATTATTAATGTTTATAAATGAAATTTAATCAAAATCGTTCAAGCCGATTTTGAGAAAATCGACTTTTTCTCTTTTTGCCCTTCAGTAAACTACCCTTAATTTTAGGGGTAGATATCCAATTCCAAAAACTCCTCGGGGCAACCCTATGAAAACCCTAGATATCAAGTTTTAGCTCAATCGGTAAAATAGTTTAGGCTCTAGTTGGAGGTACAGACAGACAGACAGACGGACGGAAATTCAAAAACCACTTTTTCGGTTTCAGGGAGTCATGAAACGTCAAGATTCATCAAAATCTCGAGTTCGATTTTTTTTATGATCACCATATTTTCTCTACCTGTAAGATAGAGAGAAAGTAAAATGAAAGGAAAACCTGGTAGCACAACTATAGTGAGGTGATTAAAATGAATCAGAAATAAAAGTAGGTACAGCCAGAGTCATAAATATTCGTACACTTGTGTAAATTAATTTTTTTTTTTCATTCTAATTTGTGTGTACACAATTTTTATTGTTTTTTAAATAAATATGTTTATCTATACGTGACTTTAGATCAAATAAAACCTTATTTAAGAAGCATAAATTAAGTAACAACATATATGGTGTGAAATAAATAAATGGAATCAAAACATGCAGTCAAAAGTATTCGTACACTGGACTTTTGACCTGTAATCCTTACATATTAAAATTGGAAAACTTGTTAACAAACCCCACACAACTGTTAAAGACATTTGACTGAGACAAGATGAGAAAAACCAATAAATAGTTTTAGCCCTGAGGCCATTTTTCAAACAGCGTTCTATAATGCACATCTACAGTATAAGAAGAATCACCGCTTCCTTGGCCTTGTTGTCTTGAGAGACAGTGATCAGTCAGTGAGTCAGTGGTAATTGGCTTTTATAGACACAAATATAATATAAATTGGAATGACAATAAGTTTTATGGATATTTTGATTGATCTAAATTGTGAAGGAATGACAAGGCATATGTTGATATATATGACATGTTAGGAAATGACATGTACTTTAAACAAATTACTGTGCAATGAGATGTAGATATTTGTAGCATGAGTGAAATAGTTAGTACTAGACTCTAGCTGTTCTATTTAAAGTCAAAAAGTTAAATGAATCAAACTAATTCAAAAAGGCTCAACTACCCGGTAAAATTAATATTGGTAGTTATTTGGTGAACATCTCATGTGAAGCTACATATTATACTCATATACTGTAGGTTAGAGATTAAACTTAGCAATCATAAACGACACAAGTAAATAGTATACAAAACATAAGTTGTTTAAAGTAAATTAAATCCAAGTAATTTGAATTGGCTTGCAAGGTTAGTAATGGTGATCATATTCCACAGCTAGCCAATCTCCAGGAATATAAAGTATACTATATTTTTACTTGTGTCATACTTTCCTTTTCATCACCACATCCTTTCACAGGAATGTGCAACGTTTTTCAACACCATCTTTTGTAAAGTTAGCAATTTTTGTCATCGATTTCTTCACCTAAGTTTACACTCTGCCATTAAATACATTATATGAAATGGCATTATCTTTGCATTCACAGCATTTCCAAAGATAACAAATGACATCAGTTTTACTACAGCAAGTACTCTGGGCCCACGTGAATTATCACATTCAGCTCCTTAAGTTTGCTCAAAAGCAGTGAGTGTGAATGTAAAAATTATAGAGCAATTAGTTTGTTGAGTGTTCCAGATAAAGTTTTAATTGAATGGGTGCATGAAAAAACTAGGGACAAGATTTGGGGTGTGCAATGTAGTTGTATGCCAGGTAGAGGTTGCATGGATCAGATAATTGTTTTGCAGCAAGTGATTTAAAAATGTATGGCTGTAAAGAAGACCGTTTATTGTGCATTCGTTGACCTAGAGAAACTTTACGATAGGGTGAGTAGGAGTATGTTATGGTGGAATTATGGTGGTGCATGATGAGAGTAAAGTGTGTGTTAAGGTGGATAGATGGTTTGACAGTGAAGAGAGTGTTATGCAAGGCTATGTTATGTTGCCATGGTTGTTTAATATTTTCACAGATAAGTGTATGAGGGATGCTTGTGAGGACGCGGTTGGTGTACAAATGGCAATGTAAATGTGAGAGTGCTGCTATATGCATATGATGTCGTATTAATGGCTGAGAATGAAAGTGATTTGCAGAATGGATTAAATTATTTGGCAGAATGGATCTTCATATAAATTTCTCCAAAACCAAGGAGATAGATCAGGAAATAATTGTCAGCTTATTATAAATGGAAAATCGTTAGATCAAGTGAACTATTTTGTGCATCTGGGTAGAATGTTCTGTAAAAATGGAAGGATAGATGGTGAAATCGGCAATCGGATGACTGCATCTCAGGAGTAGTTGGATGTACATATGTGGACTATTGTAAAGAATGAGGTAAAGATGGCAGTATATAGAAACGTGATGACACCAACATTGTTTTATTGATGTGAAGTGTGGTTTTGTCAAGAGAAACAAAAGAGAAAAGAAATGTTTGCAGAAAAACTAGTACAGTTAGTAATGAGGGTGCTGAAGGTTTGAAAGGGAATCCAATAGGTCAATGTGAAAGAAGCTCATCTTAATATGTTTTCGCTACTTTATTATGTTTCTCCAAACTCTCACGGCACATCGGTTGGAAAACACTGCACTATAGTATCTATAGTATTTATAAGCTAGTTTATACTAAACAAACATGTATTTTCAGATGACATTCTAATGGAGTGAATAACACCTGAATAGGGATTTAAACCCTGATCATTTGGCTCTACTCTCCAATATCCTTGTTAGTGTGTCATTAACCCATATAAGCCTCCTAGAGTACTGATGTAGTTAAATAATAATATAGGACCTATTTGAGGTAGCGTGTGATTTCTGAACCGAATATCAACACACGACTTATAAATTAATTGAGCTAAAGTGTTCAACTCTTGTTACAAGTTCACTCTACTAATTAAACAAATGATCATGTATTTCATTAATGTGAATTGCTATTTTGAATACTTTTGCATCAAACAAATATTGCTAATGTATAATTGTTATTACTTTTTCTCAACACCTCCAACACAGAATTATTATTGTGATCGTCAAAAAAATCAAACACGAGATTTTGATTAATGTCAACATTTCATGACCCCCTGAAACCAAAAAAGTTGTTAGCAATGCTGCCAGTCTGTACCTCAGGATAGAGCCAAAACTATCTTACCGATTGGGCTAAAACTTGGTATCTGGGGTTTTTCATAAGGTTCTCCTGGGGTGTTTGGAATTAGATATCTAACCCTAAAATTAAGGGTAGTTTACTGAAGGAAAAAAGATTTTTAAAAATCGATATTCTCAAAATTTGCCCTAATTATTTTGATTACATTTTATATCGAGACACTGTTTTTCTTAACTATAAGCAAATACATAGTGTCTACTCAACTTGACCAACGAAATTCCCAAAAATTTTCCCTGATAACCCTGATCATTTCCTAAAATTCTTGACTCAAAATTATGTTACAACCTTCTATATCCCCCCCCCCCCCCCCGCTTTCTTCACAGTTTTTATTCATTTTTTTTATGAATAATAATAATAATAATAATGTTTAAAATTTAAATAAACATTTTTTTTAATTTGTATTAACATAGTCTACTAGGAATTACAAAATATATTACACAACTACAAACAAAAAAAAAGACAGTTTCAATCACATTGTAATTTAGTGATTTAGTGATTTAGTGATTATTATACAAATTCCCGGCTAATTCCAGTTTTCCCTGATTTTTCTGGATAGTAGACACCCTGATATATATATATATATATTTTAATTCAAGTCTTTGAAAATGAATTTGATTCTTAAAATGCTCTTTGGTGGACAAAGATGTTTCTCTTTTCTCAATTTTTCTGTGACATTGTTCCAAGTTCCTAATGCCGTAGAATAAGTAGCACTGTAGATCATTTAATTTATGATCTTTGGTGTAATGTTTCTACAACAATGTAGCCTACAGACCTTTTATTTTGTTTCACAAATCTTAAAGAGTTTTTAGTAAATGTCTATTTTAACATAAAAGCGGGAAAAAACTGTTGGGTGCACCGTACCATTTATTTTTCATCGTGTGATGGAAATAATTTTAGAACTGTAGTGAGAAAATATATATTATTTATATATTTGTATGATTATTGATCAAATAAAATGTTTTTTATAATTAATCATCATTTATTATTTCATGTTTTTACTGTACACATTTATACATACAAATAAAATTGTAATTATTATGTATTTAATTTTGATAGTTGATGTATATTCACAGTATGGCATAGTGTAGTTAATATTAGCACTTAATGGGTAAATGGGAATATTGATGTAACAGTTAAATTCTCATTTTCGTTTTGTTATCATCAATATGATTCGGGTGTCAAGTTTTTACAAGAACTCTGTTTACACATACAGAACAAAATTTCATCTCATTTTTTGCATCACACCTGAATTTTTCTACCAAGTGTTTGAAAAGTCATTCCTCTGGCTTGCCTTTAATCTATGTTCTCATTAAGTTTGATCAATTTAATGGGTGAGAGGCATTTACTTTTAAATCAATTTCCATAAAAATCAATGTCACTTTTTTTGTATTTAAAATAATATGTAGAACATAGGAGTATTTAACTAGCACCAATTTTATATAATTAATTATGAATGTATCTCCAAGTTTTGAATGTAACTCCCTCCATCAAACTTTGTAGTTAATTTTTTAGTTCAACAGGGTCTCAATAATAAATTTACACATGTGGTATGATATTTCAAAGTTAGATGTTAGTATCAGTATTATTTTTTGTTGCTGTGATTTAAAGAGAAGTTTTATAAATGTATTAGATTTTGTGTCACATTATCTAATCATCATTACCCTGGCGAGTAGAAAAATGATATTAATTATTCCTTTTATAACTTGACACACTCAAGCATAAAATCTGTGGCCTCCTCTGAGAGTTCTTACCCCCCCCCCCCCTCCATGAAGACCCTTCCCCTCTTTCGCTACCTGTGTCAGGAGGGTACAAATTCCACTCACCACTAGGAAAGAACGACAAGTCACCTTTTCACTGATAGAGATTCAAATACAATAATTTCTCGCGCTGATGGCTAATTGAACTAAGGCAATAGACCATTCGGGGTTGTGGCATATATCGGGTGGGGTTGCATTGCTGGTACAGGTTATAGCGTTATGTTTACTTTTTAAATGTATTATTATGGGAAGGCACAAAACTCAAATACAGTAGAAATGTAAGTAGTTAAAATGACAAAAACTGTTTGGTTACTAATAAAGTTCCTTTTGGTTAAGTTGCTTGTTGACTTAGTTTTCTGTAGGAGTCTTGTGTTTAGGCGAGTGGTGTTGCTAAACACCCACTGGGCTCGTTGATTCACTTTTGAGACATCTTAGTCGCATTCATATAAATTATATATATATGTAGTTTATAAGAATGAAACCAAACACGTGGGTTTAACGTCACACTCGTTTGGTTTAACTGACGAGGTCAGGATTCATATTCTGACTGAGGGCTCTGGGAATTTCTGCAGGAGATGGGCATAACATATTTTATTTGGACTGAAAGAAAAAGTTATTAAACGTCAAACAGTTGAATAAATATTTGGTAAATATTATCAGAGTGTTAATGTTTCTGGCACTTACCCAGGGACTCCAGAAGAAAGGAGTTTGGGGGGGCCTCAATCCCCCCCTGTTTATATTTTGGGGGTTTGGACTATATTAAGCCTTCCCAATATTTTTCACATATATTCAAAAAGCATGTATGGAATTATTTAAAAATAATGTTTAACAAACTTATATCATACCATGCCCAATGTTGGAAATTAATATTATGTCGAGTAGTTTAATGCAACAACAAAAATAAAAATACCTATCATAAAACCTGTCACTACCAGCGTTGTAATTTTAAGTAATACTTATAAGTAATGTTATAAAATTATAAATTGAAAAGAGTCAGAAGCGTTACATTCCCTAGAGTTTATTTTGAAAGACTTGGCAAAGCTTTACACTATACTCTACTTCTCTTACGTTGAGACAATCTTCAAGCTCTGAGGGGATGCAGGTTTATGTTACTGGATAAGAATTGTCATTATTGTTTGCATGGGTGTTATTACTTTAATAACTTCAATAAAATATGGCAACAATTAGCAACACTGAATGGTTCAATTTGGCACACTTGATATGACCTGCTCTTTCCTCTTCAATAAAAGAATGGATGTGAGGTTGATTATCATGTAGGTCATAATATATATGCCTCAAATTTACGAATAATACTGATTTGTTTTACTTTTTATTCAAAAATGTTCTAGAACATGTTTACATTGTCCATTTACATTATGTATACATACAAACTATTTCAAACCTCTAAAAAGGTGTGCGGATTACAGAATATGGCCGTTTTCCAATCTTTATTTTGACCAAAATCCAATCAGTGGTAAAGTAATTCTGGATCAATTTTAAATGTGATAACAAGAAATCTTGGAAGAGGTTGCTTTGCGCACCACTGATAATTGGCTTATAGCACCAATGGTGGAAATGAGCATAGTTTCCTTAAATCTGTCAAACAAACTTTCTTACTGTGTTTTATAGATTTTTCTTCAACTAAATAGCTGTATCAAAATGTCTTCCTCTCAAGTGTTTTACAATATCCAGTTACAGTATCTTTAAAATTGTGTAAATATCCGTTAGCCAGGGCTGGCAGTAAGATCCGTAGCACACTTAATGTAGGAAGTAATTATTTGATTGTGTGTGGAAGAAGATCAAACGCAACTCTAATTATGGTTAAAAACAAACTCCATCAAACCAAAGTCATCGTAATAAAATATTGCTTTGTTTAAACAAAATTATAGCTTGTGCATTATTCAGATGTTCACTCTGACAGAGCAAGAACAGACTTAAGATTCAAACCAAATTTAAAGTTAGTGATTTTTATAACAGGGTGTTCGTTTTGGTTTGTTATAAAGGCAGAACAACTTTATAATATAAATATGTTGGGGTTTGCCAGGATAAGATGAACAGTGAGGCTGTGAAAGTAGGCCTAATGTTTCTTAAAATTGGTAGTGACTATGGTAAACTTTATAAAATGAATGAAAAAGATCCTGTGAACAAATTTTAGGCTTACTTGAAACAAAGTCTGTTGCTTTGAAAGGAACAAGAGTTGACGACAATTTTAAGAGTACAGTAGATGTATATGAACAAAGCTGATAGCTAGTGTGTATTTGTGAAGCACGGGCTTACATTTGTTATCAGGCTTCTAATTATTATGGGAGCAACTAGTGAATATATTATGATTATTTCTATCACTACACCACCTTTGTTAAGTATGGGCATTGTAGGGTGTGTTTTTAAATTTATGTTATGTAAACTTACAAGACCATTTTCCCACCATGCAACTTCTCATCATTCCCCTGTCTGGCATGTCATTCACATGTCATTCCCCTGTTCTTTTTTACACAACAATTATTAGTGTTTAAAGGATATTATAAAAATATTATAAATTACATTATTTGGATTATTTGTTTAGCTCATTTTAGCAAGCCAATTTACCCTATTACCCACCCAAATATTCTTTCCTAATGCACATAACCAACTGTCAGGGCAACTAATTGAACTATTAAGGTAGGTAAGAAGAGGGTAAATATTGCTATTTAAACAGGTCTTTCTTTGCCGTGGTTTGCAATCCCCTGACATCATTGAGGTAAGGGGTACACTGTGGGTTAACTGAGCCTCACTCGATATTGGACAAAGTTTGATTCCTAACGAAGGCTAAATTTATAAATTCTTCATAATCCTCAAATAGTTAAATAATGACTGGAAATTTGACTCGAACTAGTGTTTATAAGTATAATTAATTTTCAATAAGTTGCTAAATTTCATGAAGTACAGTACCATAGCATTAAAATGTTAACTAAAACAATAAAGTGACTGTTTTATTAGTTATATGAGGCCCACAAATCACAATGTATGTTGTAATGGCACCATAGGGAAAAGTAATAATATTTGTTTTTACTCTTCAATTTAACAATTCATAAATATTTGTTTCAACACTAAATTATACCAGCTTACTTATACACGGTTTTTATACTTTAAATAATACCAGGATCATTTTATAAATTATATTTTTCTATAAATAAAATTACCTTATCTGAAGCCTAAATTATAAACATAAAAAAGTCAAAATTATAATAAAAATTAATGTTGTATCATTGTTTCAGCTTTAAAATAACTTACCACATTATTTACATGTTCCTTCCTTACAAAAGTTGAAACTGTATTTAAACCCGGTTTGAGAAGACCCTTTGCAAATGCTTCTTGAAGCTGAAAAAAAAATTATTAAACATTTTGAAAATGTTACAGAAGCAAATATGTAGCCTAGCGTAAAATATTTACAAAGCTTATAGCTTCATATAAAATTATTTTAGAAAGATAAAAAATAACTTTATGTCTAGCTGTGGTGAATTGTTAGATGGAGCATGCTTTTAAATATGCATAAAATAAATATCGTTATAAAGATGGATGGAGTAGATTTGAAAATAGTGAAGTGGCGTAGACTGGGTGAGATATTTTACAGTTGGCCACTCTGATAATTGTGTTTTGTAGGGAAACCATACATACAATTGGTGCCCGTGATAAAATGCTTACAGTACATCTTAAAGCTGCCAAACTTTTTATTGTACATTATTAAAAAAAGTTAGTGTTGATTTTTTTTTGTTGGATAATTTAACTAAATCATATCTAAGGATAAAAAAGATGTATTGAAGACTCCTGTAACTTAACAACTTTTATCATAAAATACATCAAAGTAATGTGGGGTGAGATTGATAACATTCATACAAAACTTAACCAGAATGGTTAGGTGTGTACATTTAGTGAATGCAATGTTAACACGCACTTAATATTCTCGGATAACTTATTCCTTGGAATGACAATAGGCCTATCTTGTCTTTCAGCCTGTGGCATATCTCAATTAGTATAGGCCTACTGCTATAATTAATTTAATGTCAAAATATATGTTTATCAATATAATTATGGCCTAATTTTTCAGATAATCAGGTGATCCCATTGTAAATGTTAAAAAGATGCCGCGAGTCTATAAGAAGAAGCTAGGCGGGAGAAACTATGGAAATTACACTGAGTAGAAGTTGAATGAGGCACTAGTAAAAGTGGCAGATGGAGAACTGTCTTTGAACAAAGCTTCATTCCATATGGAACTTTACACAACAAGTTTAATGGAAAGCATGGCCGTCACACTGGCAGAAGAAGTTGCCATAACTGAGGGGATGACAAAGTGTGGTGACTGGGGTTTCCCACTTTCTTTATTTGATTTAAGGGTGTATCTTGACCGACAGGGTAGGTCTGTGGTAAAGTTTTCTAATAACTTGCCTGGAGTTGATTGGGCATATTGCTTACTAAAACGACAAAGATTTTACAGGCCAAAGATTAAGTTCAAACATTGCAAAGAAACGAGCTGATGTGTCAGAAGAGTCTCTGAAAGAATGTTTTATTAACTTGAAAGGACCAATTGAAGGTGTACCAGCAACTCATATATTCAACTACAATGAGACGAATGTCTCAGTTGACCCGGGCAAAAAGAAATGTCTTTATCGCCGTGGTATCAAATATCCAGTAACTATAATGAACCATTCTAAATCGGTGACAACTATAATGGTTTGTACTTTATTAAAGTTTTAAGACAAGATTATGTGCTTATCAATCTCACCCTATAAAATAAAAAAATTCCAACTGGTTTTAATTGAAAACTAACAGGTAGAATACAAGATTAGGTGAAAATGATCATTGGTTTGGTCTAGCCTTTAGTTTTAGAGAGTTTCTTGGGGGGGGGAGTGTATCAATCTCACCCCAAATGATGGCTTGAGATTGAAATTGAAATACCTTTTAATATTTTTCTTAGCTAGCCTATTATTAACACTTTACACAAATTTACAAAATTAAAAATATTATACTAATTGCTATGTCTCAACAAAACCCACAGTATTTTTTATTTTAATTAAAGTCAAATGATTTTCAAATTATTCCAAAAATACTAAAAAAAATGATCAATCTCACCCCAGTCTACGGTATCTTGGAGGTGTGGTTGAGGTGAAGCAATAGCCTAATAAGAGGGCAGCAGGGGGAGGTACGTAACATAATATCTATTTTTAACATTAATTTAGGCTTTTACATGACATCATCTAAAGGGTGTGGAACAGGAATGCGAAGAAACACACTGCTTTTCGTGGAGAAATAGTCAAAATATATTAAAAAAGTGTAAAGTTTTATACTATGCAATTCCAAAATGACTACCTAATCAATTTATATCAATAGCATGTTAAAACTTTTTTTCACACTATGAATCAATGAATTCTGAAGAGATTTACTGTGCTCTATGTGAATTCCTGGAATTGTAGGGGAAGTGTGTTAAGTAAGTTTCTGCCTTAGTAACTATTAAAAATTGCTCCAAATAGCTTCTAGAGGCATTTATGTTTGTGAATTCTTTTCACCTACGGCGGTTGGGGGGCTATGCCCCCTTCAACTTTGGGGTTTCTATGACCTTGCGTTCCGGTACTGCTAAATTTACTACTATACAACTGGTGTGGAAGCTTTCATCGGTTTGGTAAAGTATAAATACCACTTATTTGGTTTTGCCTGACAGCTATCAGAAGCTATCAGTAACACCAACATTGTCTGAAAGTCACTGTTGTCAACATATTTGGAAATACTTATTGTATGCTGAGTATTAGGCTACTATTATTATCATCACTTTTAACAATACTTCCCTAAGGATTACAGTAGAATTGTATTCTCCGTAGTAATCAAATTTAAGAAAAAATAGTCTAATAAATTCATTCTAGTTTTTATTTTAACTTATGTGGTTAAATATTACGTGAAATTATACATTTAGGCCTAATGGTATTATATTCAGTTATTCATATTTTTATAAGTGGCCTCGCATATCTTTAACAAAAATAAATTGTTTGTGATAATATAGAGGAAAAGACATATAAAATGTTTGTGTATAAAGTTGAAATTTTGTAAACACGAGTCACGAGTCACCAGTCACCAGTCACTCTCCAACAAGGTTGTCTACGTTATAAACTGTCAGTATCATTTCATTTTAGTGTGCCATATTTGTTTTTGAAAGTAAGACCGCTTTTAACGAGCTCTTGCTTTTGATATTTAATTTTTATTAAACAGCAGTAACCGCTACTTTCAAAAGAAAACTAACAACCAACCAACAGTTATTCTTATGACAGAATCTAACAATTTTAAATATACATTATAACAGTGAATTATCATATAAAGCACAATTAATAAACCCCCGTGCATTTGTTCACAAGTTGAAGCAAACAAAATACTTTATTGTTTGAGTATTTAGGTGTATTTAAGTTACTGTTAGTAATTTTATTACAAATTTTAATAATATAATGTATTTTTTAATATTAATTCGGCTACCTAGTAATCTGTGTGTTATTTTGTGAATATTAGTTCGGTGTGTGAGCGTGCTATCCTTGGAAAATTGATGGTTTTTAGTGACCTTTAAATAATTATTCTTCCAATATAATATAATATTGAAGCGTGTGATGAATAAAACAGTGAATATTTCTAAGTGATCTATATATATTATTATAAAATTCAAGTATTTGTACCAAGACTACAAAATATATCTTTTAACCCCAAGATAGTGTGTGTTGACCACTAGGTTATTATAACAAGGAAATGAATCAAGTTGAAACTCCTGGCAAGATCAGGAAGAAACAACCGACGCGATGCATGGAGTATCTGTAGAGATTCTGTTTGTCAGGTCATCTATATTCTATAGAATGTATCTCAAAGGTCAGTGAAAATGTTTGGGTCAATTTGTAGTTTTTCCCGGGCTGTTAGTTCTTGAAAGGTTAGGTTTTGATAGTTTGCGATAGTTTATACTAAAAAAGGATAGCTGCTTTATAAACCTACATATAAATAAAGCTGACTTTTCATGCATAAATAAATTAAATAAACAAACAATATGATGGAGCAAAAAACATATGTTCGTCAATATTTCCCCTCTTTTTTTAATTGTGTAATTTAAAAAAAAGTTTCAAATTATCATAATTTCATTAAGTTATGATTTTACATGTCCTTGTGAGTATAATGACAATGTAAGACTATTCATTATTTGATATTTTATCTCTTAAAGCCTTGCAAGTTTTGCCCTGTTGTTGGCAGGCTACTTTCTAATCCAATCCTTATTCAAGGGGTAGGCTACAATAAATTACTTAATCCTAGCAATTTTAACATTATTTGATGTCTATTTATTTGTGACTGATTAACTTTCTATTGATTATTTATAAAAATTAATAATTAATACTAGGCCTAACATCAACATATTGCAAGGTCAACAATGAATAAAAAATAAATAAAACTGTATTATATGTTTCTTGTACACCTAAGTTCTGACTTTCAAAAGTGACAGCTGCTAAGCAAATGTTTATGCAGATCATAAGGTTTGGCGTAGGGATACATAATTTAGTCTGGTAGTTTTTACTAACTGTCGGGCAGCATCAAAGAAGCCATCAATGCTCTATAGGTTCATTTATTAATAGATGTTGAAGATTTCTTCAGGATCAATAGGGTAAAAAGATAATTGTGTATCATTTGAAAGAGTTGGGTGTTTCGAAAAAAGTGAACTGTGATGTTGTATACATTATTACTACTTATCGCATGTAGGTTAACTCTAAATCAGATTGCACAATGGCTGACCAACATCCTGTTTTTCAGACAATTTAAAATTAATTAAAATTTTCCTTAATATTGGTCAAATAAACAATTGAGTTTCGGTGCAAAATGATGTCATACATCACAATTTATGAATCAACATTTAATGCAAGGAACATTTAAGTCAATATAACCTCGTCAATATTTATGTTAATACGCTTTCGTTGTAATTTTAGAAGTTTTGTTTTCATGATGGTTATTCAAAATTATTAAACGTTATAAAAAATGGTTTTAATTGATTTTCCGTCTTAAGTGGTAAATGATATTAATAAGAGGGGTAGTAGACATTTATAGTAAAAAAAACAAAGAGCATAATATTTAGCCTCTATTTGTGTGAATCGCTTCAAATGTCTGTGGTACTTATACATGTTAACATTTAATATTGAGAATACATTTTATTTATATAAGAAATCATGTATTTTAAAATTTGAACAAAGCTTATGATCCCTTTGATTGTTAAATTAATTGATTTCAGTAATGTTATGTTATAAAGAAAGCGTGTTTCCGACATACAAGCAAAGAGTAGGCTTACTACTACTCTTTGATAATGTTTTCATTTATTTTATTTTTAACTTTTCTTTAAGGTGTAAGCCTTCTTCGCACTAGAATACTTAACTATTCGGACGGATCTGCACTTGATCACGTGATTGCTAATGCAACTATAGAGTGAACGTCAAGGGTAGACGGCGCGTAAAGTAAACTATTCGGATACAGCCTTTATTAAATAGAAGGTAGTCTGCAATGTGCGAGTTTATTTTGAATAAGACTTTAGGAATTAATTATTTACCTTGATGATTTTTGGGTTATTATTAAGTCTTTATAAAAAATAAGTATAAGAGTAAGGATGTTGACCGTACTAATCATCAAATCTATCACATCCAATAATAAAGCTTTGATAACCTGTTCTAATGGTGCCTTCACGTGGACGTATTTTGGTTTAAATAATATTTGAAAACCCATGTGTGATTTTATACTTAATACCTCATTATCCGAGTCGTGTTCAATATCTTCAAATTCTGAATCTGACATTGTCATTTGTCCAATAGAATAGTTAAATACGAGGAATATTAATGATCGCTTTAATTTCAAATCGTACGGAAGATTTCAAGTCACAAAACATATAGCACAGATCAAGTTAACACGAAATATCTGTCCGTGTTAAATTTGTTATTAGATGTTTTTGCTTAGAGCCTGCTATCTAGAGAGTTTTTCCAGTACTTGAATAGTTTAAATGACCGGTCTCAGTGGTTCAATTGGTATTATTTGGCGCAATTACGTTTATTATTTTTATATTCTTTCTTTTTAATTTTATTAATTATTATTACAATTATTTAATTTGTATTTTGGATCAAGTCTATTTTACTTGGATGGTATTCTAAACAGTATCTTTCGTACAAAAATTAAAAATTAAAAATATGTTTTTTAACACAGTGAAATTCTAGAGTTAGAAACACAATAAAATTCTAGAGTTAGAACATATTTTAAAATTCCTATCAAAATTTTACTTCTACTAGTTGTGTAACAAAATGTTCTTAAAAACTTAAAATTCTACCACTGTTAAACAAAACCATTTAAAATTGTTTATTCCAATTCGTTTGAAAAATACATTTTAGAAAACTGTGCCCAAGTGAGAATAGTGTGCAAGAAAAATATTTTTATAAATTATATCTTTAGATTTAAAGTGGAAACTTTGAAAATGTAAATAAAAAGTACACATGTTTAGTATTTTTTTATTGATACTATAAAACTAAACACACACTAATATATCAAAAACACAAACAAAAGTACAGTTTATGGTAATTAATATTATAGTTCAAAACATCAGGAACAATCATCTAATACAGGTATGAATTAATTTGGCATAAACAAAACATCATGAAAACATGTTTGTTCAATGAATCCAGTAATACAAGAACAGTGAACATTAGAACCAGGGCGGACCTTAGCAGACCCCTCCCTCCTCTACCAGTTATCTGCCACCCCCCCCCCCACCACACACACACACACCCAGCCCAAAAAATAATTAAAATCTTAATTTTTGTTCAATGTCATTACAGTAGTTTGTATTATTTATAGAACAGTTTTCAGTCGTGTAAGGTATCAGGAAATGCCCTAAAAGGTAAATATATGTAATAAATATTGTTAAGCCATGTTTTTATACAACCAGCCCTTTGTTCAATTTTCTTCCCCAACAAACTTAATTTGCTAAGTCTGAATTTAATCAGTTAATGCGTTCATGAGACATCCACCATAGAGAGAGTGACAAATGCAAATTGGTGGAGTTAAAATTGAGAATTTGCTTCTCTCGTTCAATAAATCAATTCACATGATTATTTTGTCTTTACACTCTAACAATATTTGCTATATTGACTATATAGGGAGCCAACTATACGAGTGCACTAGCAAAGATTTCCCAACCCAATTTTGACGTGAATACGTCTTTAAATTTGCTACCATACGGGGGCAATCCAAAAAACTTAATGATAACAAAATCGGGGGATACAGTTTGGTGTTGTAGTTTCGAATCTTTCCTCTACATCCAAAATTAAATTATACCACTGGATAGCTAAAGGATCAAAGAATTTATTACGATAAGTGAGAACAATGACGCATCGCGCGTGGTGAAGGGGGAAGCGCCGCCATTTTGAGGTTATTTTGCTGCGTATCGAGATTTGCAATTAGTATAACTTTTGACTCGGAGAAGCTACGATGTTCGTTTAAGTTTAAACGTATTCACGTACAACACACGGCCGTGTCCATGACACAGCCACACCCCAATTTTTTTCCCCCCCTTTGTCACCTAAGCAGGCATAGGACCCTGTACGACTGCACCATTTGTACACCGTTAAGAGTGAGCATGATTAGAACAATATCAACACTCAACTCTCCAAGCTAAAGTAATATTATATTATTATTATTATTAATATTAGCACCGCGTCTTACTACTCGTTCGGGTTGTACGCACTTATGCTCATGTGTAATGGTAGGGTGATTGCGAGATGAAATGGAGGACCTACAGTTTAACGTGGAATCCGAACCACGGTGGAGGCCTGGCATTCCCCACATTCACAAGTTGTGATTAACACACGTCTTGTCAGAGGTGAAGGAAGGGTTTGGCAATCAGATAAATCTATGCCTGGATCAAGGATTGAACCCCGGACTTTCATTACAGAGGTCTGACACCTTACCCCTAGACCACCTGGTCACCCGGCAGTAAAGAAGAAAGTGTACGATCGGGTGAATAGGAGTATGTTGAATGTTGTGGAATGTTGTGAGAGATTATGGTGTGGATGCATGGTTAGTTAATGTATTTTGGATAAGTGTATGAGGAGTGTGTGTGAGGACGCAGTTGGTATGCAAATGGACAGTGCGAATGTGAGAGTGATGTTATAATTATGCAGATAATACCATATTGATGGCTGAGAATGAAAGTTACTTGCAGAATGAATTAAATAGTTTTAATGTGGTGACAAAAAGGAAGGGATCTTTGTATACATGTTTCCAAAATTAAAGTGATGGTTTTTAAGGCACTTTACCCCAAAACCACCAAGACCGACAACAATTTGCTGACTTATTTTAA
Source organism: Timema podura (assembly GCA_033556935.1). Taxonomy (NCBI): domain Eukaryota; kingdom Metazoa; phylum Arthropoda; class Insecta; order Phasmatodea; family Timematidae; genus Timema; species Timema podura. The sequence continues at coordinate 71,517,812 of JAVRXN010000001.1, forward strand.
CTGTTATGTTGTGGGGTCCACCCATATATGCCCTTTAATTTTTAGCCACTTTTTTATTTTAACTATTATTAGCCTTATATAATTATTTTTTCCTCAATTTAAAGTTAATGAAGATATAAGCTATAGTTCCACGCAATCAAAAAAGAAAAAACTAATGAAGCACCAGCTCGAGAAGGAGTTATGAAGGATGCTTTAACTAAAGCAATTAACAATTTAGGGACTTTTTCCCATAATGTGGCCAAAATTCTGAATATTTGTCATGTTACTCTATTCAGGTACCTGTGTAAAGCAGTAGACTACAAATTTTTCTCAAAGAACAAAAAACTAAATTATATTTTAAACCTAAATATGTCACAAGAGTTGGAAGTGATGTTGAATGCTTATTAGCATAAGTTAGCTAATGCATAAATTGTACAAAGACCAAGAAACTCATTTCGGTTTATGGTAATTTAGTAAAGTCTTTGCTTTTTATGTTGGCTATTAAAGATTATCATATTTGTAATTAGATGTTTTCCTTATTTAAAATTTGAAATACAGGTAGTCCCCGTTATAAGCGGTAGATGTGTTCCGGAAAAGTGCCGCGTAACGCGAAACCGCATATAACGGGACTAGTTATAGCCTAGCACGATAGTGGCAAATAGGACGTCATACAGCTTAGTATATATTGATATTTATCAAGTAGGCTTACAGTACTGTATACGTTAAAAAGGATTTTAGTAATTAAAACAAGCGGTTTTGTTATTCAAATTAATTTTATTATATTGACGAAATACACAACCAAATCAGTACTGTACATATGAGTTTATTATGTTAAAAAAGGTACATAAGAGGTTATAAAAATATCAAAATTATACAGTACTGTACTGTATGTACATTAGTTTTTTCCAAATTAAAATTAATGTAAAATATTAGTACATACAAATGTATTAAAGAAATTCAGTTTTCATTTTTTCAAACTGCGTAAACGCGAAATCGCGTAAAGCGGGACCGCGTATAACGGGGACTGCCTGTACAGTAAGAGCTTTCCTGCCAGCCACATTCTATGAGGACTAATTACCCCCATCCTTCCTGTTTCTGTCATTTATTATTGACGAAATGGCAAAAAGGTGAAACTACACAAACCAACATTTTAAAGGTACAAATTATGAAATAAACCATAAGTTATTACTCTTTAATTTTTGCAAATCTCAAATTTGTTCAACTGGGTAGCCTCATCATTGTTGTCATCATCATACTCATCACAATCATCACCCCCTTCATAATTGTTTGTTTGTTTTGGTGACTCAAACTCTGATAAATCCAACCTAGGTATTTTAATTCTCTTACCACGGTTTTCTTCTAAAATTTCTTGCTGGGAATCTTTAAACATATGAGAGACGAACTTATTGGCAATAATTTAAGACCATTATAACCAACTTAACACATTAGACTACCAACTAAAAGGGACAGTTTCTTTGTCTGACTTAACACACTTTACTATCAAATATTCAGTATCAATCCAGTTCCAGTTCCAATGAGCCACTCCAAATTATGTGAAGAAAGTTTGGGCAAAAGTATGAGCAGGGACTGCATCAAACCATTTACAGTACTAGAAGTGATACTATTGTACTTTTAAAATGGCTTACGATAAGATTTTCAATTTGGTCGGTGTGATAAGGTTATTTGCCTGTGACCCACTGTGGTATATGAACTATACAAGCTCCCCCCGTGAAACTTAATTCTAAACCAGATAAAAAATATTTTCATCAAAAATTTGTTTAAAATAGCATGTTGGATGAAGGTAGCCCTGTCCGATTACCTAGAATAAAAAAAATTGGTTCGTGAAACACTGAACTTGAGTATGGATTTGTTTAAATTAGGCCCATTGAAAGTAGTGACTAACGAGCATACTGTGGTTTAAGGTTTGTACAGAAAGAAAGCAGGTTTCCTGTGTTAGCTCATTATGAGAGAGTGTTTATAAATGGGACTGTTCATAGTGAAAGCAAGTTCGAACTGGTACCCCGCACCGAAAAGTTTACCGGAATGAACATTTAATTCTTTTTTATTCGTCGGCGCAGACAAATGTATTCTTCGAGAGAAGTGGTAGATATTGAAATTTTAAATATGTGTGTGCAACCCAGATGCCTTAAGTATATACTGTATATATGTGCATACTGTTTATATATTTGATAAAACATTGTTCAACTGTAATTTAAAATTTGTGAAAATAAACTGTCTCCCCACCAACATTTGCGTATTCTACCACTTAGCCCGAATTTTCGCTAGTGAAATAAATGTTGTGAAATAATCTCTAATTATTTAAGCTAAACTGGCCGGTTTTTCCGTAGGCTGCCTTTGTTCCTCTGATTAGATTCAACAGACACTTCAGTTGGATGTTAAAGCTGTGAAATAATTTTTTATTTAAAATTTAAAACTTTAATATATCTTTAATAATATTGGGGATGTGTATTTTAATATGAAAGTGGAGGAAATATATATTTATTTATTTATTTACATTAAGCATTCATCCTTAAAAAATGTGATTACAATATTTGGGTTCACAAATAATATTTACATCTTACTAAAATTATCTCAGGGAAAATAAAACAAACCACAATACTACTACAAAAAAATTTTGAGCACGGGACTCTCTCAGGACCTCTGGGTCATGTCGGAAAAAATATAACCTTACTGTCTAAGTGTGCTTATTGAAAGAGCCACTATTTGATAAACAATTTGAATTCTTTAAATATACATACAGTATACATTTATACTAAAACAATTAACAATAGATAAGGTGATTGCATTCGTCTAAGTCGTTACTTTGGTCAATAAAATTTAGTTTCTAGCATTAACAAAGGATGCATCACCATTAACGTTCGTGTTTATATCACCTCAGGTCAACGGCGTTTGGCATGCAGTCTCCAGCGTTGAAGAGGCTAGATGATAGCCAAACAGGCAATCTCTCCTATTACTCACAGTCCTGTTCTGGTAGCAATCAACGTGGTCCCAAAACGTTGCACCATACTGCACTGGCCCGACTGTAGGGCCATCGGCATTCACAAAACTCGGCCGTTAACACCACACTTTCTTCAAACGAAAAAGAAAACCAACTTTTTATTTTGCTTTCCGTCCGCGTCCCTACTTTCTTTATTTCTTTTCTCGGTAACAATCACCAGCCTCGCTTCTTCCTTCCTCTCTCCCCCCCCCTCTGTTGGAGTCAAATTTCTTTCCTCCTTGGATAGGGCGGCCATTACAAATCTCTTAGAGATGACCAAATATTTTACACCTGATCAAGGTGGGTTTTTTAAAACGGGGACGGAATAATTTGGACAAAACTCCAGTTAAAAAAAAATTCTTGATAAGATAACTGTACTGGCATTATTAATAGGTGTTTCCTTCGACGCAATGCAATGACCATTGAAAATAATAAGTTTTAAAATAAATAACCACTTAAGAATAAATTAAAGCTAAATAAAAGTATACCTTGACAGAATTAAAATTTTTACAGTGCCCTCTTAGACCATAGTAACTAATTATCGAATGAAAATTAGTTGCTAGGGACTATATATAACTAGGTAGATAAAACAATTTTAATTCCCTAAACATAATACTTTCTACAGATGTAAGACTTTGCTTTCTCAACGTTTTGTGTTGGTACACATGTCCTAATAATTCACTCACGAAAGTCTGTTGATACATTGACAATCAGTTACAATGTATCTTTCATTTTCATAAAAAAAACATAGCCATCCCCCAGTTTGAGTGTCTACAAATTATCACTGGGATTACATCCTGCTTGTTGCTTTATACGTGCCTATTACCTCTAAACGAGTAGGTAATTTAATGCACCTAAACCCCACGAAACCCACAATTGAAATGTTCACTCAAACTCCAACCTTTTGAACGTCACAATAGCTATGTATCACTGGTTTTGTTCTCGTTTTAATCATCCACACATAATAAATACCCTTAAACTCTGTTGACATTATAACCTGAAATAATTAAACTTAACATAAATAAAATATAACAATATAACCAAATTAACAGACATAAAACAAATTCAAACCTCATTTAGATTGATGACCTGTTCTCAAACTAAATAAATATATTGACAGATACAATGAACCTGGGCATTGAACCTGGACCCTTCATGTGTAATCAAAATTTGAGTCCAGTGCTCCCATTAGCCAAAATTCCACAAAGACACTTAAGAAATAACTCAGATCAACCTCTGGCTTAGACTCTAAGCCTACAACAACAAAAAGCAAAACCTAACTTTAAGAGTTACTAAATCAAGCTAGACATATAACAATCAACCAAAATCCACAAACTAGTAAGTTCTTAGCTAACGAAATCTTAAACCGTAGAGTTTCCAAACTTGTAATAGTAAAAAAAAACTCATTAATTACATTGTGAGCGTGTAACACAAAATCCTTACTTGTTAATGATACCAAAAAAAACACAAAGATAAAAGCTGGCACAGATACGACTTCCAAGAATCAGGAAATAGTCTCCGTGGTGTCTTCCCAAAAGTGCGAAAGGCTCTTAAAGCTTCTGTCAGTTCAATGAATCGGTTTCGGCTAACATCAGGGTACGTAAAAGGGGTTCTATTCTCTACAGTATTTTATCATAAGGAGAGGAACACAAATTCGGGTAACTAAAACCACACACACAAAAAACTAAATAACTTATCCGGACCAAAAAATAAGTAAAGGAGGGAATGTAAAAAAAAAATCCGTTATTCACTTCTAATTCACTTCTAAAGGATTTGAAAGAAAGGGGAAAAAACAGCAACTAGGCGTTGCAGACTTTCATAACGACACATGTGGCTCAAACTTCCTATCGGCAGTTTCATGGCACTCCTCACCAGCAATATAATATCTCTTAACTTTCATGACTGGTTCTACAAACGACACATGTAGACTCAAAACTTTCCATCAGCAGTTGTCAATGGCATACATCAACAATAAAAAATCTTTCTTAACTTCAACTTCTCATACTGGTTCTTCACAACGACACATGTGGCTCAAACTTCCATCAGCAGTTTCATGGCACTCATCACCAACAATATAATATCTTCTTAACTTCTCATACTGGTTCTACAACGACACATGTGGCTCAAACTTCCCATCAGCAGTTTCATGGCACTCATCACCAACAATATAATATCTTCTTAACTTCAACTTCTCATACTGGTTCTACAACGACACATGTGGCTCAAACTTCCCATCAGCAGTTTCATGGCACTCATCACCAACAATATAATATCTTCTTAACTTCTCATACTGGTTCTACAACGACACATGTGGCTCAAACTTCCCCATGAGCAGTTTCATGGCACCCATCACCAGCAATATAATATCTTCTTAACTTCTCATACTGGTTCTACAACGACACGACAAAATATAAAAATTTCAGACTAGATCCTCAAAAGCGCTTCACTGAGAAGGTTGGAACAACTTTCCAAGACCCAGAGAAAGTGCAGGCATCTATCTCATTCAAAAGAATTGTCCCTCAGGAAAGGTCGTCCACACGAGATCCTGGAATGACACTCCTCGTAGTTACCACTGCTATGGTATAACGGCTCACATTAACGGTCCGGGCTTCACATCTTGACGAATACAAACTTGCTGTCTCGGTCTCCTAACTTGGCCAAGCTAGTTCGCTGAGATTTGGGGGTTTGTTTCTCTTCTACCATACGTCTGTTCCATAGTTGCTCTAGTCAGCTTATTATAATAATACCAAACTAAACAAAATAAAATTGTCGGAGTTCATGAAAAAAATATATATATCTTCTAAAGTGAAATAAAATGCTTGTCTCTTCCTATTCTAGTCTTGGGTTCTTCCCTCTCCTTATTGTTTATGTACTACCCTTATATCTTCTGTTCTTGTTCTTCATGTTCTCCTAGTTATCCGATTGTCGTAAGTCTTCCTTACTTTAAAAAATCTAACTCTTCTATCCTTGCCAATTCTGCGTCCTGAACTTGTAAACCCTACGCCCCATCTGGGCCACTTAAGCCGCAAGTTGACCATTTTCCTTCTTCACTATGACGTCCACGTCAAAAGTCCGAGGAGTTCGGTCAGAGTAGGGTGAGGGCTTAGGTCCTTGGTATCCATGGTTACCTCTAGCCGTAGACTCGTGCCGGTGGTATGAATGTTGTTGTTGTTGGGAGGATTGTTGGGGTCTATTATGATATTCTTGGTCCCTCTCACGGGAGTAAGGGTGGTTACGATCACTCGGTCCGTTATCTCGAGGTGGCCTCCACTCCCTTGCTCCAGGATTTAGGCACCCCCTGTCGTTAGGTCCTCTGTCCGGACGGCGTTGGAACGAGTTACCCCAACCTACACTACCACCCTGGTCAACTCTAGGGGGTCTGTTTCTCCACCATAGGCCTTCTTGGCGGAATCCTCCCTGTGGCCCATGAGGCTGCTCATCCCTCCTAAATCCTCCACTACAGGGTTTAGTGGGTGAAAACCTGGACGACATACCATGGTCATGCTTCCGTTCTTCTTCGAGCGCATCAAGTCTCTGGAGACCCGATCTAAACGCTTCTAGGGATTCATATGCAGTCCCGATGAGCAACTCTCTGAGTCTAAAAGGCAACTGGTGGGTCACCATATGCACAATTTCCGTGTCTGTGATTTGTGACTCAAAGTGGCGACTCTTGGCGTAGATGTCCGCCAAGTAGCCCTCTAAGGTCCCTCTTTGCTCGCTGTCTAGGACGTCGTGGAGCCATCCACCACTAAAGCACATAATCCTCGAGCCACACGAACGGTGCTTAGCGTTGAAGTCACCCAATTAAAACAGGTGTGGCACCTCGAAGCACCGCCTCCATGTCAACCCTAGTAGCCCGGTCAAACCGACGGCAGGGAGGGAAGTAGATCAAAATTAGACGCACTGGGCTGGTAGAGGTCACCAGTTGGATAGCCGATGCTTCCATGTGTTGTAGGGGAAGAAGCGAGATGGTGTGATGGTCAAGGCCCGTTCGGACCAAGGCGGGCGTCTCACTCCTCCCACATCTCCAGATTGGTCGGTCCGATGACAGATAAACTCTGCCAACAAGAACCTCATTGTGGAGCGCAAGAAGGTTTTCTCCCAGTAGCATTACGTCGACATGATGCTTTGCCAGGAAACCTTCAAGCTCAGACTTCTTCCTCGCGACTCCAATGGCGTTGCAGAGTGCGACCGTGAGCTCCTTCAGCACTGGTGGTCCTCTATTCGGGTGTACTGCCATGTGAGGCTAGGTAGAGGATGATGTGCTCCATGACCAGGTGGCCATGGTTACTCCTCGGGGATTCCTGGACCTTCCTCAAGAGACTCGATGAAAAGTCCTATTGATCCAGTCCCAGAATACCCTTGAGTAACTCAATGTAAATTTTGAGCTTTGCTGTTTCTTCCTCTTGGGTGTAGGTGGGGCTGGGAGAGGGAGAGGGGAGTGGGATGAATCGGGTGGTGGCAAAGGCGGGGGGAGACGTTGTGGTGAGTGGTAAGATTAGTTTTGAGGGGGAGGGGTGTGTGTGATGGAGGAGCGAGGAGCGGGTGAAGGAATAGGGAGAATAGTCTTGAATGGGTCCTCAACTGAAAGAGAAGAACAAGGCGTGGCTGGTTCTGGAAGGGTGGCTTTGTCAGGTGCCTCAGTCCAAGGGGGAGGGTTGGTTTCCCTGAAAGTACACTGGCGAAAGATTTTACCAGCAGCTTTGGTGATGGATCTGGAGTCATGGTTGCCTTCCGTTCCGCAACGTGCCACAATGGCTTCTGGTCTCTGATTAGACCATCCGTCCCCCCTTCTTACGTCTTGGAGGCACGTGAAGTCCCTGCTTCCCGCAAGGATTTATACGTAGGACAGCCCCACCAAGCAGAGGACTGGGCTCCCGAGCAATGCAGGCACTTTGGAGGAGATGGTTTCTCCTCCGCGCACCTACTGCTCTCGTGGTCACAGAAACCATACCTCGGATTCGTGCGGCAACCCTTTCGCGCATACCCAAACTGGAAACGGTTATTGCATTGAACTGGGCCGCCGGAAGACTTTTATTTCTCCACCCTGATGTGGAGCCCGCACAGGACTGTTATGGAGTACAGAGACAACTAAGTTCGTCAACCACTGCCTTTCTCTGATCTTCTGGTCCCGTTTACACTGGGGGAGCATCTGGTTGACGGATTTCACGGGGAAATCTATCTCCACCAGCTCTTCCTGGATGTCGCCAGAGTTTGTGCGTATCAGGAGTACCTTCACCACGACCCTGACAAGTCGCTCCCGTCCCAGCACGTAGGACCAATGCTGGATCTCCAAGCTAGGCAAGAACGCCTGAAGGGTGTGGTAAGCTTCTTCCGACCCACACTGGAGGTGCACCCGGCTGCCTGACCGCCTCCACAGGCTTTCAAACCTTTGACTTAATGCCCCTCACCACCTTGGATTAGTCCTCCACATCACACAAGATGATGGAATGGATCTTCCCCTTGGCTTTGTGAGCCAGCCCAGAGCCACTAGTACGAGGTTGTGGTGAGGCTCGGCTTGCGTTACTACCCATAGGTTTCCACCACTTCCCACCTTTGCCCAACCCTAGCGAACCATAGCCCAAGCCACCGTTGACCTCACTATCATCGCCAGAGCTACAGCTTAAATGGTTAGGGTTGCCCCCCCGGTAGCTTCCTGGTGTTGCTGGCCTTACCCCTCCAGCGAAATCTTACGGTCAGAAACCACTAACACACCATTGGTCCCCTGGCTTGATTCGTCACGCGTCAACGATAGGTCTGGTCCTGAAGACAGTACCTCAAAGTCCATGGACTCGCACGAGCTGTTGACACGCACGAAGCGTGTGACCCGATCTTCCAAGTCTGAAGAGAAGTCAGCCGGGCATTTTTTTTACCTATTGACACTCCTTGGCGGGAGATGTCAGCGTTGACGCGGGTTTTTGAGGCCCTTGCGATTACGCTAGCGTCAGTGCCGCTTACAGCGGTCTTTTGCGGTGAAGTACTGCTAGGCCCCCCCCCCCTTGTCATGGATTCCATTGGCACCGTTAGGTTTTTACCCTTCATGCTGGTGGGGGTTTTCGGGTTGTCTACTGGAGGCGCCCCGCTGTACTCGCTTGCAACGCGATTGTTAACGGTGATTTGTAGAGGGCCGGCACTAATCCCAGAGCCGGGGCCCGAGGAAGCCATACCGGATGCCCCGGTGGCACGCTTAGCTCCTGTAGTTGGAGGGACCTCTCTTGCTTTGCCCGCGCTGGATTTATTAGCCCAGAAAAGGGTCGAATCCTCGATTTGGCTGCCACTTACACCCACCTCCCCGGTAGTTGGGGAGATCATGCTGGCCGCTTTGTTGACCCTGGAAATGGCTAAATTGTCACTCGCCCTGAGAAGGGCAAGTGACTCTTGGTGGCAGCCACCAGTGGTACGCTCACCTCCGGTAGTTGGAGGGGCCCCACTGGCTTCACCCACGCTGGAGTTGTTGGCCCTGAGAAGGGCAGATTCTTCCTGGTGGCTGCCACTTACGCCACCTCCCGGATGATTTGAGAGGTCACACTGGCAGAATTTCTGGCCCTAGGAAGGGACGTTTTGCCTGAGTCTCTGCTTATAGCGTCCACCAGCCTGGAAGTTAGAGAGGTCATGCAGGCAGGCCTAGTGGTCCCCAAGGAGACCGCAGCCGTTAAAGACTTGGCCCGGCTGCTTGCGGGGGCACGAGGCTTCCGCTTGCTGTCAGGCACGAGCTCCTTCCTGACCAAAGCTTTTTTGCGCCACTGCGAGCGGAGAATCTCGACCTCCTTGGTCATGATGGACTGCCCAGACTTCCCGATACTGGTCGTTTTCCCGCCAACTGCCGACATCTTTCTAGTTGAGGCCGGTCGCTTCCCGGGCCCAGGATTCTTCCTCGCCTCATCCGTTGGTCTTCTCCCGACGCCAACTCCTTTCTTCATCTTCACCGCAGGTTCCTGCGCAAGACGAAGATCAGCAGACGCTCAAAAGTCCAGGAACACGTAAGAGAGGCAGGACGACATCTTGCACTACCATGAATAGCAGACAGGTCCGACTTCCTCCTATTCTCGACGATGAATTGAATACTATCCAATCAGGGCACAGTATGAGCGGGTATCTATGTACAACCCGTCAAAATGTTACCACAAGCACTACTATCAGTGGACTTAACCCAGTGTGCTACCTAATTCCAGCGTAACGGCGAAGTACTCGTATAGTACATTATTCCACCTCACACATGCATCGGTGGCTCTTCTTTCAGTGTATTACGTTACTTCAACGTCGGCCAAATTCGGATCGTCCCTTCACTGCTTCGGGAAAATTCGTCCTTGACCTGCCACACTCGGAGAGAGCGGGCCATGGCAGACATCATCCAGCTCAGCCGGTGAAGTGAGCCAGCTTGCAATATAGACCAGCCGGACTCGGGACGGTGTATACAAGTTCCCATTCAAGAGGGAAGGTAGTCTCGAATTTTGTATGGTTCCATGAGGGTACATTAGGCCTTGTGGAAAAAATATAAAATAATATATAATATATTATATCACGTGGCAAATATAATAAATGAGACTCTTAACAAATCGGGAACCACAAAGCTTTAATTTTATTGTATTAGGTGATATGGAGAAAAGATAATTTAATTGAAAGATTAAAAAAAGAACTTTACCACTAACAAAACGTGGTATTTATTATGTATTTAGCACCGCGTCTTACTACCCTTTGGGTTATACGCTTAAGTACTAATTACAATAATGGGTTCTGAATTGCGAAGGTTGAATATAGATGAAGTGAACCCGCATTTGCCTGAAGGGAGAGGGTAAAACCATCCTAGTTCCCTCGACCGAGATTTGAACCTCAACACACGTGTTAACTACAATAATTATTGTTGACTAATGCTTGTAAAAACATTTAAAGTTGCTCGGTAATGATTATATATATATATATATATTTTATTGTGTTTCAAAAAAAAATGTCAAAAATATTAAAGTACCTACTAGTACCCAATGAAAAAATACACTACAAAAAATTATATGAAAAAAAACTGGTGTTGTCTCAGCGCCCGTTAAATTCCTTTTTATAATAACATTTATATTGAATTTAATTAAAAATTTTAAGCAGAAGAAAAATCGAAACTGTTAGGCATTTATAAACTCGTATTTTTTAAATTTAAACACATTTTTATGTTTATAGAAAAACTTTAAACCAGTTTGATATGTTTTTAAAATTCCCTTTTTTGTCATTTTCTTTAAAAGAATACTTTTTTGTTTTAGATAACGTTTACGGTACATTTATACAACTTGTAAAAGAAACTGTTTTTGTTCTTCTTATTTCTTAATGAAGAATTGAAGTCTATAGCCAACTCAATGCCCTCTCAGCACAATCATTTATAACCTTAAGATTGTGTGCAGTTTTGCGATTTCAAATGCAGGAGTATTGTTCCATTCTTCTGTATCTGTATTCAGGAATGAAGAATCCAACTTCCATATTTCAAAAAAGGAATCGGATGTCAGACCAATAAAATGTTCTAGATCTTTATTACTAGTATCTTCCTTTCCATTGTACCTGGTAGATTTATTTTTTTCTCACTTTGATACTTGTTTCAGTTGTTCTACCATTTTTTGTTTTGTTTCGATCGTCACTAAGTTAGAAAATAACACAAGTGTCACCAGCTCTTCTCTACGATACCACAAATGACGACACATTGCTGCCGTTCCTTTTTTTAGAGATTACTCCTGAAGTTTCCTTATAGTTTTTCAAAGACTTGATAAAGCGTAAATCACTGGCTGGAGCATCACACGAAATTGGACAACTTATCCAATATCTCACATAAACTGAAGCAACAAATAGACTAAATTCGAGTGACGCCTTCTTCTCTTGTGCCGTTAGTTTGAATTATTTTTGGATGATATTAATTTTGAAGACATATATTAGTTTCGCCATCCAACGGGCGTGGTGAAATGCACATGGAGTTCTCAACTTAACATCACCTAGAGCAGTGCTTCCCAACCGGTGGTCCGCGAGTGAAAGTGCCCACCCACACGCGCTCTGAACGACCTAAACAGTGGCGCAGTTAATTGAGAGCGACTGAGCCAAGCGTTCCCCCACCACTGAAAAGTTACAGGAAACCTGTCTCGAAGGTTGAGCTAGCCACGCATGCCTGTATTGCGCGTAGGTTTCGAAGATCAATATAGCTGCGCATGTCTGTATTGCGCGTAGGTTTCGAAGATCAAGATAGCTGCGCGCGCCTGTGCTTGCACGTGTTTACGCTGGTGTGACCGGAAAGAAGTATTTAAGCTTTTCTTTATCTCTTATCTCCAACTCTGACCTGTTATCACAAAATCTTGACACCCTCGTAACACGACCACTCTTTGTAGATGCTGCTGTTTAGTCCTCATTAATTTATGGTGTGATAGCCATGAGAAGACAAGTTGCTTTCACAGTGTTTTCCTAGTGGTTTATCGGATAGTATCGAAAAAACCCTGTTTGATTGGAATTAGATAGTAGTGAGAAAGAACAGATTTTTTTAGCAAATTATGAATTTTTTTATACTAAGTGAAAAAACAAGTAAAAAAATCGGAAGTAATAAAACTATACATTTGGTTCACGAAAGCCCACAGAACTCTTCATGGACCCCATGTTGGGATCCTCTATTCTAGTCGGTTAGCTTGTGACGTTTATTTGGGGTCTAGATTGGCTGACACCGACATATACACTTTCAAACACACATAGCTAGACAAAAACAAAAAACATTAAAATGCTAGAGTGGTATTGTTTCAAAGTGAACCGCTCTTATCGGCGAGTGCCGTGATGTACTTGTGTCTTTCTTTCTACCGTTTACACCGGTGAGTACTCAGTAGCCAAGCGTAAGTCATTCGGTGTTGTTGATTTCGATTTATGTTCTTGTTTCGGTCAAATTTACTAATATTGTGAATTAGCAGTCAACTATTTTTTGTGTGTTGTGTATTGTTTTATGGAAAATAGCTCGGAATAGGAAATATGATAGCGATTATATCAAGTTCTGGTTCACCGTCAATGAAGTAAATATGGAGGTGAGACCCCAGTGTGTGATTTGTGCTGTGGTACTCAGCAATGAAGCGTTAAAACCTGCAAAGCTGGAATGCCATTTAAATACAGTCCATCCTAATTTGAGCGATCGGCCTACTGAATACTTTGCAGGAAAATTAGAAAACTTGAAGAAAATGAAACTGGAGAAAACAGGTACACAATTTGAATCTCTGGAAATGAAAAGTTGGAAGGTTTCACCAACATTTTTGTGTTTGAAGACAAATTTCGCGCATTTCTCTGCAAAATTGATCTGTGGATTGAGTAAGTGGAGAAAACTATTCAGCATTTGCGACGTTGAAAGCCCTTGCTGACCATAATAACTATGCTACCGTCAAAGATGAGGTCCAACATAAACTGTTGTGTCACTTACGAATAATTAAGAATGAATTCACACGTTATTTTCCAGAATATGGCAAAAAGGAAAGTTAATTCATTAATAAACTAATTCTAATCCTTTCAGTGTCAAGCCCGAACTGCTCGTCCACCAAGATGCCCGCCTCGCGAACATGTCGGGTCAGTCTCATCAGTAGAAGTCTCTCGAACAACTTGCCCAAACAGTCGAGCCAGCTGATCGGTCGGTAAGATGAAGTTAGGGCTGGGTCCTTACCCGGTTTATGGAAGCAGAGGACGTTGGCGTGCTTCCAGAGCTCGGGGGAGTGACTCAGGAGCAGGACGGCGTTGAATAACTCCACGAGGAAGTTAATCGCCTCCAAGGGCAGCTTTCTGAAGACCACGTTATTGATACCGTCACGTCCGGGGGCCTTATTTAGTCTTAGAGCAGCTAACTCCCACGACATTTCTGTCGCCTCCGTGGGTTCAGGTTCATCCAAGGGTCTGTACGAGACCGCACCGATGACCTGAAACATGTGCGCAATGTGCACTAGGTCTGACGGGTCTTCAGTCGGTACAAATTGTGCCTCTAAGTGCTCAGTGAGAACATCGGCCTTCTCCTGGTCGGAGTTGGCCCCCCCGTTACGACCCACAATAGGCGGCCTTGGTGTGGGAACCCGCATCAAGTTCTTCGTCATGCGCCACAGGGACCTGTCCTGTACGCACAGGCTCTCAATCTTGTCCTCCCAGACACTGTTCCGGTATTCTCGGACCATCTCGCGAACCGCATGTATTTTGCGGCTCCAGTTGGCCTTGTCCACCGGGTCCCTCGAGATTTGCCAAGCCTTCCTCAGCCGATTTTTCTCCCGGACGTGCCTGAGGATAGAATCGGGCAAAGAAGCCTGTGGCGCCCTCTTAGAACGGTGCCTCGGCGTAGAAGCTTCGAGCGCCCCCTTGATGTCGGAAGTTATGAACTCCTCACCGCAATCGATTTCCGCTGCTGTTCGAAAGGTAGGATTGGGTCCCAACCTCTCTCTCAACACATTCGTGAACCTGTCCCAGTAGTGCGCTTAAGGTCAGGTTTCTCGAGGGGGGTCTTTGAAGTAAACCGCGCGTCCTAGGTTCACAAGAACGGGTTTGTAATCTGAGTCAAGCTCAGCTAGAGACTTCGGCACTAACCACCTTCTGATCACTCTGGAGACAATGAAGTCGAGGACGTCCGGGAAGCCAATGGGATTGAGAGGGAAGTGGGTAGGGGGCGGGGGGCCGGAAGCCACCAAGCCGTGTAGATCTATGACGTCGCGAAGCAATCCGCCGCGAGCGCACATAATCCTAGAGCCCCATGAACGGTGCTTAGCGTTATAGTTTCCACCGATTAAAACAGGCGTGGTATCTCGAAGTAGCGCCTCCATGTCAGCCCTCGTGGCCTGGTTGAACCGGCGGTAGGGAGGGAAGTAGATGGAAATAAGTCGCACGAATTCTGACTCCAGACTCATAACTCCAGACTCATAATGCATGCTCTAATGCACCCTGAAGGGGTGCACGGGAGCAAATATCAACACGTACCGACCAATTGGTCACACCCTGTGGTTTTCGGGAAATTCTCAGACGGGTTGTCGCATTTCGCAAAGTTAACTGAAACAAACAAACGCATATTGTTGATTAATATTATTGGGGAAAAAGAAAAATTTTGGGGAACCGACTAAGAGGTTTTTAGAGTTACGTGCGGAGACACTACTCTATGGGGGCTGTGTGAGAGCCTCCCAAATCACGTTTGTCACATCTCGCTTATCCGAGCAGGGCTTTGGGACGTCGGTGGCACCCTCCAGGGTCGATGATGTAATTCCCAAGCCCCTGGATAAGAGGATTGGTGGCACCGGGGAGTCTGGCGTAGAAGGACTGCGCCAGCTTCCGGAAGTGGTCCTTGATGGTAGGCATATCAGGGTCTCGGTGCAGAGTCACATTCCAAACGTACCAAGGTGCGTCCACAATGATCCTCAGACACTTGCTCTGGAATGCCTACATCCTCCTCATATACGTGTCCACCAGGTGGCCCCAAGCGGGACGCGCATAGTCGAGGATCGGTCTGAGAAGCTGCTTGTACAGAGTTAGGCCATTCCTAGTAGACAGGGCGCTACGCCTGTTAGGTAGTGGGCCTAAGATTCCCAGCCTTTGCTTCGCCTTGGTCAGTCTCTCGGTGCAGTGAAGTCGCCAGGTCAGCTTGGTGTCCAGCGTAAGTCCCAAGTACTTAGCACTGTCCGCCCATCTGATCTGTTCTCCGAACAGCCAGAGTGGGGCCGGCCTGTAGAACTTTCTTTTCCATGTGAAGAGCACTGCTGTACTCTTCTCCACGTTAATACTCGTTCTCCAGGTAGTCAGCCACCCCTCCAACTGCGTCAGGTGCGTCTGGAGTCGCCTCTCCACCAGCTGCCCTCACCACGACTCCGCTACTAGAGCCGTGTCGTCCGCATACAGTGCTAACTTGGTGTCTGGGGATTTCGAAATGTCGTTCACATACAGACTGAAGAGCACCGGGACCACGAGGGAACCCTGCGGCACTCCAGCCCGGATGCTTCTGACCTGGGATGTGGCGTTCCCAAAGGTAGTGGAGAATGTCCGGTTGGATAGATAAGATTGAACAATTTTAACTAGGTAGAAGGGAAGGTTCAAGGAGAGGAGTTTGAAAAGGAGACCTTCGTGCCAAACACGGTCGAAGGTCTTTGCCACGTCGAGAAAGACAGCACCAGTCAGCCTGTTGATGTTGAAGTTCATCGTGACCTGCTCCACGAGCCGAACAAGTTGATGAGACGTAGCGTGTCCCGCCCGAAAGCCGAACTGCTTGTCCACCAAGATGCCCGCCTCGCGAACATGTCGGGTCAGTCTCATCAGTAGAAGTCTCTCGAACAACTTGCCCAAACAGTCGAGCAAGCTGATCGGTCGGTAAGACGAAGTTAGGGCCGGGTCCTTACCCGGTTTATGGAAGCAGAGGACGTTGGCGTGCTTCCAGAGCTCGGGGAAGTGACTCAGGAGCAGGACGGCGTTGAATAACTCCACGAGGAAGTTAAGCGCCTCCAAGGGCAGCTTTCTGAGGACCGCGTTATTGATGCCGTCGCGTCCGGGGGCCTTGTTTAATCTTAGAGCGACTAACGCCCACGACATTTCTGCCGCCTCCGTGGGTTCAGGTTCATCCAAGGGTCTGTACGAGACCGCTGCAATGACCTGAGCCATGTGCCCAATGTGCACTGGGTCTGACGGGTCGTCAGTTGGTACAAATTGCGCCTCTATGTGCTCAGCAAGAGCATCGGCCTTT
The DNA here is from genome assembly GCA_033556935.1 of Timema podura. Lineage (NCBI taxonomy): Eukaryota > Metazoa > Arthropoda > Insecta > Phasmatodea > Timematidae > Timema > Timema podura. The sequence continues at coordinate 71,534,470 of JAVRXN010000001.1, forward strand.
TCCTGGTCGGAGTTGGCCACCACGTTGCAACCTACAATAGGCGGCCTTGGTGCGGGAACCCGCATCAAGTTCCTCGTCATGCGCCACAGGGACCTGTCCTGTACGCACAAGCTCTCAATCTTGTCCTCCCAGACACTGTTCCGGTATTCTTTGACCATCTCGCGAACCGCATGTATTTTGCGGCTCCAGTTGGCCTTGTCTACCGGGTCCCTCGAGGTTTGCCAAGCCTTCCTCAGCCGATTTTTCTCCCGGACGTGCCTGAGGATAGAATCGGGTAAAGAAGCCTATGGAGCCATCTTAGGACGGTGCCTCGGCGTCGAAGCTTCGAGCGACCCCTTGATGGCGGAAGTTATGAACTCCGCACAGCGATTGATTTCTGCTGCTGTTCGAAAGGTAGGAGTGGGTCCCAACCTCTCTCTCAACACATTCGTGAACCTGTCCCAGTCAGTGCGCTTAAGGTCAGGTTTTTCGGGGGGGTCTATGAAGGACACCGCGCGTCCCAAGTTCACAAGAACGGGGTTGTGATCTGAGTCTAGCTCAGCTAGAGACTTCATCACCAACCGCCTTCTGATCCCTCTAAAAGACAACGAAGTCGAGGACGTCCGGGAAGCCAATGGGATTGAGAGGGAAGTGGTAGGTGTCGGAGGACCGGAAGCCACCAAGCCATGTAGATCTATGACGTCGCGGAGCAATCCGCCGCGAGCGCACATAATCCTAGAGCCCCATGAAGGGTGCTTAGCGTTGAAGTCACCACCGATTAAAACAGGCGTGGTACCTCGAAGCAGCACCTCCATGTCAGCCCTCGTGGCCTGGTTGAACCGGTGGTAGGGAGGGAAGTAGATGGAGATAAGACGCACTGGGCCGGTAGAGGTCACCAGTTGGATAGCCAATACTTCCATGTGTTGGAGGGGAGGAAGAGAGACGACGTGATGGTCAAGGCCCCTTCGGATCAGGACCGCCGTCCCACCCCGTCCCACATCCCCCGATCGGTCACTCCGATGACAGATGAACTCTGCCAACGAGAACCTCACTGCGGAGCGCAAGTGGGTTTCTCCCAACATCATTACGTTGACGCGATGCTTTGCCAGGAAACTTTCCAGTTCAGTCTTCTTCCTCGCGACTCCGTTGGCGTTCCAGAGTGCGACCGTGAGCTCCTTCAGCACTGGGGGTCCTCTATTCGAGTGCGCTGCCATGTGAGACCAGGTAGAGGATGATGTGCTCCATGATCAGGTGGCCACGGTTACTCCTCGGAGACTTCTGAACCTTCCTCAAGAGACTCGATGAAAAGTCCCAAGTATCCAGTCCCGGAATCTCTTTGAGAAGCTCAATACAATTTTTGAGCTTTGTAGCATCATCCTCAGGGGTAGGGTTGGGTGTGGGGGTGGCAAGGTTGACAGGGGTTGGAGTGGGGAGTGGTAGGAAGGGATTGGAAGGATGAAGGGGCTTGGGGAGGGTGGTGCGGGGTGCGGGGGTGGGTCGAGAAGGGTTTGGGAGAGGAGCGGTCTTGGACGGGTCCTCGACCGAAAGGGATGAACCGGATGCAACCGGTTCAGGTAGAGTGGCTTTGGCAGGTGCCTCGGCCTGGGATGGAGGGGTTGGTCTCCCTGACAGCGCACTGGCGAAAGATTGCACCAGTGGCTTTGGCTTTGGAGCTGGAGTCACGGTCACCTTCCGTACTGCAACGTGCCCCGAGGGCTTCTGGCCTTCACTTAGGCCATCCGCCCTCCCTTCGTGAGCCCTGGAGGCCCGTACTGTCCCTGCCGCCCGCAAGGACTTGTACGTGGGACATCTACGCCACGCCGAGGAGTGAGCTCCTGAGCAGTGCAGGCACTTCGGAGGAGATCGTCTCTCCTCCGAGCACCCGCCCCTCTCGTGGTCACCACCACAGAACCCACACCTAGGGTTAGCGCGGCAATCCCTCCGCACATGCCCAAACCGGAAGCAGTTCTTGCACTGCACCGGGCCTCCGGGAGACTTGTACTTCTCCACCTTGACGTGGAGCCCGCACAGGACTGATATGGAGTACAGCCTTGCGGTGTGCTCCCCGGGAGTCAGAGAGACAACGAAGTTCGGCAACCGTTGCTTTTATCCGGTCCTCTGGTCCCGTTTCCACTGGGAGAGCATCTGGGATACAGATTTCACGGGGAAACCCATCTCCGCCAGCTCTTCCTGGATGTCGTCAGGGCTTGTCCAAGTCAGGAGTCCCTTCACCAAGACCCTGACCAGTCGCTCCCGTCCCAGCTCGTAGGACCAATGCTGGATCCCCAAGCTCGGCAAGAACTTCTGGAGGGCGCGGTAATCTTCCTCCGACCCGCACTGGAGGCGCACTCGATCTCCCGGCTGCCTGACTGCCTCCACAGGCTCCCAAACCTTGGTTCGAATGGCCCTCGCCACCTTGGAGTAGTCCTCCACATCACACAAGATGATGGGAGGGATCTTCCCCAATTCTGACCGAGGAACCACAGTATTAAATACCCTCGTCACAGACGGCTCAGAGAACATGAACTGTGGAGTGGTCCAGGCAGTAGAGAGGGTGGTTGGCGTGGTATTTGCAAGTGCGGAGGAAAGGTACAAGAGCCGAACAATGAGGCACAACAACCTTAATTTAATAATTGCTTCCAATTTAAATTGCCGTTTGTTGAGGCAGACGCACCTTCGTAGTAGAATGTGTGTTAGTTCTACTTTAACGAGTTATACCCTTTCATAATATAGACACAACCATACTTGTGTTTATTGCATGTCCAACCAAACTGTTTCACACATAGCGTTCCCTATTGTAATAACGATTTTTAAAGTAACTGATTTAATTTCTTTTAAATAAGCAATGGAATGTTTTGGATTCGATCTCGTCTAACGATTTGTAATTGTTTTGTCTCGTTTGAATTTAAATAAACTGATTTGTTAAACTTGTATATCTCTCTTATGCTTGTTCTTTCCCTTCCTTATATTTATATATAAATATATATATATGTAATTGTTAATGTATTCGTCACTTCGTCTATCAGATAGGAGAAGCGGCGATACACAGTCATTGGGTCAGATTTAAGTGTTTTAAAGGGGAGTGTTCATAAAAATAAAACAACTAAAATTTGTGTTCCAGTGGTTGGGCACTCATTCATATCACCTAATTGAGTCTTTGGAAGAATTGAAAAGGTAAAAAGACGTAGACAAACAATTATTATCACGCCAAATGAATATATTGATTTTTTAGCTCATTTGGTAGAGTAAAGCACCTTTGCTCTGAAGTTCCTGTTTGTGATTAGAAGTCTGCTTTAAAAATGAACTGAAGCCCATATTACAGTGGCACTTCAATTTGTCTGTATGCAAGAGGATTATATATATACAAGGAATACAAATGGACAGGTGCGTGTGAGATAAGAACTCCACTACAAAAGTGACATCGGAACCGACTTGCCAATCCTAAACAGAGGAGTGACTGTGGGCAGCATGGTACCTGATCATCTGCCAAACAGAGTTCCTGTAAAAGATGTGGATATACTTCTATCTAAGCACTTTGGTGAGGGGTGGAAAACATGGTTAATTAAGGTGAGCATACAGAAAGAAAGCAGGCTGACTGCTGACCTGTTTCCAACGCTGAAGTCCAGTGAGTGTAGGTGTACACAGAGGATGTAGACAAAAGCCTAAAAACCTGCCAGTTGTCACATGTCACTCTTGCCATCAAGATATACAGTTCATCATCTGATGAAGAGTTTTTACTTCTTGATAGTGTTACTCCAAAATTGGAAAGAAAAAAACCCTGTATGCATCCAATAAATCGTGGTAGGAAATATGGCGAATATCACCATTTATTTAATGACCTAAATCCAGAAAAACATAGATTTTCAATACACTATTACCTTTTAGATAGAATAGGCTTTGTAAGAATTTTAATTCAGTCAAGGTATACTTTTATTTAGCTTTAATTTATTCTTAAGTGGTTATTTATTTTAAAACTTATTATTTTCAATGGTCATTGCATTGCGTCGAAGGAAACACCTATTAATAATGCAAGTACAGTTATCTTATCAAGAATTTTTTTTTAACTGGAGTTTTGTCCAAATTATTCCGTCCCCGTTTTAAAAAACCCACCTTGATCAGGTGTAAAATATTTGGTCATCTCTAAGAGATTTGTAATGGCCGCCCTATCCAAGGAGGAAAGAAATTTACTCCAACAGAGGGGAGGGGAGAGAGGAAGGAAGAAGCGAGGCTGGTGATTGTTACCGAGAAAAGAAATAAAGAAAGTAGGGACGCGGACGGAAAGCAAAATAAAAAGTTGGTTTTCTTTTTCGTTTGAAGAAAGTGTGGTGTTAACGGCCGAGTTTTGTGAATGCCGATGGCCCTACAGTCGGGCCAGTGCAGTATGGTGCAACGTTTTGGGACCACGTTGATTGCTACCAGAACAGGACTGTGAGTAATAGGAGAGATTGCCTGTTTGGCTATCATCTAGCCTCTTCAACGCTGGAGACTGCATGCCAAACGCCGTTGACCTGAGGTGATATAAACACGAACGTTAATGGTGATGCATCCTTTGTTAATGCTAGAAACTAAATTTTATTGACCAAAGTAACGACTTTGACGAATGCAATCACCTTATCTATTGTTAATTGTTTTAGTATAAATGTATACTGTATGTATATTTAAAGAATTCAAATTGTTTATCAAATAGTGGCTCTTTCAATAAGCACACTTAGACAGTAAGGTTATATTTTTTCCGACATGACCCAGAGGTCCTGAGAGAGTCCCGTGCTCAAAATTTTTTTGTAGTAGTATTGTGGTTTGTTTTATTTTCCCTGAGATAATTTTAGTAAGATGTAAATATTATTTGTGAACCCAAATATTGTAATCACATTTTTTAAGGATGAATGCTTAATGTAAATAAATAAATAAATATATATTTCCTCCACTTTCATATTAAAATACACATCCCCAATATTATTAAAGATATATTAAAGTTTTAAATTTTAAATAAAAAATTATTTCACAGCTTTAACATCCAACTGAAGTGTCTGTTGAATCTAATCAGAGGAACAAAGGCAGCCTACGGAAAAACCGGCCAGTTTAGCTTAAATAATTAGAGATTATTTCACAACATTTATTTCACTAGCGAAAATTCGGGCTAAGTGGTAGAATACGCAAATGTTGGTGGGGAGACAGTTTATTTTCACAAATTTTAAATTACAGTTGAACAATGTTTTATCAAATATATAAACAGTATGCACATATATACAGTATATACTTAAGGCATCTGGGTTGCACACACATATTTAAAATTTCAATATCTACCACTTCTCTCGAAGAATACATTTGTCTGCGCCGACGAATAAAAAATAATTAAATGTTCATTCCGGTAAACTTTTCGGTGCGGGGTACCAGTTCGAACTTGCTTTCACTATGAACAGTTCCATAATGAGCTAACACAGTATTATGGTTTGGTTTTATTTTCCTTGAGATAATTTTAGTAAGAAGTAAATGTTATGTGTGAACCCAAATATTGTAATCACATTTTTTTAAAAGATGAATGCTTATTGTAATATAATTATATATATATATATATATATATATATATATATATATCCTCCACTTTCATATTAAAATACACATCCCCAATATTATTAAAGATATATTAAAGTTTTAAATTTTAAATAAAAATTATTCCACAGTGGTGCCAAAAACGTGGGGCCTGCTTTCATGTTGGGAAAAATGTATCTTACTAGTAAAGGTTTCACAAAGACAACTGTTATTAAATTGTGATTAGTTCATGAGGTATGAAACCAGCAGGTTATTTCCTTAGAAGTAAAATTAGAGATAAGGATTCCACGGTAAAGGTCTTCGCACACCGGCATACTATCGTATACGTACGGTATCGTGCTAGTATCGTATGTTTTTCTCTTGCCATGCTTTGCTATGGAGCTGGGTACACCGACAACCGTCGTAGCACCCTGATAGCAACATAGTATCGTAGACGTACGGTGCGTGGTTTTCCATTCCTCTTTGAAAGCGGAAAGGCACATACAATACTGTCATGGCGGCCGTTGCCTACCCCCACCACACCCTCTCAAACACTCACTCCTCTCCTCCACTCAGGTCTACACTCTTGGCGAGGCGGTATTAGTATTGTTGTTTGGTATTCGAGCTGTTGTGAAATGGTCAATTTTGAAGAGGAGTTAATTATTGTTGTACAAGAGTATCTCTTTTTGTAATATGGGGCTCAACAATTTATAAGCTCACAAAATTTAGCATAACTCATTCTAAAGTATACGAAAAACTTTTTATCGTCGTGGATCAATTCCTCAAACAGTATAAAAAAACCTCTCCAAACATTTTTCTTATTGATATCATGTATCCACTTCTTTTTCTCTGGCTCCAGCAACATAGCCGCTACCACAATGTCCTCATCTGAGGAAGAAGACAAGGCATCACTCATTGTAATTAACAGAACAGCAACAATGCACTCGCTTCTTTTAAATGCGCTGCTCTCAGTTGACGAAAGAGAATTGTAAGCTGTGGTGGGGAAAACAAGCTCTTGGGGCATACGTCGTATCTATGATCTCGGTGTGTGGGACCGTCGCGGCAATACGATACCATACTGCTACCATACCGCTACTGTCCTGGCATCGTACTTATACGATACTATGCCGTTGTGCGAGGCCCTTTAGTCAGACTACGATTACGATTAAGATAGAGTCAAAGGAGATCGTGGGAAGTATTGAGGAGGAGGTAACTGTGATTCCTCAGTTGTTAGAGGAGATTGGGGACGAGGTTAGGACACCTGACCTACCAACCACCTCTATCCTTCCACTTGACCTACCTCACGCTTTTGTTTCTCCTCCCAGTATACAAAACACCGCTGTCCAGGTTCCTACAACACCCCCTCCCGATATTCTATGCGGGAATCCAACAGCTGTTAGGACAGCTGGTAGCTAGTCAGGAACAGATGAGGGCGGGACAAGAGGAACTGAAAGCCAGCTTAGAGGGCCAACTAAGGGACAGTCGTGAGCAGGCTAAGGAGGACCTTCAAATCTATATAGGGATACTGGCAAGCTCTTTAAGAAACTAGTTTGCTAATGAATTAGTCCGTACTAGGGAGGACTTGGAAGTGTGAGGATTGCTGTTTCAGAAGAGCGGGTTTCTCTTGAACGATCTGAGGTCCAGGAGAAAGTTTCAGATTTATTCTGACCGAGGTACATAAGGAACTAGAGTCGAACCCGAAGGTGGTGGACGAGCGATTAGCACGCCAAACCACGCTTTTAGAGGAAGGGTTGCACTCACTGAACCTTGAAGTGCACACGCAAAGACAGACTCAATTAGGGACTACCACCGCCGTACATTAAGCAATTTCCAGACTGGATGAGAAGAGTAGGGACCATGTTCGAGCCCAGGAGATACTCAAAAGCAAGATAAGTGACGTAACTCAAACGATAGCGGACCTACAGGGGCAAGTACAGAGCATCGCCGAGAGGTCAGGTACGGGGCACTACACTGGCCCGGACAATTTCATGTCACCATTGCTAACTTTATTAGGAGAGCGCTCGCTGGAGAACCGACTTCCCCGGTTCAGCCGTTGGAATCAACAAAATCCGGTAGCGCACATTACGGCCCTAGAGGATTTGTTTGAGGGACACCACCTCTCTGACAAAGAAAAGGTGAAACTTGCGGGCAACTCTCTAATAGGCGACGCCGTACCTTGGTGGTCGGTTAGTAAGGAGGGAGTTACAGGATGGACGGATTTCCGGTCGAAGTTCCTGGGAATGTTTTGGTCAGCCGATACATAGGGACAATTGCGCGCTAAACTGCATGCGTCCCGATATAGCGGCCCTCCCACCCCCAGCCACTTCCCTCACAATCCCTTTCGTTTCCCGGACGTCAAATTCCTTATCGCCAGAGGGATCAGACAGCGATTGTTGCTGAATTCTCTATCTGAGCTAGTCTCGGACCACAAACCCGTTCTCGTGAATCTGGGACGCGCACTGACTGGAACAGCTTCATGAATGTGTTGAGTTAGAATTTGGGACCCACCCCTACCTTTTGAACAGCAGCAGAAATCTATCGCAGTGCAGAGTTCATAACTTCCGTCATCAAAGAGTCACTCGAAGCTTCAACGCCGAGGCACCGTCCTAAGAGGGCGCCACAAGTTTATTTGCCCCATTATATCTTCAAGCACGTCCGGGAAAAAAGGTTGGCTGATGAGGGCTTGACAAATCTCGAGGGACCCGGTAGACAAGGCCAATGGAGCCAAAAAGTCTATGCAGTTCGCGAGATGGTCCATGAATATTGGAAAAGTGTTTGGGAAGACAGGATTGAGAGCCTGTGCATACAGGACTAGTTCCTGTGGCACATGACGAGGAACTTTATGCGGGTTTTCACGCTAAGGCTACCTATTGTAGGACGGAACGGGGTGGCCAACCACAAGAATAAGTCCAACGCTCTCGCTGAGCACGTAGAGGCTCAATTTGTACCGAATGATGACCCGTCAGACCCGGTGGAGCTATTCAACGCCATCCTGCTCCGGAGTCACTTCTCCAACCTCTGTAAACACGCCAACGTCCTCTGCTTCCATAAACCGGGTAAGGACCCGGCCCTAACTTCGTCTTACCAATCGATCAGCTGCTCGACTGTTTGGGCAAGTTGTTCGAGAGAGGTCTACTGACGAGACTGACCCGACATTTTACAGAGGCAGGCATTTTGGTGACCGAGTAGTTTGGTTTTCGAGCCGGACACGCCATGTCTCACCAACTTGTCCAACTCGTGTAGCAGGTCACGAGGAACTTAAACATCAAAAGGCTGACTGCTACTGTCTTTCTCGACGTAGCAAAGGCCTTCGACCATGTTTGGTACGAAGGTCTCCTTTTCAAACTCCTTTCCTTGAACCTACCCTTCTACCTAGTTAAGGTTGTACAATATTATCTATCACTCCGTACCTTCTCCACTACCTTTGGGAACGCTACTTTCCAAGTCGGAAGTAACCGGGATGGAGTGCCGCAGTGTTTCCTCGTGGGCCCGGTGTTCTTCATTCTGTATATGAACGACATTCCTAAATCCCTAGACACCAAGTTGCACTGTATGCGGATGACACGGCTTTGGTACCGGAGTCGTGGTGAGGGCAGCTGGTGGAGAGGCGACTCCAGACGCACCTGTGTGGGAGGGGTTGACCACCTGGATGACAAGTATTAAAGTGGAGAAAAACAAAGTAGTGCTCTTCACATGGAAAATAAAGTTCTACAGGCCGGCCACACTACGGTTGTTCAGAGAGCTTATCAGATGGGCAAACAGTGCTAGGTACCTGGGACATGCACTGGACACAAAGCTGACCTGGCGACTTCAGTGTACTGATAGACTGAATAATAATAAATAATAATAACAATATTTAGCACCGCGTCTTACTACCCGTTCGGGTTATACGCCTAAGTACTAATTACACTAATGGAATAGGAATTGGGAGGGTTGAATTTAGAGGAAGTGAACCCGCATTTGCGTGGAGGGAGAGTGGAAAACCATTAAGGAAAAACCACCCCCAGTTCACCCGACAGAGATTCGAACCTCGATCTCCCCGTCCTCGGCGGGATAGACTGAACAAGCCAAGTCAAAGGCTGGGAATCCTAGCCCCACTGATTAACAGGCGCAGTGCCCTGTCTACAAGAAACGATCTGACACTGTACAGCCAGTTGCTCAGTGCGATCCTCGACTATACGTGTCCCACTTCAGGTCACCTGGCGGATACATATATGAGGTGGATGCAGGTATTCCAGAGCAGGGGTCTGAGGATCATTGAGTACGCACCTTGGTATGTATGAATTGTGATCACTTCCGAAAGCTGGCGCTGTTTTTATATGACAGACTTCCCGGTGCCACCAATCCATTTATACAGGGGATTGGGAACTACTTCATCGACCCTGGAAAGTTCCACTGACGTCCCAAAGCCCTGCTCGGATAAACGAGAAGTGTAAAACAGTGGTTTTGGAGGCTCTTGCCCAGCTACCTATAGAGTAGTACCTTCGCAAGTAACTCTAAAAACCCCTATTCGGTTTGCAAATAAACTTTTTTACCCCAGTAATATAAATAGGCCTAACTATCATTTTCTTTTGTTTCAGAGCCTTCGCGAAATGCGACAATCCGTTAGAGTTAATTTTCCGAAAGCCACACGGTGTGACCAATTGCTCGGTACATGTTGGAATTTTCCCTCGTGCTCCCCTTCAGGGAGTATTAGATCATGCCAACCGGCTTCTGCTTCTCAAAGTGGGAGTGTAAGGTGTCATCCTGCCTCATCTCGTGTTCGTAGTTGATTGGAGCGTCCCAAGTTATTTGCTGTTTTGCTTCCTGTGATGGAGTCCACTGCAAAGAAGAAGTAAAGATGATTTAATGAGAAAAGGACAGCAAAATGAATTGTTCTATAGGTGCATAAGAGACTTGCTATGGAAAAGAGGAGTGCCCTCTAAGTGTTTCCAGGGCGTACTTTGTATCCATTGTCATATAAGTAGCAGAAACATGGACATTGAATGTAAGAGAAACTAGGAAATTGGAGGCCATGGGAATGACGTTTGTGAGGGGTATATTAGCTGTCACGAGGAGAAACAAGATTAGGAATGAAGTTATTTGGGAAAGAGTAGGTGTCCATGAGATAGTAGAGGAAGCAAGACTGAGATGGTGTGGGCATGTAATTAGGATGGAAAAAGAGAGGATGCCAAAGAAAATGTTTGAAATGAAGTATGTATAAAAAAAAGACCGCAAGGAAGGCCAATAAAGAGATGAGAGGAGCAGATAACAAAAAGTTTTTAAGGGAGATGAGAAGGATGGAAGCAATTAAAGGAGGAAGATTGGTGTAAAAATAGAGGAAGATAGAGGCGTTTTACTAAAGTGACCAGGCCACAGGTTAGAAACAGATGATGATAATAATACAAAATAAGTTGTTCATACGCTCCAAAAGTGTCAGGCTGAAGGATGTGGAACGCCACAACTAGAGTGTGCCGCCAACTGTGGAGGGTTGAGACTGCCACGCCTGTGAAAGGCACTGTGCCTAGTAGAGACCAACAGGTAATATGGTTGGTGAGATCGTTATATTTTATTGCACTGTTTCGTGGTGTTTTGTTTGATAGTTCGCACACTGTTAATATAACATAATACAGTCCACAAAGTTTTGTTATCGTTGCAATCACGGTAACGATCCTGAAAGTTCAGTTAAGTCCGTGGTTTCAACATTTTTGAACCACTGTTACCGGTTTAGTACGTCTCATAACGTGAGTAGAAATTTGCACTGTATGTTATCGTAGTCATTGTGGTATAAAGGTGATGAATTGTTTCAATTTTCTCTTTGGCCTGTTAACTATGTTTTCGTTCAGTTAATAGTCGTCAATGAGAGATTTGTGTTGTTTGTAAATTCAGATAGGCCAATGATTAGTGTGAATTCATAATACTCAAAAGTTTCTAGGTTGTTCAGAGTTGTCTAGATCCTAGCACCACTCGCATCAAGTTGAGTATTTATTTAGTTAGTTCCTCGCTTATCTCAGCTCTCAAAAGTTAAAGTAATAAAATTTAATTTTTTTAAACATTGTGAGTTCATCTGGTTGTTGTTGAATTTTAGGTTACCCTTTTTTTTTAATGTAATTAATTGTAGTTACTAGCTACTAATAGGTTATGAGAACATAGTAATTAACATTATTTTACTTAGATACCTCGTTAGCTTAGATTCGTTAAACATATTTTTGTTTGGGGATAATTTATCTTATGTTAAATGTGTATTAACTTTGTCCCATTCACTAAGTATTCATTTAGTAATAATGTTTGGTTTTTACTAGTTGCATTTTAGGTGTGAATGGTACGTTGATTAAATTTATTGATTTCGTAACTGCAAATGTGTGTGGTAAACATCTTTGTAGCGGGAATTTAGTCTTATAAGCTTACACTCTTCCATTGTTGTAGTGTTGGGAGCTACTTACTGTTAGTGGACCATTAACTACTTTGATGTTTAAGTGTTGTTGGCAAATTAGAACTGCCGTAGGTTCCTCTTTTATTATCACCTACTTGTTAGCGTATGCTTGTCAGTTTATCTAAATAATCTGAGGAAGTTAAATCAAATATGGGCATCTTTGAGGATTATACCTTTCACTGTGAAGCTTTAATAGCTAAAATTATCAGAGCCGATGAGGTGGCTCAACGAGTGGCATCCAACCCTAGTAATAATAAGAATAAATGTTTATTGCAGGCGATGACTGCTCATATTGAACAGATGCAAACTGAGTTTAGTGAAATTATAACCAAATTGGTAGCACTGGCCGCTAAGCCAACACCTAAAATACAAAGAGATTATCAAGTTGAAATAAAAAAAATTGATGCTTGTTTTTATAATGTACAAGCTATTTGTGCAGCAGCATTCCCACCAGGAGTAAGTCAAGCCGCCTCATCAAACCAGCCTGGGACAGGGTCAGCTTCTGGTGACTCCCCTCCTGTAGGAATTACCTTGCCTAAAATGGCTATAAAACAATTTAGTGGCGAATTGAAGGAATGGCAACACTTCTCTGATTTATTTGAAGCACCTATTCATTCAAACAATCAGTTATCCGACTTCAGAAACATATGCATCTGAGATCAGCTTTGGCAGGAGAAGCTTTGTCAACTGCCTCGGCAGTAACACTGTCGGCAGCTGCATATCCACAGGCTTGGAAGCTATTAAAATACAACTACCACGATCCGCAGCGTTTATCTGACTCGTATCCACAAGCCATATTAGAGTTACCGTAGATAAATAAGGAAGCTAGCTCTATCCGCTCATTTGTCACCCTATTAAAATAATATCTGGCTGCCTTTCTTCCATAGGCCATGTTGTGGAAAATTGGGCAGTCCCCATGTTGTTCATCCTACGAGGAAAGTTAATCCTAGAGCTTAGGGAAGGTTGGCAGCGAAAATTAAAGGAAGGGACCCTGCCATCTTTGGCTAACTTTCAGGATTTTCTAGTGAGCGAGGCAGAGTTACTCGAGGCAGCCCAATTGGGGAATCGGTTAAACACGTCGCTCTCTGAGCAAAGAACGTCGCCAGACCACGAAATCCTGTGTGTCCAAAGAGTTCGTCAGCATTTGTTGTGGGTGCAAATAATGTGAACCATCCTAGCGAGCAACAGCGCAATTGTATGTCCAAAATAACATACAAGGGGGCAGAAAAAAGCAACAAGAATAAGCGGCTGGAGTTCTTGCTTAGAATGTCTGAGAATCGACATAAGAAACTCAGAACACGCAACTCACACTATTTGAGGGAAAGTTAGCCGACGATCGCCCTCAAAACAGTCTTAAATGTAAGCATAAAAAAAATTATATACGGACATCATCACCTAAGGGTACGGTGCATTAAGGAAACTTGAAGTCATTTGTTGGCATTTATTGCAAGCTATCATAATTAAACATATAAGTAACGATATATAGAGATTATAAAGGCAAATAACAATATATATATATATATATGAGATAGAGAGAGAGAGATAGCCGACCAGGCTGATGAAAAAGAGTTTTACATGATATAAGATCATAGAACCACAACAATACTTAAAGTAGAGTGTAAAAATTGTAATTAATACGATAGAAAAGGATAATAATACCTAACTATCTCCATTACACATGGAACTGACTAATAGCATAATGCGACTCTCGTCAAACAAAAACATTGTCCATTATAAATCTATCCTCATAACTCATAACCAGATATCTTTAACTTTCCTTAACATTTCTAACCTTACAATATATATATTCTCAAAAAAAATTTAATAAATTTTATGTTACCAAGTTCAATTAACATTAATAAATATTTTGAATTTATGTAAATCCTTTTCAACATATTTGTAACAGTCAAAAATCAATGTACGTTAAAGAAAATAAATCATTAACATTAGTCCTCATATTACAATTTGTCCGTTTCAATAAATATCACAAGTTATCTTTACGATTAGTCGATGCCAAAAGAAAACAATATACAATTAATCGATATCCAATGAAAAAATTTAAGACCATATCGATATATACAAGAATAATAGACTTTAATATTATATTGACATAAGTTATATTTGTTCCTAAATCCTCATTTCTGAAATACTATTAATGGCCGAAAAGGTAATTTTGAAAAATTGAAAAAAATGCATACATAAAAGTTTAAAGAGTTATTTATACGAAATGGAATTTATATCTTACATTTTGTGATATCGCAGCCTATCCTCAATCGAGTAAAGCCAAAGAGTGCCGACAATCAGCCCCGCCGGCACTATATATGCAGAAACCCAGAGAACATTGGAGAATAGGAAAAAAGGTGGGGGAAAACATATGGATCACAAAAGGGAGGGGATGCACGTGGCAATAATAATGTAAAGAACACTCTCCAACCAACTGGACTCTTCAAGAACACTTCTCTTTACTGTCTAAGTTCTTTGGACTGTGTGGTAATGGCTCACTCTGGTGGGCGCGGTTTGAACCTTGCCGGCAGCGGTCAGTCTATAACGTGCTGTTACTAAGTTCACTCGTGTTGATGTGTTCCTCTGCGGCTCGTAGTTCAAGGCGCGGAGACGGTGAAATGGGGTAAGTTGTATTTACTTCTTCTTCAACTTGACTATCTACTTGTAGCCAAATGCTACAAATGTATCCCCTGGATGTTACGTTCTTTGCAAAAACAACCATGAAATCTTCCAATGCAAGAAATTTGAAGGCATGAAGCCATCCCTACAGTTTATAATTGCAAAATATAGGAGGTTATGTTTGCTGTGTTTGGCAAGTGGGTATTTTTTGAAGGAGTGTTCGACCAAATTATTATGTTCCCGCTGTAATGGCCACCACCATAAGTTGTTACACCTTGAAGGTGAGTCTGCCAATTCAGACGATGGGTTGCATCGGTCTATAAAGAAAAATAATGCCACTGGCAGTGATAGAGGTGAAGGTCAAGATTCAACCTCAAGTTTGGTGGCATCGGTAGAGTCCTCTTTTCCTGTGGCGCCGACAGGGCCATGGGTAGTCTTTATGACCATTACAACATCTCTTATGAGTAACCGTGGTGTATATGAACCGGTGAGAGTTCTTTTGGATTGAACGAGCCAGGAGTCCCTCATAACATCCACTTGTGTACAGCGGCTTGGACTTAGGCTGAGTAAGGCGAATTCAGTGCAATTGTTTAGCTTGGGAATTACGCCTTTAGGCACAGCAAGGGCAGTGGCTCATTATGAATTTCAGCCTACAAAGACATTAACTTTAGAGGTAGATGCACTGGTAGTGAACTCCATTGCCCACTCTAATCATGGCGTCACCTTTCTGGGTTAAAACTTGCATATGAGGGGGACGGGGCAAGACCGATATATATACTACTAGGAGCTGAGTGGTTTCCTCTGATTGTAACGGGACGGAAGGTACATGGGCCTCCCAAAACACCGTCCGCCATTGAAACCATCTGGGGCTACTGCCTACTATGGAAGTCACGGGGAGTGGCAAGTGAATCGAACATATTTGTACTGTGACGGAACCTAACTTTGAATATCTGCTTCGCCAGTTTTGGTCGGTAGAAGAACCACCACAGGTGACTCAACTGTCTCCCGGTGATAGGGAATGCGAGGAGCATTATCGCTCTATGGTGAAGAGATGCCAGTCATGGCGATATGAAGTTTAACTGCCGTTTCCTAAGTGATCGGAAGGACCTGGGAGACACCCGACAAGCAGCTCTAAGGCGATTTTTGTTACTTGAGAGGTGTCCAGAGAAAGTACGAGCCTTAAAACAGCAATATGTGGCTTTTATGAGGGATTACCTGTAACAGGAGCAAATGCTACCAGCTTCAGCTAGACCAGGAGAAGAACTACTACATTCCTCACCACTGCATACTTCGGCAGGGTGAGGAGGGGGAGATAATCAAATTTTGGGTTGTTTTCGACGCATCGATGAAATCAACAACAGGTGTAGCCTTAAATCAAGTTTTGCACAGCGGTCTCTAATTGCTACAGGAAATTGTGTATATATTGCTAAAATTTCGTGTACATGAAGTGGTGCTTATTAATGATATCAGGAAAATGTACCGCAACATACTTGTCAGCAAGATGCACCATCGATACCAGATAATATTTTGGGGAGAGGATACCTTAAGGGAGTTCTCCCTGGCCACCGTGACATATGGGGTTTCAGCTGCTCCCTTTTTGGCGTTGCATACCTTCCATCAGATTGTGGAGGATGAAGGAGTGGCATTTCCGGCTGCTTCTGCTGCATTGCAGACAGCAACCTACATGGATGATGTGGTGACGTCGGTCAAGTCCCTAGCAACGGCAAAGCGCTTGCAGCAAGAACTGATCGCGATGCTAGGCAAGGTCGGCTTCCAGTTAAGAAAATGAATTAGTAACCGGCAAGAATTGCTGGCGGATCTACCCTCAGAGTGCTATATCAAGCGAGATATTCTCTTTCATGAGTGAGCTGGAGAGCTCCACCAAAATTTTTGGATTCCTCTGGAATCCAGTTCACGACCAGTTTATGTACCAAGTAAAGCCAACGGCCAGACAAGCCACTAAACGTGTAATTCTTTCTATGGTTGCACGGCTGTACGACCCCTTGGGATATCTGTCCACTGTAATCTTTGTTGGTAAATACCTGATCCAGCATCTGTGGCAATCTGGAATGGAGTGGGATTCTCCAGCACCGGCTGACATGCAAGAAAAGTGGTGCAGATTTCGGGAGGAGCTTCCTCTGTTAGCAGAACTTGAGATCCCAAGGTGGCTGCGAATTGAAGAAAAGGCAAGGTTGCAGCTCCACGGCTTCACAGACAGTTCCGAGCGCGGATATGCTGGGGTTGTATATTTTAGGGTTGAAGGTGAGGAGAGGAATATTACGGTTTGGTTCCTGTTTGCACGTGCTAAGGTAGCTCCATTGAAAAGGATAACATTGCCCCGATTAGAACTTTGTGTTGCAGTACTGGTTTCAAAGCTCCTCATACATGTCAGTCAAGTTCTTTCTAAAGAGGTTGCCATTGATTCTGTCACTGTATGGACTGATTCTAGTGTAGCGTTGAGTTGAATAAAATCGTCACCTCATCGTTGGAGTACGTTTGGTACCAACAGGGTGAGTCAGATACAATAGTGGCTATCCCCAGATAAATTTCGGCACGTCCCAACAGATACTAACCCGGCGGACTGTGCCAGCAGGGGCTTAATCCCTAGTGAACTTTTGGACCATTCCTTATGGTGGAGTGGACCAGCATGGTTGAGTAAAACTGAGGAATGCTGGCACATCTTGCAGCAAACAGGCTCAGTGACGGAAGAAGCGAAGGCAATGACACTGAACGTCACAGTGGACGCCAATGAGAGTCCTACTAAGTGGATGAATCGCTTCTCCAGACTATCAACATTAAAGAGAGCTACCACCCTTATTTTACGATGGCTAGATAGAATAAGATCTAAAGTTCCAAATCCAGGGGACGTCACTGCAGAGGAATTATCAGCCGCCATGCTTCGTCTTGTTAAACTGGTACAGCGTCAGGAGTTCTCCGAGGAAATAGCTCGATAGGAGGCATGAAAGCCATGCCGTAAGGAAATTGGCAGGTTGAATCCCTTTGTGGACGACGAGGATTTCCTACGGGTGGGTGGACGGATGTTCAACGCCAAGCTACCCTTTGCACAAAAGCACCCCCTCTTGATGCCTCGCAATCACCACCTTACCAATTTAATTATTGATGAGTCCCACCAGAAAAACTAACACCCCGGCCCACAGAACCTCCATTGCGTGCTAAGGAAGCAGTTTTGGATCATGATGGGTAGAGATGCCGTTCGTAGACGGGTAGGCCGATGCATCCCATGCTCTAAGGCACGTCCATTACCACAGCTCCATTGATGGGAGAGCTCCCCACGGCAAGATTGGAGGAAGTGAAATCATTCCACACAACTGGGGTCGATTACGTTGGGCCGCATTCGAAAGGCTAAGACAACAAAGGCATACATCTGCCTTTTTGTGTGTATGTCCACTCGTGCAGTTCACTTGGAATTGGCGTCCGAATTGACTACGGACGCATTCTTGGCTGCTTTTCACCGGTTACTGGTTCGCCGTGGATCAGTGCATGAGATGTTTAGTGACCCGGGAACCAATTTTGTTGGCGCTAAAAGGTGCTAGGTGAATGAAAGGAACTAACCGCCCATGCAGACCACAATGCTGCGGTAGGACGAGAGATGTCTCAGCGGGGCATATCGCGGCACTTGATCCCACCAACCAGCCCTCACATGGGAGGGCTTTGGGAGGCTGCTATAAGATCAACAAAGAAGCTCTTGTCAACTTCTATCGGAGAGCAAATCCTCACTTTTGAGGAGTTCACAACGCTGCTGGCACAGATTGAGGCCACCATCAATTCTAGACCTCTCACTCCGATGAGCTTGGATCCGAATGACTTAGAAGCTTTAATACCAGGACAGTTTCTAATGATGGAAGCCCCGTTTGCCATCCAAGATCCTTGGTTGCCGGATAAAATTCTGAGCTTATGTGACCAGTGGAAACTAGTGGAGCAGATCATGCAAACATTCTTGCGCAAATGACGAAATTAATATCTTGGTGGCCTTCAACAGCGCCCAAAATGGGATAATCAAACGGCTAATCTAGCTGTCGGAGATCTCGTCATCTAAAAGACAACAAAGTGCCTCCCTTATAATGGAGGACTGGTCGAGTCTCGTCAATACACCCAGGAAGAGATGGTTGTGGTTCAAGTGGCTACCGTGGCTACCAAAACTGGTACTGTAAAACGGCCGGTGGTAAAATTGTGCCCACTACCCTTAAAGAGATAAAGGTTGCATACGGTGTTGCCAGTAGATGTGCGGATAGGTAGGGTCCTCTCCGTGGGCTTCCTTCCTCACGTAGTCTCTCTTACAGCCCCAGGTGGAGTGAATATAGTTTCTTTCTTGGGCCTTTCCTAAATCCGCATTTTCCTTTACTTTCGATTTTAGCACAGACGTACACCTATTCGACAAATTGTATAAATTGTATACTATTAGACTAGTAAGTGTTGTTGCTAGCGTACTAGAGGGTGTAGCTTTTGTTTTTATTTCCTAGTTACTTTCTTTAAAATTGTATTTTCTTTAGTTTAAAGTGGGATACCTTTTCCTGGAAGAATATTCATTTTGGTCCCATGAAAGTTTTAATTTAATATGATTTACTTAGAATATAGGTTAAACTTGAGATTTCGGTCCTTTTTGTTCATATTGAAAATGCCAATGTGTTTCAAGGCAGGCAGTAATGTTCATACGCTCCAAAAGTGTCAGGCTGAAGGATGTGGAACGCCACAACTAGAGTGTGCCGCCAACTGTGGAGGGTTGAGACTGCCACGCCTGTGAAAGGCACTGTGCCTAGTAGAGACCAACAGGTAATATGGTTGGTGAGATCGTTATATTTTATTGCACTGTTTCGTGGTGTTTTGTTTGATAGTTCGCACACTGTTAATATAACATAATACAGTCCACAAAGTTTTGTTATCGTTGCAATCACGGTAACGATCCTGAAAGTTCAGTTAAGTCCGTGGTTTCAACATAAGTACTAAATTTGATCTTGTGAAATTTAGAAATTACTTAACATATTTGAAAACTTTGAATATCAATAAATGATTAAAAATTATGTGCAGACTATTTTAATATATCATTTAGCAGAGGTATTAAAAGTTATTACACATTCACAACTTTAAATAACAAATCAAATATTGGCCATATTTCCCATGAGCTGATCATAGGGTTATTAGCCTTATAAAAACTAATAAAATGAATTAGTGCAAAATTACTTGAAAGCGTTTAATAAGACAGTGTAGAAACACTGTACAATAAATAAGCAGGGTGTCTACCATCCGGGAAAACTGGAATTATTCAGGAATTTGAAGTGGTCGGGGAAAAAACGGGAATTTGGTGGATTAAAAAAACTTGTTTTACTCAAAATATGAAATATAATAAATCTTAAATCTGTAAATTACAATGTGACTCAAACTGTCTTTTTTGTTTGTAGCTGTGTAATATACTTTATTATTTTCTAATTCCTAGTATACTATGTTGATATGAATACAAAAACTTGTTTATTTAAATTGTAAAAGTATTATTATTATTCATAAAAAAGATTAATAAAAAACTGGGGGTGAGCGGGGTGGAAGTAGAAGGGTGTGACATACTTTTGTGTTGGGAATTTTAGGAAATGATCATGGGAAATTAGGGGAAAAAACGGGAATTTCATTGGACAAGTTGAGTAGACACCATGTGTAAGGCATGTGATAGTGAAGGAAGCCAACCTGAAAGGATAGTTAGGTTAGGACTGGATAGGAACAAACACACTTCTATCTTCATGTCTAATTGAACTTTCACACTTCACAGTTACACCTTGTTTTAATTTTCATAATTTCCATTTTCATATCAAGAGAAACAAAAAAAATTCTTCTAGCATGTAGTTCCATATAATATCCTTCTTTGTGTTTTATGTGGGGTTTTTTATGTCTCTTGATATGAAAAAGGAACACTTTCAAAAATTCAAAAACGTGTAATTGAAAATTGTAAAAAAAAAAAGAGAGAGAGAGAAGTGTGTTTGTTCCTGTCTAGGCCGTATAAAATTTAAGGTACTTATTTATTTATATGGCTGAATGTTGTACCAAGTTTAAAAAATTAATAGCTTGTGAGAAATTTAATAATGTTATCAAGAAATATTGGCTGGGCTAAACAAATATTACTGCCAGTAATTGAAGTTTAAAAAATATTTAAATGATAAATAATACACTTTTTCAAACATTCTATTTTAAATTGTTTTCAACAAAAACAATGTATTTACAAAAATAAAATTGTTGATACAATACATACACAAAACATTCAAAATATGAGTACAAGTAAGGTAAATTTCAAATAACAATAACATATTATTATGTAATAATAACTATCAATATCTCATAGAAGAGTTGTGCAAGAACTTTATCAAATGGCTGCATAAAAATAGACAATAATCAAAAATTTTATCCCTTGGAGTTACTTTAACAGGATTATTATCAATCAAATAGTCTAAATCTATTTAAAATAAAAATATAACATTTCAATAAATTCCTACAAGGCACAAGCTGAGCATTGTTATATTATAATAATACAGTAAACTATAACAATAATTACAGAGAATAATAACTTGTCATTTACTAGATATGGACATAAGAAATATAAGACGCAATGAAAACCTAAAATGTCAAAATGTATTGCAATATGAACAGGGGAAAGTTATTTACGAGTTTTAATATTAATACTTTTTTGTTTTAAATTTGTTTTACAATACAGGAAAGTAGTTAAAATAAAAGTATAATCTGACTGTGTTTTAAAAGCTTCTGTGTCTTTTGAAGATCAAGTTATAACTTATTTGTAGGGGTGGACAGGATCCCGAACCCTCAGGACCGTAGGTCGGGCGGGATTGACCCTTTCCCAAAAGGTTTCAGGCGGGAAATAAAACAGTGCTCCAGGAAACAAAACAAGGGGCGCACAGCGCTTGTGTTCTAGACATTACTGCCAATTCATCACCGGCAATCTCTTTTGTAGAAAGTATTCGTCTGTTATTTATCAAACTTGGTGGCAGGGATGGGGTTATTTTACCACGTCTTGTAGCGTCTTGTAGCGAGACAAGTTGGGAGGTGGGTGACTTATTGTGCTCTGTCTATCAACAGTGATTTGTTAGTTTCTGCAAGTGAAAGAGCTTGAAAGATTTGGAGAACAGATCTATTCTACAATCTTTGGGGTGTGGAAATGAGAGGAAGGGGGGAAGGAAGTAGCTTGCCAAGGTCAATTATTTATGAGGATCAGCGTGTCTGTTGTTGCTGAGCCAGACAAGGAGCCGAGTAAAAGGGGTGTTAAACAATCACCTTTGTGGGATGTCAAACGTGGATAATATTTTCTAGTTTCATACTAAAGAGTCAATTGAAGAGGTACCAAACATTATGTTTTCTGGTATTTTTTTGCACTATGCAAATAATTAAATATAAAACATTTTCAAAAGAAATTAATTAATAAAAATAACTTCCATCAAAATATAATAAAATTAACTATTTTATTAATTGTATTCTTTGATATTGATTCAATTTTTTGATTTTATAAAAAATGTTATTCATCCACACTATTTATTTTTATTATGTTATTTTTTATTGTTTTTATTTTTAGCATCGCGTCTTATTACTTGCTCCGGTTATATGCCGGTATTCTAATTACTCTAGTGTGTTAGGAATGAGGAAGATTGAATTTAGAAGTGTGCCTGCATTTGTGTGGATAGAGTGGGAAACCATTTAGGAATAACCACCCTAAATACACCTTGCCAAGATCAAACTAAATATCCCCAGCATCGGCAGTCTAGTCTATCCCTAGATCATGCAACCACCGAAGCTGGTTTTAATATTATAACATTAACAAGTATTATCATATTAGTTTAGAAATCCGTATATTTTAAATCCAAGATTATTCTAAAGAGTAATTTTATAATTTCCAGTTCCCGTCCCGAATCCCGATATTTTGACTCGTTTCCCGTCCCGAAATAAAAAAGACAGTCCTGTCCATCCCTACTTCTTTATAAACAATACTTTGAACTCTTACCAGTTGATGCTGATGATAAGAAATAAGAGTGCCACAGCAATGATAGTTGGTGGTAATTAAATACAATCAAAAGTATCTTAGCACTTTTCACCGCTAGAATAATAATTGGTACATAGGTGTATAACCTGAACGAGATGTAAATTAACGTGGTGATAAAAAAACTAAATATTATTCTGATTAGTAGTGTCAGTTTACTTAAGAAGATTTGTAAATTTTCCCAACTCTAGGTAAATATTTAGAGCACAGTGATCCATACAAACACATTTATTTTAAAATGTCCTATACAGAGTGTATATTAATTGGTGTCAAATATACACCCATCCACCAAACATTAAAAAGTTCATATAAACATGGGTCTAGAAACGCTTAGTTTCTGAGCTAGCAGGATTTTTTTTGTTCAATTAATGATAAATCCAAAAGTTTATCAAAAACAAACAAAAACATAAGACAGAACATTTTGTTCAAACCGGTGTCGTCCAGCTGCGATGCACCCTCTAAGCATGTGTCATGCTCTGTAGCGTACACCTGGGGTGTAAAGTATTTGCTCACCACCAGTTACAATATGCTCTCTCTTTCTTTATAGCACCACTTCTTACTATCCACTGATACACTCTCTTAAAACATCAAAATCAGGTACAGGTTTACCAAACAATGTACTTTAAATGTCCCCAGAGATAAAAAAAAAATCCATCTGGTGATTATTGAGCAAGTCATTCAAGATGCCCACAAACCATGGGCTTCTAAATTATTTCCACAGGCGCTTAGGATTCCAATAACACTTACGTATTATCAACGAAGTGGTCCTTCAGAATTCAGACATAGGGAGAAAATTTTATGAACAGATAAAGATTTACTAATACATCTTCTGTTTTGTCAAACAGAGATTTTTAACACAGCTAAATGGCCAGTTAGTTGGCTTTTAACTGAAGCTGAAAAACTGGAATTGGCAGAACATTTCGAAGATTCCCTTCCAAAATTTGGTGAAGATCAGTTGCTTGATGAATGGTTTGAGTTAAAATAAGTGCGCAAAGACTTACCTTTTGAAACAGTGTGCAAAAATGTTATAAGTCAGCATCAGCGTTTCAAGATTTTTAGTGTGTTGCTGTCAATTGTTGCAACAATGCCAATGTTCACACCTGCGTGAAAATGTGGTTTCAGCTGTATGAATTGAATAAAATCTAGCCACGGAATCATGCTAATATTTGAAACAACAAACAATTTAATGACTATTAGTATGAATGAACCATATGTCACTGCCTTTGACCCAAGAGAATACATTCAAAACCGGTTGTCAACAAATCACGCCTGCCTGGCTATAAGCAGTAAATCTGGTAAGAAAAGTGGGTCTGTATATATTCGGTGCTTATTTGCAGGCGTGGTTTAATCACTCTGAAGCTAAGCGTTTCCAGACCCATGTTTGTATGACCTTTTCTTAGTGTTTGGTGGATGGGAATATGCACCTAGAGTATTTGACAGCAATTAATATACACCCTGTATAACTAACGATTCACTTAATAACGTGTATTTTCCTCAGAAATTGGCATACTCAATGTGTGCTATTAAAAAGAATGAGAAATTTAGAGGCTAGGAAAAGACGATAAAAGACGATCCATGATTATTTTGTGTAACGGTGTAGCTTCATATGTTACGTTTGGTACAATAAATATATCTCAATATTGCTTTTTGTGTAATACAAATTTGTAATTCTAGTAAATCTATTCTATTATAAAGTTTAATGTCATAAAATAGTTAGTGTGTACCTGGTTTATATATGTTTGACTAACTGAACACATTGATTATCCTCTGAATGACCCTTGGTCCCAATAAGAAGATTGATTATTCAACACTACACTGTATTACATGTTGACAGTACATTGCTTAATTTTCATAGGAACTTAAAAATAAGACTTAACTACCACCAAATTACTAATCCATGTAAAAAAAATCCTCCCAAGTCACGTACTTTCTGCGATATAAAATGGTAAAGTTTTGAAAAATTGTGTTTCCGAGGCTTTGCGCAAGGAGTGCAGTATTTAAGGAAAAAATCCATAGCTCTGTGTATAATCAACGTATCACTGTCAAATATTTACCACATCTCAATTAAAGTGTGTAGATTTAAGGAAAAAATGTTAAATAAGCCTTGCTTATCTTTGAGAGACACTAAAATTAAATTAGTTTTGTTTATTAACAAATTTTTAGGTGTAAAACCATTGCTTTATTTAAGTGAGCATTATGGCCTGAGGTATAGGATTTATCAAGAGAATCTTTTTTAAACTAAGCCTCAAAGTAAGATCTAAATGGCTGTGAAAGAAAATAATGGGGGTTTAATCCACCAATTTATTAATTTTAACTTATGATTTACAATATTCTAGCTTAGGGCAGCTAATTTAAAAACACATGTTGACATTATGCTTCAAAATAAATAATTACCTTTATAGTATGATGGGGCTTTATGTATACTAGCATATTCATTAAAACTATTGTATTGTTCATTGTTGGCTTTTGACGTAAATTTAAAATGAATAATTTGATAAGGAGACCATTTCATAGTATTAAGCGTAATTCAATAAATAAAATGTTGTAGATGAACTAATATTTTATTAACTCGGAGACAAGTTGCAACAGGCACATCAGGATACAACTGGAATGGACCTGTGAGTCAGTTTGAGTCATCTGCTATCTCTTGTGTAACTTGAGTGTCATAAGAGTAGCGGTGGTGAGCGTGACAACAATGAGACAATGATTGCGAGAAGTGGGGTAAGTTCTTAGCTTTAATGTTTCACAACATCATGAAGAATTAAAAACAAACAAAAGCATTAACAAATATAATCTTTGACTTTTCAGATAAAATCAATAAAATTCCAGTCCTTGTGAAATGATGATATGTAGTGCATGCAGAGAAAAGATAGAGAAACACCAACAATTTGTAAATGAAGAGCTGGAAATAGACAGTGGCAACAGCAGACAAAGTATTTGTAATTTAGAAACACTACAGAAAAGTAATACATCACTGACAGAGATAGGAGAGTGTCTTTAGAAATTACATGCAATTGCAAACCTGCCTATGCTAAA
This sequence comes from Timema podura, assembly GCA_033556935.1. Taxonomy (NCBI): domain Eukaryota; kingdom Metazoa; phylum Arthropoda; class Insecta; order Phasmatodea; family Timematidae; genus Timema; species Timema podura. The sequence goes on from JAVRXN010000001.1 coordinate 71,560,092, forward strand.
AGAAAGATTGAGTCGGGCTGTTTTACTTAAAAAAACTTTAGGTTAGTAAGGTTTTGGAGTAGCTATTTTCTCCCAGATATACAGCCAGAAGCTAATGAGATGGATGTACTTGTAGGTTTAATTAAAGCAAGACCCAATCACATGGCAAGAAAAGATACAACTGTTGACGCTTGATCCTACTTCACAAATTGGCAAACAACTTTTATCAGAACAATGAATACTCTCAAATAATGCCAGGTCAAAAGTAAAAAATCAGTATTTCTAAAAATGTACTCTTTCAAAATAGATTATTAGGTACTTTCTAATTTGAATGATTTGTATTCTGCTTTTAAATTTGAGTATACCAACATTAAAATTGGCATTTTCAAATTCTGTTTGCTGAGTACTGAATGGCGCATATTAATAACACATTCTATACGAGTGTGTCCAATCCACCAAAATGTTACACTTCTGCTTCATGCTTGTTTTATAGAAGAGACTCACAATAAGCTGATTGATATCTTAGTCTGTTCTAAAGATAACGGAGACTGCATGCTGTGATCATCAAGTGAACATTTGAAAATATTTCTACTTGGAAGGTTTGAAGATAAAGTTTAATATAGTTCGTGGGTATCAACAGAGAGAACACTACAGGAGAAATTCACAGTGACATTTCATGAATATTTAACCGGTTTACTTTAGTGGAGAGACTTGAAATACTGGCTTGTGCCCCAAGCAAACTACTTCAAGGAAATGAAGATAACCTTGGACATGATGAAGATATTGTTCTCCTAGACTTCAAGATGAAGCACAAGGTTATCACTGAACACACGACAGATTAACTACACCTAGCGATAATCTACACACATGTCGAGCCATCTACAAATCTAATTGTTTCAAGTTTGTGCATCTTAGCTGACGATTTGTAGTAGCATGATGTGGCCTTTGTTATGAAACACAAAAAATTATCACATAGTTGTAAAAAAAGTAGAGTATTTCAGTGATGGATTTGTTAAACAGTACAAGAACTGCAAAAACTTTATCGATCTTTGCCATTACAACCAAGCCTTTGATTAAACAGTATCTTCAACTTTTTTTGCAACCAGTCAGTGAAAATCTCCTTTTGATGGCATTGACGGAACAGTGAAGTGTCTTGTTATCAGAGCATGATGTTAAGTGTCTAAATATAATGTGTTTTAAATTAGTCGCGCTTAGCTAGAATATTGCAATTTATAAATTAAAATAAACATATTACCAGATTAAAGTCCCACTTTTATTTTCACAGCTGTTTAGACCATACTTTGAGGTTTATTTAAGGAAAAAAAGTCCTGGTAACTCTTCTTTCCCAGGCCATAATGCTCACTTAATAAAGCATGATAATGATTTTACACTTTGGTTAATAAACAAAGCTAATTTAATATTAATGACTCTCAGAGCTAAGCAAGGATTATACAACATTTTTTTTTCTTAAATCTACAAACTTTGAATGACGTGTGGTAAATATTTGAAAGTAATATGTTGATTATACATATAGCTATGCATTTTTTCCTTAAATAATCCACTTCTTGCAAGGAGACTCGGAATCAACATTAACATACAATTTTTCAAAACTTTACCAATTTATATCTTAGAAAGTATGTGGCCTATGGAGAAGATGTTTTACACAAATTAGTAGCTTGATGGTAGTAACAAGTAAAAAAGTTTCATGGAAATCTGAGGTGGTGGTGTCACAAAACAGTTTAGTTTAGTAATCTGACCCAGGAAGTTTTGTTAATACAATTATGTAAAATGTAAGTAAAACCATGGATTCAGTGTTTGGGGTCCTGTACAGATGTAAGTTTACTAATGAAAAATAAAAATATCAAGTTTATTTTGTAGTTGTTTTGGATGTATTCAAATATATGAGCTAATTCTAAACATGAAATAATCTATATTGAAGTGCATGTAGTGATGAAAGATTGTACACCTCTAATCTAACTCGATTATTATGAAACATTTATACTACTGTTACACAAAACAGATAGAATTGTCACAGTATACGAATTACAATAGATTTGGAATGTCAGCATAATTATTGTAAATAGAATTAAATAAAGAGGGATAACTTCTCAAAATTAATTTTGGTTAAATCACATGTTTAGAAATGAAGACATATATAAAATATACTAAGTATAAATGTTACATCATAAAGTATAGTGCTAAGATATTGCTAAGTGAATATTCATTTCATAATACAACTATGTCTATGCATACAAATTTGTTGGCTTTCTCTAAGTATTATGTAAATTAAACCAAAATATTCACAATAAAAAACTAAATTATATCATTTGTATAATGTATATATATATATATTTTAACATTTTATATATGTATTTTTTAAACTATGGCACTCCTGTATTTTTATTATTTATCAATATGTTTATTGTCAAATAAGAGTGAATGTAATACTCTAGCAAAGTTTGGCGCCATTTTTCCTTTGTTGGTCACAATTGTTATTCTTATTTTAAAAGGACTTAGCACAAGTATTTATTGTGAGCTAGATTTACAATATTCAACATGGCTGTTCAAGAAGAAATATAAGTTTGTCTCGATCAAGGATTTTAGATGTAAATAGACACAAATTTTAAAATTGTAATAGGAAGGAAATAGGGTGTATTTTTTCCCTTTCAAAGTAATATCATTTCACTTAGAGTATGAATATTTATTTTACTACTTGAGTAATCCCTTTTAGAATGCAGAATATTCAGAAAGGGCCTATTTTCATTGCATAAATTATCAAGATATGAAAATAAAATAGAGGCCTAAAATAATTATATTTTTGATGTATGGTATTTATGATAATTACAGATTAATGCTCTAGAGAAAGATTGGACAGTTATGCTACAACAGTATTCATGTCGCTTAGCATTTGTTCATCACAGCCAACATAGATTATGAGCTATTTTACTTTGCGCATGTGAAACAGTGCCAACATGACAAAAATAGATAAACTCAATGACAATGTCATAAAAATAAAAATTAATTATATAAAATAGGCATTGACATTATTTATTTAGCATTAATATAGTTCGTAAATGTATATTTTGTTTTCAGTATTATAGTTGTATAATATTTTAAAGTAAAAATAAATATATATCAAAACAAGAGTGATAAATGACGAAAACTTCTATAAAAATTTGCCAACAAACTTAGAAGCACACCAGACCCTCTTCCTGAACATAAAATGTATGAGTACTTAGAGAGGCTACAGTTAAAAAATACACATTTTAATTGATTTATGGAAAGAAAAGGACAAGCTGGACTAGCAAAGGAATGAGGCGAAGATCAGAGACATCGAGAAAGCATACCCGGACAAGAAACTGAAAGTTAAAAGAACAGTGGAAGAAAAGAAGGGAAAGAGTTGGGAAGACAGAAACTGGAGGAGGCAACACAAAACCAAACGGAATACAATAAACATATGTAGAGGTACTCGAAGGTTGTAATGGGAATCTGGCCAAGGAGGTCCTGAAGAACCATTTCGATCAGCTGCTGAATGGAACAAAGGAAGAGCAGAGAGGCATAGAAAGGTGTGAAAGCTTTAAAGAGGAGCCCCATAGATCAAATGTGAAGTCGACGTGAAGGGAGAAGTCACCAGGAGTGGATGAAATCAACACGAACATGGCCAAAGCAGCAGGGTCTGCAGTGGCTACAGAGATTACTTACTGTGGCATGGAAGGACAAGGCGCCTGCAGATTGGAGCAAGGGTGTCATCATCATTCTGCTGTTCAAGAAGGGGAGTCAGCGAAAATACACCAACAATAAGGATTTAACCCTCCTTTCATACGGGATGAAAACTCTAAAGAAGATCAAAGAGTGGCGACTGCGAGCCATTTTAAACCACAGGTAGAAGAGTAGTAGTAAGTGGAAGGTCAACCTCAAGGTCACAGAACACCAGCTGGAGAGCGTGGACAACTTCACCTACCTTGGCAGTGGTAATCTAGCCTAGGAGGTCACCAATAGGTTGCAAAGAGCTCTCACTTCTACCAAGACTCCAAAGCTAGTAGTGTTCAATCTTGACCTACGGTATCGAAACATGCACCCTCACCAAGACTGCAGGCATCAGAGATGAAGTTGCTAAGGTCAACAATCCAAAGGACAAAGTTGGATAAAATAAGGAATGAAAAGGCGAGAAGGGAAGGAGCCAGTGAAGCTGGAGAGGTGGAAGGAAAGTAGTAAGACAAAGAGCGCACTGGATGGACATTGACGCTAGGACAAGGACATTGGACAAAGTCATTAAGAACAGGATATACCTGAATAGGAGGTTCACCAAACGTAGTCAGGAAACTGGAACTGTAACCCCATTATGATAATGATAGTAGGGATATGTCTCCCCAAGCGCTGAGAGGACCATAGGTGTGTAAGTTGAGGTGGTTCTGAGCTCACTCAAACTTCTCTGCCCACACCTAATGAAGCTGCCTGTGGAGGTGAAAGCTTGGAGTGTGTTGTAGAGAGTGAACCTCCACAAAAACTACCCGGGCTTCTATCAAATCTTAATCATTTCCAAGGCATTGTAATTTAATTAAGGTTTAAAGAAAAGTTTAATGTGAAACCAAAATTACTGGGATGCATTTTAAATCAAAGCTGTGGAGCCGGTAGACTCCTCTATTCTTATTACTGTCAGACTCAGACTCCTCCATAAATGTCTCAAAAAGTGTATTAATTTGTAATGACAAATTTACCTTGATTGTATTATATTTGGAAGAAGGTATAGGAAAGATATGTTTCTTTCCACCTTTCCTGTACCTTCTTCCAAATATAATACAATTACCTCATAAAGCGAAAAGAGGTTTTCCTCATAGAGATAAATTTACCTCAATAAAATTCTCCAATACAGAAGCTTTTTAGATACTGTGAATGTAAATTTAAATACATTCGCCAATTCAAATTACAAGTTTTGCTCCTAGATAATCAAGAGAAAGTATAAAATATTGCTATAATAATATAAGTTTTTATTTTGAAGTTGAGGCTGGTACATTTTTAGCGACTTCACCCAAAATTACTTCCGACTCCAACTCTATAGTCCTGTTTTAAATGTAGACGTGTGAACCTACAATTTTCTGTTAAATGTGTAGGCCTTGCCCTTTCGTTCTCTTTTTAATGATTATTGAATCCAGCTTAAGAGACGCTCCTCTTTCTTTTGGAAACAAGAGTTCAGTTATCGTTTTATGAACATATAAATGGTTAAATATATGCAATAACATAAAATAACTTAAAAAACTAAAATGGAGAGTTACAAAAATAAATGTAATATTTATTTAAGTGTCTTAAGCATGAAAAAATGTCTTTAAATGAACATGACATGATTGAAAAAATAATACATAAGTAAAAGTAAATATAATAACACATCCAAGCCCCAAACCTGAACCTTAGATAATTTCTACCCTAATACTCCCTAATACCCTAGTACTTTCTATGCAGCACACATCAACAAAGATGAGAATAATACAACTCAAACAGGCGGTCCTAACAAGATAGCAATGATAGCAATGATAGCAATGATACTTTGTTTACACTTCACCCGATGAAAGCTCGAAGATAAAATATGTGTGTAAATATTGTTTGTTCAACGAGACTTTCAAGACCAACAAACTTCCAAAACAGTAAGCTGGGCCTTTATCCTTTCTATTACTCAGAGTGCAGTAGCAGTTAACATGCTATAGTTGATTACAAACACCTATCCATGATCATTCTATGGACTATAAAACATAGTAACTTTCAAGAAGCTTGATTACAGTTGATTTGATTGGTTTGCCCCATGTTCACAGTTTGTAATTTCAATTTAATTACAAAGAAATCGATTAAAATTATTAGAGAATAATGTGAAAATATTTTAATCTATGACTTAGCCACAAAAAAATTAATGTTTCAACTAGATTCAATAAAAATTGCAAATCGATTTGGGAGTGAAGTAAAGCTTCAAAAGTCAAAGGTCAACATCCATTTGAATCATCTTCGACATACATAATTTTATTCACATCTTCGAGAATATCTTTCCCAAACTAAAAAATTTCAACAAATGTCTAACCACACCAAAATCTTAGCCAAAGAAGGAATATCTTTAATTTCTGCAGCATTTCCTGCTGTTGTTTAGTTTTTGTTTATAACATTTACAGCTTTGGTTTTTGTTCATAGCATTTCTAGCTTTGAAGCTGATTTATATACAAAGTTCAATTTTCTTTTACTCATTTAAATCGGCCAGCTGCGATCGTTAAGCGAATTTCAGTTAAAGTGTGTATTGTGTATCAATTTAGCTAGGTTCTCTCTGACTTGTAAAAATACACAATATGCTCGACTATGATACACAAGTTGGCATTGTTCGCTGGCTGTGGTTTGTTTCACAATCCACTTTACATTTGTTTTCAAGATTATAGCAAGTGCATTTTCTCCTAATTATCGCCCTTAAATTTTACCTCCTCAAGATTAAAATGTTTATAGATCTGTGTTAAATCTATCAACAGGAAAAATATTGAAAATAGTAAATAAGCTGCAAGGTTGATTGCTTGGATCAAGAAGTCTGAGGTTCAATTACAGTCAGATGCCCTAAGGGATGGTTTATCTTGTTCCCTTATTTAAGTAATTGATAGCCAGCAAAACACCCCACTTTCATAAATATAGACAATTTTAAAAAGTCAGTATTATAAGTATTGCGTTGTGGGCACTCGAGTGAGTGAGTACATTATTATGAACCAAGGTCCAGTGGTGCAAGTGAAACAGTTAACTGTTCATAGGAGTCATCTCTGCAGTCTGTCGCTTGTTAGCTGCTTGTTCCCAGTCGTCTCCATACAACCTCTTGCCCTCACACTTACACAAAAACATGGTGTCGATCACAATCTGAAACAAAGTAAGTTGTGTTCAACAAGTTCACACAATTGTGCTTGGATACAAACAGAGCAGTTATATCAATAAAAGTAAGAATTTCAATGATTTTACAATTCATTGGATGCCCATTTTAAAATATTCATCACAAGGTTCTCAGGGAAAATATATTTAATAAGATACAATTTAGTATTGTTGGTTGTCTTCATATATGGTCGACATCAGTGAAAATATGTAGCTAAGATAACACAGAGCACAGGTGCAGGAAGATATATACAGGTCAGGAGTAACAAGATATGTACACAAGGAGGTGCAGGTAGATATCTACAGGTCGGGAGTAACAAGATATATATACAAGGAGGGGAAGAAGAGTTCTGTAGGTTGCAAGGAATGCCAAGAAAGAGATGAATGAAGCAGATATAAAAAAGTGTGTAAGTGAGAGGAGAAGAATGGAAGCAATTAAGTGAGGAAGAGTGGTGGAAAAATAAAGGAAAATGGAGGCATTTTCCTAAACTTACCCAACCACAAGCTGAAAAGAGTTTATGATGATGATGATGATGATCAATTCTAACATACATTTTAATAGTGACTAAAATATACAGGGTGTGAATTTTAATAACTACTTACAAAATAAAACATCAGTAAATTAACATAATCTGAATGAATAAAAAGTGTGGCACAGTCTTGTTAGGCCAGTCGACAGGTTGTTTAGATTGTCAATTGGTGGGAATAATTCGGACAAGCTGGAATTAATTTTAAATACTTTGATTGGGTATCAGTAAATACATATTAATTCTGCACCCTTTGACAGGCCCGGATTTGTCCGCCATCTTGAAAAAGGAGTGAAAAAAAAAATATTTTAAAATATTTGTAAATATCTTAGATATTACCAACTTTAGAGCAAAATATATGGTTATAAAAGTTAAGGATGGGTAAATTCTCTACAAAAACTGTTCTATACATTGTTGTTGTATGAATGCTTGTTTATGAATAATAGGCGGTCAAAATATTGAAACTTTGGGCATTTTCTATTTTATTTTTACTATAGGCATTCTACAACGCAAATACTCTTATAGTGTCGATATAATCTCTATGTCAGGTGAACTTAAGAAAGAGCCAAGGGTGCCATTTAAAAGAACAGAAACTGGTCCAGAATTGTTTTGTATTTATGTATGTGTCTGTTCTCTTTAGTCGGTTTGGTTAGTGGTGAAACTGATGTAGCGGGCTAGTCAGGCCTGGCCTGTACTACCTAAATCAGCTACAGAAAATCATTTCTCAAAATATATATGGATTTCTAATTATATATATTTATATATATAAATGTATAGCAGCATTTATTAAATACCATGCCTCGGGAACATAACTGAACAAGAACGGCTCCATCGGAAGAGTTATACACACTCGCCTCCATTCAACACTGGACTTGACTCTTCTGAGCAATCTGACCAACTGAGTGGAGTTCTGCGTGGCCCGTGAGCGTGGGGTTTTGTGGCTTGGTACCTACGTGCAGCTTTCAGCGGTGTTTCTCCCCCCCTTCCTTTCCCGTGGTTCATCTGTTCAGCAACTATAAAAATCCTCGGCCTGCTGGGAACAACACACAGTTCAGTCTAATATTCGACGACCGACGTCTCTTCGATCAGTCGAACTTCATAACATAGTGGCCACGATGATGGTGCCGTCGGAGTCACTGGACAGACGGAAATAATACGCCGTAAATGTTTGAACTTTTAATTAGAAATGAGTAGGAGGCTCAAGAAGTAGAATGTAGAGTTTAGGGATAGTTTTCATACAAGTCGAGAGTGTCTGTCACTCTTGAGATTGTCATATGTATCGACAATGTCATGTTGTACATGTCATGAGTAATCTCTTGTATCACATGTTTTTTCTGCTCGGTCCTTAAGACCAGCGGTTTAGTTAGGGGTGAATCTCACTTCTTGGCCTGCATGACCATGTTTTGGTCAGCAGGGCCTTCAGGTGGGAAAGGGGCAGTTTAGGTTGTTCCAGGCTTGATGTTTATACCTAGCTAGGTATTGATTAACATTTCTTGTGGAACCTGGGCGCCTCACGCCTTGTTGTTCAGGGTGCGCAACTTGTGGGTTTGTTCCTGCACTTATGGCATGGCCCACGTTCAATTTGATATTTATGTTTAGTAGTTCACCAGTTTGCGGTGCACAACTCGTGGGTTGTTCCTGCACTTCTGGCATGGCCCACGTTTAATTTGTGTAGTTCACCAGTTTGCGGTGCACAACTCGTGGGTTTGTTCCTGCACTTATGGTGGGACCCGTATCCTATTAGACGTTCATGTCTAGGTCCCTTAAGGGGCTGGTTAACGCCCTTTTGAATGATTATAACCCATGTATGGTTATTGGGTAGCACCTAGTTTGAGTCATGATTCCTGGTTAAACTAATTGGTTACTCGCCAGCCCTTGTTAAGTTGAGTCCTTGAACCCCGAATGGCAACTTTCCCTAGATATATGACCGGAACAAATAGTCAGTTCTCTGAAAGTGTTGTAACTAAATTTGATTGGATCAAGCTAGCTTCACTAGCACATTTTAGTTGTAACCTTTTAAAAGAGGGTTGTTTGTATTGGATGCTGAGCAGGTTCTGTGTCGGCGCTGCTCGCCTATAAGATATTTGTTGCAACAAATCTACTATTACTATAGTATTGTTTAGAAAGTCAGTGACTCCTGACACAATTGTGGGACGAGATTACTCATTACCTTACCAGGGTTTTAACTATTGTGTTAAACTCTATCAGTGTGTCAACATGTTGACTTACAGTTATGTTAATTATCGTGGCCAACTTTATAGGCCAGTTTAGAAAATATTGGATTGTGCTCTGATGTTTATGATGTATTTGCTTGTTTGTTAGCTCCAGTAAACTCTTATGTCAACATGCATTTCTATCTTATGCTTTCAAGTGTTCACCTATTATGTTTAATTCCCTTGTTCATGTAGTCATCGTCGCTACACTGACAGACACGACATGAAGATTGGTGACCAGCTGTTTGAGGGGGATGAACAAACAATGGCTATGCCACCCAAATCCTCTGCATCAACAGGAATGCCGGGGGAGGAGGAAGAAGTTGTCAATCCACTGTTTAGAAACATTCAGTTACTCCGAAAGTGTTGAAGAGAGGTTCCCAGTGCCGGTAGGTTTGTGTGACTGTATCCCCCTCTCTCTGATGGTCCTCTACGTTGCAGATTACACAATCGGTCATGTGTTTGTAAGTGTATTCGTGGTTTTAGACAGTGGCCCGTGTAAGTAACGTGTGTTGTATTGGCAAATATCATTTATAAGTTTGTGTGTGTGTGCATGTACGAGTACGAGTTTTCGTTGCACAAATACGATGGTGAGTCCAGATGACTGTTTCATTTGTGAAAAAAGCTTGTCAGATGGACAGGATGTTATTATCAGGAGACTAACAAGTGTAGCCGTGCACGAGAAGTGCCGAAAAATTTACACAAAAGTGCGAAGTATTATTGGGATCGAGTATCAAATTAGCTTCATTATCAGGTTCTCAAAGCAATGTCCCCGATTTTGATTTCAAATGTTCTGTGCAGAAGACGCAGACGAAAATATTTTTTTTAAAAAGAAAGCAAAAGACTCGTTGAAAACTGTGATACTGTGCAATCGTTGAAACAATTGTTGTAGATAAAGATGACAAGTGGAGCAGAGAAATTTCTGTGTGCATTAGAACTGCTGATTTAGTTGCAGCAGAGGCCTGATACTACAAGTCTTTTATTAAGAAATTCTTTCGTGCTCCAAATAAAGGTACAAAACGAGGCTGCCCTAAATGCACTGAGGTTTCAAAAGCAATTAATCATGCTTATGATTTTTTGGAAAAAAATTGTGAAGAATGTCAATTTTCTTTTGATGAATTATTTGAGGGTTTTAAGGGTGAGGTACCTACCCAGAAAACAATAAAATCAAGATTATTAGATAAGTATGGAGAAGACATTCAATGAAGTGAATAAAAAGTAGATGATACTACCACTTCAGTATTTTCAAGTTTTAACTTCCTTTGGTGTGAATAAAAGGAAGAAAAAACTACCCCCTATAGTTGTAACTTTGTTTTTCCGAAGTGGTAGTTGTAACCTAAATTTAGATGTGAATAAAGTGAAGATACTAGAACTTAGGTGTAGCTACAACTTCATTGTTTTGGAGTTTGAGGGAGGGCACATTCCACTTTTGTCAGTCATTAGTTGTCTTCGTCATGGCAGTGTTCATGCATGTGAGGGAGAGAAAAACATACTTTAAAAGAAGAGTTTTGAGTAGGTGTAAGGAGCTGATGCGTTTTGAGACTGAAAGTATTGATTTCATAACTTCAGAATTTTTGCCAAATAGTGATGAAACTCGGGGAAAAACACTAACCCCAAAAAATTTAACGCAAATATTCTTACATTACACTGATGATCCTGGATTTCAGAATGGAGCATCAGAAGATTTTGGAGTGGACCACTAGACAGTATGTAAAACTGTTAATTATGTTATGAGTCATATTCTCGAAAAAGCTCATAACTGGATTCATTTCCCCAGGACAGTGCAAGAAATAAATAATGCAAAGTTGATGTGGCAAACGCACTTTAGTTTACCAACTGTTGGGCTGCATTAGATTGCACCCATATAGAAATTAAAAAAACATCATTGTTTGGGGACGAATATATTCATCATATTAACCGTAAGGGTTATGCCAGTATAAATGTTCAGGCAACACGTGATGCTGTAGAAACGTTTACGAGCATTAGCGCCTAGTGGCCTGGCTCTGTGCATGATTCAAGAATATGAAGGAGGAGTGCTATACGAGACTTAATATCTTCATATGAGAGCACTGCTTGTTTGCTTGGTGACTCCAGCTATGGTGTATCCCCCTGGCTGATCACGACATTCAAGCCGCCTGTAGATGACATTCAACGTCGATTTAATCACAAACATGCTAAAGAAAGGGTAGTAATAGAAAGAGTGTTTGGTCAGCTAAAACAAAGGTTCCCAATCCTTGGTAACTGTGTGTGAGTCTCACTAGAATGAATACCAAAACTAATAGTGAGCTGTGCTGTGCTGCACAATGTCGCGAAACACCTTAAAGACCCATATGATTTCGAGGACTTGGAACAAGGTGGGGATGAAGATGAGTTTGTTGAATTGTTGAAAAAGAAGTTGGCACAGAGATATACAAGAACAAGGTGGGAATGAAGATGAGTTTGTTGAAGAAGTTGACACAGAGATATACGAGAACAAGGTGGGAGTGAAGATGAGTTTGTTGAAGAAGTTGACACAGAGATATACGAGAACAAGGTGGGAATGAAGATGAGTTTGTTGAAGAAGTTGACACAGAGATATACGAGAACAAGGTGGGAGTGAAGATGAGTTTGTTGAAGAAGTGACACAGAGATATACGAGAACAAGGTGGGAGTGAAGATGAGTTTGTTGAAGAAGATGACACAGAGATATACGAGAACAAGGTGGGAATGAAGATGAGTTTGTTGAAGAAGTTGGCACAGAGATATACGAGAACAAGGTGGGAGTGAAGATGAGTTTGTTGAAGAAGTTGACACAGAGATATACGAGAACAAGGTGGGAGTGAAGATGAGTTTGTTGAAGAAGTTGACACAGAGATATACGAAAACAAGGTGGGAATGAAGATGAGTTTGTTGAAGAAGTTGACACAGAGATATACGAGAACAAGGTGGGAGTGAAGATGAGTTTGTTGAAGAAGTTGACACAGAGATATACGAAAACAAGGTGGGAATGAAGATGAGTTTGTTGAAGAAGTTGACACAGAGATATACGAGAACAAGGTGGGAGTGAAGATGAGTTTGTTGAAGAAGTTGACACAGAGATATACGAGAACAAGGTGGGAGTGAAGATGAGTTTGTTGAAGAAGTTGACACAGAGATATACGAAAACAAGGTGGGAATGAAGATGAGTTTGTTGAAGAAGTTGACACAGAGATATACGAGAACAAGGTGGGAGTGAAGATGAGTTTGTTGAAGAAGTTGACACAGAGATATACGAGAACAAGGTGGGAGTGAAGATGAGTTTGTTGAAGAAGATGACACAGAGATATACGAGAACAAGGTGGGAATGAAGATGAGTTTGTTGAAGAAGTTGGCACAGAGATATACGAGAACAAGGTGGGAGTGAAGATGAGTTTGTTGAAGAAGATGACACAGAGATATACGAGAACAAGGCAACAAAGGTTTGTGGCGGGATATGTTCTATTTAATTTATAGGTATGTTAGAATGTAAGAATGTAAGAATTTATATTGTAAATATTTAATGAGAAATAAAATCATGGTTTCCTGTTTATAAAAGAATAAATTAATAAACAAACACAAATTATAAAAAGTATATAATTATATTCTGATACAGGTAGTAACCAGGTATGAACACACACATCGTGGTTGACTGTATGCACTTCACTAGGCCTGTCATACACCTCGCACGACTGGCATGTCTGAAACAGCAACAGTGTGCACAGCTGAACCGCACAAAGTGTACTGGCCTACTACCAGCAGCCAGCCAGCATTTAGTTAGTTTGTTTGTTTAATTCTTTTTGTTTGATTTTATATATTTATTTTAGGAAAAGGAAAAAGTATAATACAGGTAGTTACAATCTCATTGTAAAAATTCATAAACAAAAAAGTCTGAGGTTTCATCAGTTTGTGTTTCTTTTTCAGTGCAGTTTTTATTGAGTTTTTCTAATTCTTTTTTCTCTTTTTGTATCTGAATTTTCTGCAGTTCAAATTGCTGCAGCAAGATAGGTCTCTACAGTTGAGGAGTTGACGGTTCTTTTGTTTCTTCATTTTTGAAGGGCAACATCTTCTTCACACTGGGTCCTACATAGGACTTTGTAGATGGAGTATTCGCCTGTTTGACAGCTTGAGAAGATGTAGAAGGCTTTTCTGCTTCACCTAATATTGACAAAAACAGTTTTTCCTAATCTTTTAGTTTAATTATTTTGCTCCCCATTGCTTTTTTTTTATCTATTTTCTTTTTGATTTTAGTTTTCATGTTTTGAAGCATTTTACTCATTTGCGATTGGGTCACTTCAATCCCATTTGCTTGGGAATATGTGCAACATAGGCCTTCCCACGCCTTCCTTTTTTCAAGAATAGTTTTTGGCACTCTAGACTTTTGCAACAACACCGGATGTTCTGCAAGTAATTTGACAAATAAGTCTTTGTCCGCATTTTTTTTCCCAACATTCCCTTCATCTTCACTTGACGACATGCTAAAATGCTTATAAAGATGACAGAAAAACACATACAACTGTTACGCTTACGCGCTTACACAAATGACAGAAACGAACAAGACGATAGAACAACACCTACAACTGTTATGCTTACATGCGTCTAAGACTATTGGACATGGAGGGAGTGAGAAAAGTTGCAACGTGAAAGGTAGTTACTGCTACATTATAGTTCTATCTCCAGTTTTCCCGGATACCACTCCTATTGGGTATATAACTACCTAGTCTCAGCATTTGTTTATTCACTTAGATTTGACTTAAAAATATCACTGCATCATAAATACTATTGTGTAGTTGATACGTTTTAATCACTCTACTGATTACTATTACAACACTTCAAACAAAAATGTCAATTGTTTGCTTTTGAAACACAGGTCATAAAATGCTATCAAAATAATGGTACATATAACAGAAAAGTGATATGCAAGAAGAACACCTAAGGATTGTAAAAGCAGCAGCAGAAATTATTTGCGAAGATATCAGACTGAAAATTTACGATAGTGAGCATTATCCACAAGCAGACGACTTCATAAAAATGTGCAAGAAGATGTCCTGCCAACTCTCAACTGCTTACTCAAGACCATAGTACTCAAAAACCAAGGGGGATCCATAGAAAAATGCGAGACTAAGTGTACGGCCATCGGCCATGCTATAATAACAGCTACTTGACCAAAATATTTTTAATGGGGCTTCAAGTGGGTCTTTCCTTCTTCATTAATCAAAAATATAGATCCAAACAGCTAATTAATATGCTTTCCGCACTAAGCTTTTGTTCCAGCTAAGCTGAAGCGGCACTGTTTCATGTATCGGCGATGTCACACCCACCTACGTTAGTCATTGAAGATTCATTTTCACAGATCGTGTTTGACAACGCAGATATCAATGTGTGTACAATACCTTTCATGCCATGGGAGGAATTCAATGTGTTGCTGTTGTCCGTGCTGCTGTTTCCTGTGAGACCAGCGTTGCAATACCTTTGGCATGCTCCATTGGGCAATTTGGTCACATTCCTTTGGAAGTTTTTCATAAAACAGACAGCTCTGGACTGTTAAAAATCAAAAGTGAAGCTCTGAATGAAAAAAAAACCCAATCTCCAAGGAAATTTTACCATCCATCACGGATTTCCTATGGTTTTATGGTAAGTTGCAAAATATGCCAGATATTCCTGGTTGGAATGGATATATGGAACGAGCAAATGCACATCTAAATTACGATGCCTCACGCATCATATGCCTTCCGTTTACCAATGCTAGGCCCTCCAACTATGACACGATCTACACTGTATTCCTTACTGCAATAGAAAAATGCAACTCAGCTAAACAAAAAAATTGCTTTCTAAGTTTCAATCAACCACTCTATATAAAAGCATGCGACATAATTGCATCCAGTAGGGACGATTCTGAACTAAATAAAGTAATGGTAAGGCTCTTTTATGGGCGCAATAGGCTACATAATGAATGGAAGTGGGCTTAAAGATATGTTTAATATTGTGTATGCAAGTGCCTCTGTTGATAAAATGTTACTGGACATGCTTATGCGACAGCAATGAGAGCTCACATGTTAACCCACCTGACTTTGGCAGAAATTATACTAAACAAGACAAACTTGACAGCACTACTGGAAAATAGTTTATTACATATCGACAGCCCTGGTTATTTATATGACATTGAAAATACTCTTTCAAGAAGTTGCTGCACAAGTTTACTGACAGCGTAAATAAACTTCGTGATAATGGCGCAACTGCTCAATTATGGGTCATTCCATATCAAGTGGTCCAACACTGGTTGCTTGACTATTTTTTTAAAAAATTATTTTTTCTTGTCAATTACCCTAACATGTTGGTAGTTCAAAATGACTATTATTTTATTTTTATTATTTTTGGTTTTCACATAGTGACCATATTTGTTTTACAAGGTGCTACATTTTTTGCGATTTCAAGGGTTTACGGAAACGCAAATATCTCAGCCTCTGTTTGTTCAATCAACATGAAAGGAAAATCATTTTGTTTGGAACGTAAAGGGCTACAAGTTTGTTTTGGATAATTTTAACCTAAACTCAATTCTAAAGGGTGAAATTTCTAAATAAGTTCTAGCTTTTTTTTAAAAAAAGCTTCGGTTTTCAGGGGGAATTATTTTCATTAAGGGAAAGAGTCAACAAGCTACAATTTTTTATACAGGCAGACATAAACTATTTGTCATCACATACCGAGTTTCAAACCTGAGAAATTATCCTCTTTTTTTAAAAAAAAATTCAAATTTTTGGAAATTTGAAAAAATTGCAATTTTCAGAGCTTAATATCTCAGGTGGGGGACGAGATAAAAATCTGAAACTTTGTAATATAATAGTAATATATAATAGTATTATATACAAAAAATTTGAAGTTTAAGAATTGACTACAAGCCGAGATATTTAAAGAACAACATGAGGAGAAAAACTCATGTTTCAATGGGTGTATGTATAGTATTTAAATCAATTAATATGTTATTTCATTGTATGCTCATGTAAAAAAAAACTACTAGTCTAATATTACAGAACTATTCTATATTAAAACTAAAGTATTAAAGCAATATATAGAAAATTCTAATGTGTATATCACAGAACAAAGACAGAACTAAGAGTATGAGTCAGAGGTTGTTTGTTTTACTAATAGAATAAAGGGGAGCATGAGTCAGAGCTGACAGAATTGTTCAGAAGTTCTAAGTGAGAGTATCAGAGCGGAGATAAAGGAATAAAGGTTGTTGTTGTGTGATACATGTTTTTTTTAGTAGATATTATAATGTATTAATATATTAATGAGTGTAATTTTTAATTTACTAATTTTGAAATAAAAGTGTAGTGTATCTATTTAATTATTTGATTCATTCTAACTCATTGTGTCATAGTGGAATATCTACAACAAGATTTTATCCAAATATTTTAGTCATCATTAAAATATATCTTGCATCTTAAAAAAATGGAATGTAGTGTGGGTGAATTTTTTGGAGAAGAGTGTCATAAGTGTGTGTATGGACCAATATCTAATGATATAAAAGTGATTACTGAATTCTGTGAGGAGGATCGAAATCTTATTGTTTTAAGAACAAATATTGGTGTTGCAAATATATGCAAGTACCACGAGATTAAATTATTTTTAAAGTACCACCATCTTTATGTTAACTCATGTTCTGACCCACTTAAAATCCATAAAAAAGTGATTACCAAAGGACTTAGAGAAATCAAAGTGGAATATTTATCAAAAGAAAAAAATTACTCAGTAGATCTTATTCCTGGGAAATCTTTGTGTGCCACTTGCTACAGCAGGCTGTTTGTAATAAAGGAAGAAAGTAAAGGTGAAAAAGATGATGTTTTCGTGCCTCGATCTGAACATATGGACATTTTGGATGCAACCTGTTCAAATTTAGGTGTATCTCCTGTTTCTAAAATCATAAAACTAAATTCTGAAAAAAGACCAATGGCAATTCAAGCAATTCCCAAAGGTTGAAGCGAGAACTTGAAGCCTCTTTTGAAGAGGGAGTAGACCTACTTCATGATGAGCCCTTAGACAAAATCTTCACTTGCTATCGTTCGCTGAAGAATATGAAGCACTAATTGAAAAGCTGGGGAAAAAATGTAAGACAGCAGATAAAGAAGAAAAGGTAAAAATATTAAGTCTATTGCCAGAATCTTGGTCAAGAAAAAAAGTTAGTACTGAATTCAAAGTTTCTGAACGTTTAGTAAAAGTTACTAGGGATCTTTCTAAGGCACACGGAATACTACCAGACCTAGGAAAGAGACATTGTGTTAAAAATATTAATGAAGACACAGTCAGGAAGGTTGTAGATTTTTATATCAGTGGAGAAAACACCAGGATTCTTTCTGGTAAAAAAGATTGTGTATCTCTTTGAATGATGGGGTTAAAGTACATAAACAGAAACAATTATTACTTTGTAACCTAAATGAACTGTATGTACAATTTAGGGAGGCCCACCCAGAATGTAAAATTGGACGCTCAAAATGTTGTGAGTTTAGGCCTAAATGGTGTGCAATTGCTGGCGCATCAGGGACACACTCTGTTTGTGTGTGTTTATACCACCAAAATATTAAATTAATGATAGATGGTGCAAAATTAAATGTGGACTACAAAGATTTTCTTATGATGCTTGTCTGTGACCTAAAGCCGTTCTGAGTGCATGCTAAGCCAATGTACCGACTGCCCAGGTGAAGATTTCCTAATGGAATGGCTGTTCCAAGAATAAGAGACAGAAGAAAACCCTGACAACATAAGTCTACAAACAGTGGGTCACAACTGACCGAGCCGAGATGATTTCAGTCACAAAACCAAGAGAAGAATATTTTGAATCCTTAGCAGAAAAACTCAGCTCTCTAAAGAAACACCACTATGTATCCAAAGTACAGTCAAGTTTTCTCAAGGACAAGAAAAAGAGCCTGCTGATACAGAATGCATTGTTTTAGCTGATTTTTCTGAAAACTTTTCTTTTGTAATCCAAGACGAAATACAAAGTTTTCATTGGGTGAACAAACAAGCCACTGTTCACCCCTTTGTTTACTATCATAAAGAAAGTAATCAGAGTGAATTGAAGAGCAGAAGTTTTTGTGTCATCAGTAACCACCTTACACACAATACCATCACAGTTAAAGTGAAGAAGATATTATATTTCAGCGGCGGATATTCTAGTCAGTACTAAAATAAGAAGAACTTTCTCAATCTATGTCACCATGATAAATACTTTGGCCTTCAAGCAGAGTGGCACTTTTTTGCTACCAGCCATGGGAAAAATGCTTGTGATGGGGTAGGAGGGACTACAAAAAGAGAAGTGACCAAGAGGGGCCTTCAGATGACAGCCAATAATCAAATATTAACTCCAGAGGATATGTTTCAATTTTGTGATAAAAACCTTCTTGGCATTAAGTATTCCTATGTTACAAGTGAAGAAGTGGCTAAAAATGAAGTTGAATTGGAAAAGCGATTTGAAAACTGCTTGCCAATTCCTAAAACTCGATCATTCCACAGATATATTCCTATAAATGACACCACCGTAAGTTGTTACCACTCTTCAATTTCTGAATACTTTGAGGAAATAAAATTATCAAAAGCTTCTTCGTTCTTACTCCCAAAAAAATAGACATAGTTGCGTGAGTAAATGAAGGGTAATGATATCTTGGAGTTATTGAGGAAGTGAGCATCAGATATAATTACTTCAAAATTCATTAATACGAGCCAGCACGACCAAGAATTTCTTTAAGATTTCAAGAGATGTCAAAACCTGTGTACCTGTGCAGAGAAATTTAATTAAGATCATGGCAATGGAACTTTCAACTGTGACTGGTCGTACGCACAACATCAGCTCTAAATTGTGCGAAGAAATATCTTGGCTCTCTGCCAAACACCAAACTTAGTTTGTTAATAAGGTAATAGTTTTTAATTTTTATTTTAGGTAAAATAATAAGCACCTATGGATTTATGTGCTTGAAATATATTTTACACATAAAAAAATGTTTAATGCAAATAAAATTTAATCTGGTAGAGATACTGTACACAAACGTATTAATGTGTGCAGGTTTTTTCTTCTAATTTTGTCTTTTCAATATCTCAGATTGTAGTCAATTCTCAAACTCAAATTTTTTTGTATATAATACTATTATATATTACTATTATATTACAAAGTTTCAGATTTTTATCTCGTCCCCCACCTGAGATATTAAGCTCTGAAAATTGCAATTTTTTCAAATTTCCAAAAATTTGAATATTTTTTTAAAAAAAGCGGGTCAATTCTCAGGTTTTAAACTTGGTATGTGAGGACAAATAGTTTATGTCTGCCCGTATAAAAAATTGTAGCTTGTTGACTCTTTCCCTTAATGAAAATATTTCCCCCTGAAAACTGGATTTTCTTTTAAAAAAAGCTAGAATTTTAGGCAAAAATTTCACCCTTTAGAATTGAGTTTAGGTTAAAATGCTACATAAACAAACCTGTAGCCCTTTACTTTCCAAACGAAATTATTTTTCACTCATGTTGATTGATCAAACAAAGGCCGAGATATTTTTGTTTCTGTAAACCCTTAAAATTGCAAAAAATGTAGCGTCTTGTAAAACAAATATGGCCACTATGCGAAAACCAAAAATAATAAAAATAAAATAATAGTCATTTTGAACTACGAACATGTAAGGGTAATTTAGAAAAAAATATTAGATTTTTTAAAAATGGTCGAGCAACCATTTATTTATTTTCTGGACCACTTCATATGGACTGACCCTTATGGGTTTAATACTTTAATATGGTAACTTTAGTAAAACATTTTGTTGAGACCGAGCGTTCTGGAAATTGGAAATTACATCTAGAAAGCATACAAATAATTATACCATTTTTCCACAAAAGCGAACATTTCTTGTATGTAAAATCATGTTGACTTTACCTTCAAGACATGTTTAATCTAAAGGAAAAGTTAAATCCCAATGAATATTTCTTATTTGTTAAAAAAAGGCTACTTCACAGTCTGGCGCTCGGACAAGTTCTGGGCAGGAATTAGGACCGACATGACAGTTGAACAGACCTTAATGAAATATATTAAAAGTTGTGGAGGTCGAGATCAACGACTTGACGCTGTAACGTCAATTGCAAAATGCTTATAAAAGTGGCTTATCTGCTAGGGCAGGTTTAATTGGTAACTTTGGCAATGTTAAGTTTAAACGTAAAAAACGAGTGTTGCCTATTGGAGCTATGAATTCAGGACTGAAAGTACAAAACAAAACAATTCCAATTAATCCTAATTTGCTTTTACAAAGAATTTCATTTCTCAAGAAATCCAAGAAACAATGAGAAATGTACTTCCAATATGAACTAGCACCTTATCTACTGTCTCTCTTCGATGAGATAGGAATGCGTAAAACCAAAAAATAAAATCAACCTTGTACTACACGTTTGCACCCATTGAAAAAAAAAATTGATTTAGAAAATACTGTTCATGTAATAGATGGAGGATTTCTGCTCTACAGAATTCTCTGGCACCAACAAGAAGTTTACTTTGCTATTTTGGATAAATACGTTGATTATGAAAAACTACATTTCTCAGTGAATGCAGTAATCATTTTTGATGGATACCCTGAGGATGCTGCAGCAGAAAGCATCAAGACTGCTAAGCGTGTTCGCCAATTGAAATTTGTTCATTCACGAAGGTTCATTTTGATGCTAAAATGGTTGCAATTGTGTCCCAAGGAAAATTCTTGTCAAACGAGATAAATAAAAGTAGAATTATCTCGATGCTGTACACACGATTAATGACTTAAGGCTTCGTAATCAATCAAGCTGCTAAAGATGCTAATACCTTAATTGTCACTACTGCAATTGAAGCATTAAATAACTACACATCGGTAATTATAATAGGTGAGGACATTGATTTATTGGTCATTCTTACTGCCATTTTTGAATCTCGCTTTAAAATTTATTTTTTGAAGCCGGGCAAAGGAAATTCTAAGAGCATGCTTTATTCCCCCCACTGTACTGATTTGGATGCGTCATTTAGGGACAATATTTTGTTTATAAACATATTTAGTGGCTGTGATACTACTTCCACATTATACAGGCAGAGAAAAATGGAGTTAAGCTTCTTAAGGAGAAAGACTTACAAAGAGTTGTTAATATTTTTAAGGATCAAAATGCGTCTCCAGAAGCAATCGAAAAAGCAGGTGAACAATTTCTGCTTCTTCTGTATGGAGCAAAAACTGTGAGTCATTAAATAAAAATAGATATGAGTGCTTCATATAATCTATTAACAAAAGTTTACCAAACCTAGCATCACTACCACCAACTAAAGATGCAGGTCACTTGCACTCGTTCCGTACTTATAACCAAATTCAGAAGTGGTATGGAAATGAACAGCCAGCTTTAGACTGTGGAAGGAAAAATTCAAATAATGGGTTGATATCAATTCCCACTCTACAAGAAGCAGCCCCTCAGGAATTAATGAAGCTCATTTCTTGTAAATGTGCAAAAGGTTGCAATGCAGCTTGTAGCTGTCACAAAGCTGGGTTGCAATGTTCTGTGACAGAGCAAATCTTGTACGAATGTTGTGAATGTGGATGAATTAGACTACGATGAGGAAATAGATATTGAAACAGAAAACGGTTCAGAATTTCCTGACAACTATCACCTAAATACTGAATATGAGATAGATGTTGTAGAGGGTCAAGATGATAGTGAGGCATATACCGACTACTCTACCTCTAGGTGGTGTGGAAACTAGTACACATTAAACTATTCATGTTTTATTGATTGGAATCGATCAAAATCATATATAACACAAAAAATAATAAATTGTGTAGCTGCAAGCTGCCTAGAACGAAAGGAAAATATCAAACGCCTAAAATTTCAATATTTCGACCGCCTCTTACTCAGAAACAGGCATTCGTATGACCAAAATATATAGAATCATTTTTGTAGAGAATTTATTTATCTTTAACTTTTTTCTCTAAAGTTGATATTAACCAAGATATTTACAACTTTATTAAAAAATGTTAATTTTTAACTATTTTTTTCAAGATGGCGGCCAAATCCAGGGTAGTGAGGGGGTGCAAAATTAGTATGTGTTTAATGACACCAGGAATTATTCCCGCTAACAATGTACTTGTCGACTGGGCTATGTCCATAAGAATACCAAAATATTTCTCAACTGAGCCAGTGTGGCTGGTTATCTCTCACGTTTTAGTCACCAAACCTCTCATAAAAAAACTCTGTTGAACTTCAAAAATATTAAATTACCCAACTATTATTGTATAAGATACAAAAGCAAATGAGGATGCCATTCCAAATATTAACATAAACGTAATAGATGTGTTTTGATGCAAAATAAGCATGGTGATGGTATAATTTGTGCATAGTTTGGTTGATATTGATGTTTAATAGCCAATTTTATCATTCATTTTGTCCAATCATAATATGGCTTCCTTTCTAAAATCTATTCAAGGATGAATATTACCATTAAATAGCCTAGCGTGATTGTTATTTAATGGCTCTCAATTGTGTTAACTAGCTAGGTAGCTGTCAAATAAAAGCGGCTGAAATTATGGGTACACATTTAATTAAAGGAAGTTAACGTTAAATTATGTTAGTAAATAATTAATATCATTGTTAATGAGGATTAGCTACAAGCATCACATTAATATAAAGTCTTAGTTGTAACCTTTTATTTTTACCAAACAATACCAGGAAATATTTTTCCATTCCGAGTTTCGAGAACATCCGATTTCTCGAATGTTTTGCCTAAGTTCGGAATTCCAAACATGCCTAGTTATTATTAAGTTGTATATTAACACTTAATTAGTGTTTACTGAGTTATACAGTGGGTCAAAATTATGTGACGACCGCCAATGGCTACATTTGCATCCTTTGATACATAAATCAATATTGATACACTTCTTAAGTGTTGAAATTCTCAGACTTCTTCTTCATCACCATCACCATCACCATCACCATCCCCATCACCATCAACCATCCCACCATCACCATCACCAGCACCATCACCATCATCTGTATCTGTTTCCAGCCTGTGGCCGGGTCAGTATAGTAATGTACCTCCATCTTCCCCTATCCTTCTTTAATTGCATCCATTATTCTCCTCACACTTGCACACTTTCTGTTATGTTCCTCCCAACTCTTTCTTGGCCTCCCTTGGGGTCTTTTTCCTATATACTACATTTCCAACCTTTTCTTTGGCATTCTCTCTACTTCCACCTTTCTCCTCAATCCCCCTTTCAAGATATTTTATGTTCTGCACTTTTCCCAGCTCTACTCCATCCAACCTTATAGCTTTACTAGGCCTTACGCTCTTCCTTCTCCCCTCCATACTGTTAAGTCATCAGAAAATATCATGACTTTCATTCTTTCCTCCCAGAGTTTTCCTGCCACCTTGTACATGACCATTTCTATTACCATTACAAATAGTATTGGTGAGAGGGCACTCCCCTGCTTCACTCTCATTACAAATAGTATGGTGAGAGGGCACTCCCCTGCTTCACTCTCATTACAAATAGTATTGGTGAGAGGGCACTCCCCTGGTTCACTCTCATTACAAATGATTGGTGAGAGGGCACTCCCCTGCTTCACTCTCATTACAAATAGTATGTGAGAGGGCACTCCCCTGGTTCACTCTCATTACAAATAGTATTGGTGAGAGGGCACTCCCCTGGTTCACTCTCATTACAAATAGTATTGGTGAGAGGGCACTCTCCTGCTTCACTCTCATTACAAATAGTATTGGTGAGAGGGCACTCCCCTGCTTCACTCTCATTACAATAGTATTGGTGAGAGGGCACTCCCTGCTTCACTCTCATTACAAATGTATTGTGAGAGGGCACTCCCCTGCTTCACTCTCATTACAATAGTATGGTGAGAGGCACTCTCCTGCTTCACTCTCATTACAACTATTTCAGTTCAGCCTCCTCCATTGCTTTCCAAACTTTAGTTTTATCCACGCTATCACATGTCTTCTCCACATCCATAAATACCATTACTAAGTCTTTCCCATATTCATACCTTCTTTCCATCAGCTGTTGTATGGCAAATATTAAGTATATTTTAAACCTCTGTTCCCTAAATCTGTGCTGTTCCTCTCTCTACATTCTTATTCTCTTTTCCAGTATCTTCTCATATGGTTTCTTACCTGGCTAAATAACAGTGTCGTTGCCCCGCTTGATAATAGGAGATTTTGGTACACTCTAGATTTCTAGAAGAGCTCTGCTGGTTGGCTGGTACAACCCTTTTTGGTAGGGTACATTTGAGTGCGATGGGAAGGATTGTTCAGCGAGTTACGGTGGTGAAATGGGCTGGAGGTAGGAAGGAGGGTTCGGTAAGTTACCGTGATGAAATGGGCTGGAGGTAGGAAGGAGGGTTCGGTAAGTTACCGTGATGAAATGGGCTGGAGGTAGGAAGGAGGGTTCGGTAAGTTACCGTGATGAAATGGGCTGGAGGTAGGAAGGAGCGTTCGGTAAGTTACCGTGATGAAATGGGCTGGAGGTAGGAAGGAGGGTTCGGTAAGTTACCGTGGTGAAATGGGCTGGAGGTAGGAAGGAGGGTTCGGTAAGTTACCGTGGTGAAATGGGCTGGAGGTAGGAAGGAGGGTTCGGTAAGTTACCGTGGTGAAATGGGCTGGAGGTAGGAAGGAGGGTTCGGTAAGTTACCGTGATGAAATGGGCTGGAGGTAGGAAGGAGGGTTCGGTAAGTTACCGTGATGAAATGGGCTGGAGGTAGGAAGGAGGGTTCGGTAAGTTACCGTGATGAAATGGGCTGGAGGTAGGAAGGAGGGTTCGGTAAGTTACCGTGATGAAATGGGCTGGAGGTAGGAAGGAGGGTTCGGTAAGTTACCATGATGAAATGGGCTGGAGGTAGGAAGGAGGGTTCGGTAAGTTACCGTGGTGAAATGGGCTGGAGGTAGGAAGGAGGGTTCGGTAAGTTACCATTATGAAATGGGCTGGAGGTAGGAAGGAGGGTTCGGTAAGTTACCGTGGTGAAATGGGCTGGAGGTAGGAAGGAGGGTTCGGTAGTTACCATGATGAAATGGGCTGGAGGTAGGAAGGAGGGTTCGGTAAGTTACTGTGATGAAATGGGCGGGAGGCAGGGAGGAAGTTTTGGCGAGTTACCGCAGTGAACCGGGAAGGCGGCAGGGAGGAGGGTTTTGATGAGCAGTTTTGATGAGAACAGCACACGCAAACACTTAACTGTGATTTATTTCCCAAAGGATGTTGTTGTCCAGCGCAGAGCTGTACAACGAATAACCAGCTAGCTGTCTGTCCACTCCTTTGATGTCCCCTCAGTTCAGGATGACTCGGCTCGCTTCCAAGCGGCCCAAGGAAGGGGAGGGGTTGCTTGGCTAGTGACCTTAGCCCCTAAGGGGTTGAACTGAGAAGGGAGCGACAAACAGCTTTGGGGATGCAGGAGGGTTACAGAAAGAGAGGGAGTAGAGGGGTGTTAACAACACCTTCTTACTTCCTTCCATGTCCCGTTCCATTATTTCTGGCATTTTTGCATCTAATCTTTCCTGGCTTCCTATACCACTCTCTTTGCTCTTTTTTTCTTCTACTTGTATTTTTCCTCTGTTTCCTCCTTCCTATTCTTAAAACTCCTTCTGAATTCTTTATTATTCTCCTCCACTGTTCGTTAACCCTGTCATTCCACCAGCTCTCTTTCCTCTTCATTTTTTAGCCTTCACGCTATAGTTCTTCTTTCTTGTCCTCCTACCTTTTTCCTACATTCTCATCCCTTAATGTCTGCCACCAACAACCTGTGCTCACAATCTAAGGACACACTTGGTATTACCTGATGTTTGAGGTCTGACATTTCATTTCTTCATGGTAAAGTGGTAAACCGACTTTTGCTCCCATCCCAACTGTAGCTAGTGATTTTGTTCCTTCTTACACCAGCTGTTTGTTTTATTTCTTGCACATAACTCCAACAGTCTTCTACCCTCCTAGTTTCTCTCCCCCAGCCTTCCTTCTCTAACACCTCCTTACAACCTCTTTTACAGGTTCCAGACACATATAAATTTGCATTTCCCCAAACATTTAATATGGAGGTTATAAATAAAAACATATATCTTCACTGTTTTCTATTAAATTCTCGACACAAGAATTACTTTAAACAAAGAGGTCAGTGCTCTTCCCAACATCACATACATTGTGGATGGAACTAATATTTTACACTTTTACTTTGTAATATGACAAATATTGCAAGAGTATATAAAAATGTTACTGTATTCAGTGTCACACCAAATTGCTTGACTTTCAAAAGTTCTGAAATCATACAGCATCTACGTGTTCATTTAAATTGTGTCATTTCTACTGGCAAGTTTAGGTTTGTAACAAACTTATAACTAACTTAACTTTGTAGCCTATAGAAACTAACCTTGATCAATAATTAAAATAGTTTCATAATATTTTGTGTAATTCGTGTGGCCAATATTTACATCTCATTTTAACAAATCAGAGTTCAAACACAATTTTTATTGTTATCGATTTTTTCATTGGACATAGCTCAAAAAACCAAAGCTAGTCTAATAATTTATTTAGATACTATAGATATGAAAAATAAAATAAAAAATGTATAGTAAAATGTTTTAAATTGATTCAAAACAATTTAATTATGAAATATTTGATTCTGGTTTAAATCATTTTTTTTTTAAATAAGTTAATTTATTATATTTGGAATTGATTTGAGTTAGTATACTAATATTGTATTTTCATTTGAAATTTAAAATCTTGGCTTGGTAAAGATTTATTTAAGTAATGTGTCGCTTACCTCGTAAAGAGAGATAACAGAATGTGCGATGAAGAAAGCAAAGATGCAAATGAAGAGAGTGGGTGTAGCTAGAAATGCAGATGAGGATTCTGTTTCATGAGGAGCAGTCCGACAAACCCAGTGATCGCAGTCACAATACACTTGCCGAGGAACAAGATAAAGTCCCCCACACTATTCACTGTTGCCAGATTCAGAGCGTTGCTCACTAGAGCGTCGAAAGCCTGAAGGAAACAACCACATACAACAAACTATGATATGTATAGATATTTTAAAACATGGTTATTTTATATTCACACGCACGTTTAAGAGTAAAGGGTTGGGATGGTTATAAATCACACTCACACAAGAACAACTCTCCCTTGACCTCCATACCAACGGTAGTACAGTCTACCGCGCAACAATAACAGAGAAAAACACAACAATTCATTATTGTGTCTAAAATAATCAATTTTAAATGTGATTTCAAGAAATATATCACCGACCTTGGTTAACAGTTAAAAATAATTACAATAAACTACAACCATTATTTCAAAGAATATTAGGTTACTCTGCGTATACAAAACTGATAGCAAGTAGCATTCCACCATTAGATCAATGTTAAACTAAAGCTCTAACATTTGACAGAATATAGTAATTTGAAGTAGCCACAAATGACCGAGACCAGAGTCTTTAATACAATTCAAGAGTAAAATGCAATGGCTCAAACAAATACACCGATCAGTAAACAAAGAGTTTTAATAAAACAGATATTTATGATTTTTAAAACAAATCTCAAAATCAGATTGTTAAGGAGAAAAATTTAACAGATCAGTGGTACTTTTTTTTATAATCTCACTGACAAAAACCGATAAAGATATCTGCTAGTGATAAAAATAGATGTAGTTTTAAAATGGTTAAATCATATTTCAGTCTCCTTAGTTCGGTCGGTAGCGTGTTTGCCTACTGAGCTACAGGTCCCAGGTTTAATTCCCATCATGACCGAAATGATGAAAATATGGGTTTACCCTTTCACAATGATAAATTAACGGCTGGGGACTGGATGTTGTGCCTGTCCTAGTCTCAAGTTGTGTTTTAAGGCATATGAAGCTACGGCAGGCCTAGCCAGCCGGTAGGGGAGAATATATGACTTGAATAAATAAATTACCACAGGATGGAAACAGTGATGGATGTAAAATGGCTACAATGAACTTCAAATATGTTTGTATAGTAATTTTAATGTGCCAAACACATCACATAAAGTCTAAAAATTGTCTCAAGTAGTAAGTGCTTTTTACAGTGACAAACAATATAACTTTGCTAGTTGTGATAGAAGAAAGTTTGCTTTTAACTTGGGCTCTGCAAGTACTTGAATTACAAGCTTCGAGCTGAGCTTGTCATTTAAGCTCAAGACATCCTAAAGTTTGTGTAGGCTCATTACGTTTGATGTATGTGCAATAGAAAGCAGATACTATTTAATTTAGATAAGAGTGGCACTTTCAATTATAAATCATTCGCTAGCTTGACAAATTGTTAAAATTAATATCGAATTTCATTTTAAAAACATAATATAGCTCTAAAACTACTTCAACCAGTAAACTTATTCAATTTCGAATTATCCTCAATTGAAGTTACAATGCCATGACAAAGAAATGAAAATAAAAATAGCTAATGAGATCACTGGATAATTGAATAACCATTATTTTTAATAATGTTAGATAGTCCCTCTCTAAAATAAAGAATAAAAAATTTAACATTGAGAATATATTTTGAATGTTTTCGAAGTTACGATATGTAGAACTTGTATTAATTACTTTATATCTATGATTCTAAGATGCCATCAATTGTAAAATGCACCTTAATTTTTCAGTACCACCAACAGAAAAAAAACCTATCTTATATCCAAGAAATATTTTTATTACAGAATTCAATTTACTACCCAATACAGACGGTACCTTATTTATCAGTAAGTATCTGAATCAATACCAGAGTCTACTTCGTCTCTATCACCATTCTCCCATAACACCTCGTCTTCTGAGCCATCAAGAGTGTTGGTGATGCAACATTTTTTAAATTAATGTTGCACTATTCTTTATGGGATTAGCTTCCAAGCTGTTGATACCCATTCTGCCAATTTTGATGTTGGGACTTTCTTAATTTTTCCGGAAGGTGTCGGCGGAGGGTTGTCAGTCAACAGCTGGGATTCATATTCCTTTATCAAGTAATCCTTAAATGGTTTGTTGAGTGAAATATTAAGGGGTTGCAGTTGGCTAGTCATGCCACCAGGAATCACAACCAAGTCACCAACTTTTAGCATCATTTTATTTTTGACCTGGCCACGAAATGCATCAAGTACTAGCATGCTGGGTGGGTTAAAGACTTCCAGGACGTCTATTCCAGACAAAATCTAGCCAGTCTTCCATAAGCTCTGCCTTCAACCATCCATTTTAATGTGCATGCACAAATTTGGGGAAATTTCATTCTTCAATATGGTTTTTCGATTTAAAATTAAATATGGTGGCAACTTTTGGCCATCAACGGTGATACACTGCTTTTCCTAGCTTGTGCTTGTAATCTTGACTTCTTTAGTACCTTCAGCATTGACTGTGTAGTTTTGAGGCATATCCAAGTAGACCAGCGTTTCATCAACATTTCCAATTTGACTAAAATCATAGTTTCTTTTTTCCCTTAATTTGATCACTCACATGTCGCTGAAAGTCTGCAGGAAGTTTTTGACAGATAGCTGTTCGGCACCTTAACGAAACCCAGCTACAACACATGAATCTGTAGCACCAGCCGCGACTGCCTTTAAAATTTATATCCTCTATTCCAAGGGACTTGGCGACTTCTCTGGCTTTAAATTGCATGGCTTGTCGAGTGATGGGTAATCCTTTTCCACGTGTTTCTGTTACAAACCGTACTACAGCTTCATCAACGTCTGGAAATCTTCCTTTCTTGGACCCTGTAGAGCACTTGTTTGTTGCTTTACATGAAAATATGGAATTGTGGTCATCCCTCCAATGACAAACAATTACTTCACTAATGTCAAAATATCAACCTGCAGTTCTAATTCCATGTTCTTCTGTATACACAACAACTTTTCGTTTCATTTGACAACATTTTAAACTAAACACAACAACACAACTTCTTACAAGGATGTAAACAAAACTTCCTAGTTTTCACTGAACGAGCTTCCCTATAGTGAAATAACGGTGGCTTCTCGTGGGAAGTGCATGAAAACACCCACGCCACTTTATTCTCCAAAGGAATTGAAGGATGCACTAATGGTAAAACTTAAAGGCGGAGCTTCTGAGTAAAAACAAAATGTGTGGTGCTGTGTACAAAGCACGGGGAAAATCGAAAAGAACTGCGATTCTAAGACGCCATTGATTCTGAGATGCACCCCGTTTTTATAGATGTTTAAATTGGAAGAAAAGTGTCTCTTAGAATGGAAGATATACACCGGTAATACGTTTAAATACAAAACTTGGATTAGTTTAGTTACTATTAAGTTATATAATTATGTTGGCTAACCCGTGTTGATCAACATTGCAATAAATATTTACCAAACTTACCACATTCAAATAAAAAAATGCATATTATTTACTAGAAATATTTTGACTGACTTATTTTTCATTTTAAAGTTTGAAAATCAACTTTTACTAGCATTAAAAATTGAAATGAAATAAATATCCATATAAGATAATTTATAGCGAGAGCCCATGCCACACACATGTGCAACTGCGCATGTGCAACTGCGCATAGAGGAATGGAATTGGAACAGAATAGATGGTCATGCACGAGTGTTACACTGAGGACTAATAAATTATTTATGAAACATTTCAAATTGAGTTTGTGATTTTTACGTTTTCTTAGAGGGTAAACAAAGTTAGGGAAGTATATTTTGGGGAGATATTTGCTCATTAAAATGTCAATTTAATAACCTTTCTACTTTCTCTTGACACCTCGGAGAAAAAGAATTGTGATTGTCAAAAAAATCAAACTCGAGATTTTAATACATGTCAATGTTTCATGACCCCTGAAATCAAAATAGTGGTTTTAGTAATGCTGTCTGTCTGTACCTCAGGCTAGAGCCAAAAACTATTTTATTGATTGGGCTAAAACTTGGTATCTGGGGTTTTTCATAAGGTCCCCCTGGGGTGTTTGGAATTAGATATCTAACCCTAAAATTAAGGGTAGTTTAGTGAAGGGCAAAAAGAGAAAAAAATCAATTTTCTCAAAATTCGCTCTAGGGATTTTGATTAAATTTTATATCTATAGTCTGTTTATTATTATTAACAAGATGGCAGTTCTCATTTTCTCATGAAAATGACTTTGAGGGAACTTTACATTAGGAATATTTTCCAATTTTGATCAATTTTCCGCAACTATTTGAGATACAGAATAACTTATCATTGTAAAATTGTTGTACTGTTAAAGATAAAAATCTTTAGTCTGGAATATATTTTCTTAAAAATACCAATAGTTTCTGAGTTATAAAAGAATGTATACACCTTATATTCAGATCTTCTATAATAAATTTGATTCTTATGATCCTTAGAGGACAAAGATGCTTCTCTTTTTTCAATTACTCTGTAACAGTGTTTTTAGTTCCTAGCGCCATAGAGTAAGTAACAGGGTATATTATTTAATTTATAATCTTTAGTAGTGCTTCTACAACAAAGTATTTCATTCACAAATGTCTATATTAGGATAAAAGCGAAATAAAGTCCACGCAGTGCATCGTACCTTTTATTTTATAATTGCTAGTGTAATTTTAATTTATGTTATTTAAAGACATGAGTGTTGTAACCATTTAATTATTTTTTCTATTATATTTTTATTTGAGTGTTGTTCTTATATTTAGTTCTCCTTTCTAAAGTGTTATTTCTAATTTAAAAATCAATATTTCCATATTTTAAACTTTTTTTTTTTTTTAATATTTACTATTTATAAAAATGAGTGTAATTCTTATTTCAAGAACATTGTGATGTTTTCATATACCAGTATTTTTAAAATATCAAATTTTATAGATGTGATATTTATATTTTATGTTTGTCGTTTGGTGATATTTTAAATATACTATTTTACTTTTAAAATAAATAAATACTTAACATTTTAAAATTCTGAATATACTCAAGCTCGAGTCGAGCTCTGGAGCTTTTTGAAATGTTCAGGCCGAGTTCGACTCGAATGAAAAGACCCAAGCTTCCAGAGCCCTACTTTTAGCTAAAATAAATATTGACGTTTTTATAGAAATGGTTCCTTTGGATTTTTAACAATATTCAGGATTCAGGGATTGAAAAAACATTCAGATTCCAGATTGATAAAAAATCAAACTCTGAATCTGATTTACATTTACATGATGTTATGGGTAGCTGCATTTTTAAATTGTTATTTAAGTTTGATGCAAAACTCTAGAATTTCAAACTGCAAAACAAGTTATGCTACCAGAGCACAAATAGAAAACTATAGAAAACTAAATGTTACATAAATTAATAAATAATTAGATTTTTTTTTTAATATATTAATATTTATATTTTTACAAAATTAAACAATTTTTCTTACTATTTTGGCCGAAGTGCAGAAACTATGCCCCTCCATAGCTATCACAGTGTAGGCATTTTGGTTCATAAACTTGATGCATTTTTCAAAACAATACAAACAACAAATGCAGCAACGCAAACCACAATGGGCGAAGGACGAGCCCGCTTCTTTCCCTCGCTTTAACCTGCATGAACACAAATATGGACATCATTTGACTAGTTCACTTGTCCAAGTCAATGAAATGTACAGTGATATTCAGGCAAATAGGCATTAACAATATGGGATAGAAGCACACAATAGGGAGTGTAATATTGATTCTAATATCCACTATTTTTGTATTTTTTTAGCACCAAGTATCTCTACTCATTCAGGTTATAAGTATATGTTGTACTAATTATGTTAATATAAAAGCCTCTACTTGAACGTTTGAAGTAATGTGCAGAATTGTCATTTAACTATCCAACGCACTTGTGAGACTCCAGTTTGCTAGTTCATCTAGGATAGAATGACTGACTGATCGATTACTACTATTATGTTTATTAAAGAGAAGTGACTAGGACAAAGATTGCCATCGTGGCATAGGGTTGGGATTCAGCTGTCAATCGGGTGATTGAAAGAGTTCATATCTTTCAATCTAAGTCCACAAATCCTCTAATTAGGTGTCACACATCAACAACTGTTTTACACGCACATAGCAAGTGCCTTTAGACGACTCTTATAACATTAACACACTTTGACAACTGTCAGACTTTCTTAGCCACTGTTGCACCCGCACGCCATCGCTGAACCCACACATTTCCTCGACAATCTCAGCCCTGTCCACAGCCAACAATTCAAACCTCTGCTCTAGGGCACATAAAACTAGATTCTACCAACTTGAAAGATTACTCCAATTACGGCCTAGAACACCAATCAAAAGGTATTTGCTAAATGGAGTGAATAAAGCTACCATTTCATCTTCAATGTTTGGATGAGATATTTAAAACTTCACTTGCACAATTAACTATCTCCTCAAGTGCAAATTATAAGGGTGGTTTAGTGTAGAGTTAGGGGTTGATAGATTCCTGATGAGTTGCTGCGTTGAAGTTTTCTCTTATTGATATGTCTTCTCTTTCAATGAAATAATTAACTTTTATAAATAATTAGAATTTAAGACTTGGATATATTGCTTAGAAATATATAGAAAGAATTGATTGATAAATTTGTTAAGTTAATTAAAGTAATAAATTGAAATTGCAGATCAAAATGTACGGTAGTAACATATTGTCAAATTATGAACATTACACATTTAATAAATAATTCATCATCAATTTAGCAATATATAAGGTGATGATAAGTCTAAAATACATGAAAACACGTTATAAAATATTTTAAAACTTACAGATAACCAAATAGGTTGGACAAAACTATGTTCAAGTTCATGTAAGTTAAGAATTCAAATTATAAAATTTGGGTTAAAACGTTAACACCTTCAAGTAGGTTATAATTAAATGATTGAGTATTGATATACAACAATTTTAAGATATGCAATATTTAATGAAACACTGTTTAAAGTATAGATAGGTATTAGCGTTTACAAGTATAAAATTTTAATTTATAGGTTAACAAATTTGAAACGAATTTAATTGAAATAGAGAATTTTGTAATATTCTAAGTCTTATCATTTATTTCTTGTCCCATTACCCCTTATGCATTTCCAGCATTGAAAAGATGCTGGAATACTCAATCCGAGATGTTTCGACACATAGGTTTCATAATCATGGAAACTGTAAAACGAAATTAAGGAAGCATTAAGACAAAATAACATTAAGGAGTTACTCTAGGGAATGAGAAATACTGTTGTCCAATGATGAATTCATAACTTATCTTCTCGACTCCGGCTCGGACGACATATTATTTGTAAATAATATATTGTCTGTTTTAACCAATTAATTGTATATTAAAATTAGGGTTGTTGTCCTATTGTATTGAGTTCAAACACATTTATCCAATTTAAAGAAAAACGAGAATGTTAGCCCAACGGAAGATACAAGTGAGGTTTTGAGTATAAGAACAACCACTTCAGACTATATACATATAGAATGTTAATGAAGGATCCGAATTGGGTGAGGGTATCAAAATCCATACTGTTGAATCACTCGTCCCAGATCCAACTATTAGTGAAGTCAAAGAAACTGTTAGGAAGTTAGAGAACCACAAACCTCCAGGTCTAGATTAAATTCCAGCTGAGTTAATAAAGGGAGGTGGGGAATTGTCAGAAAAAGAAATTTATAAATTGCTATGTTCCATATGAAACAATGGAAAGGAGGTATTAAAAGTGACATTTTCAAAAAAGAAGATAAAACAGAGTGTAAGGACTATAGACTACTACCAACTTGCTATAAAATGTTATATAACATGATTCTAATGAGATTGACTCCATGTGCAGAGGAAATAATTGGGGATTATCAGTGTGGATTTCAACAAAATAGATCAACAACGATTAATCCAACCTTAGAGTATGATATTAGGGTAATGCAAGTGAGAAGGTAAGGGTAGAGTCCTGCGTAGGAATTACATTTTGATTCCGGGAAAATTTTGGGCAGGAAAATTCTATTTCCGGCGAGAACAAGAGAGGGAAAAAATTTGAAAATAATTTTACACTTTAGGCTTATATTTAGTTTTCAGGTTTAAAAAGTTAGTTCTAATTCATTTCAATAAAAAAATTAAAAAATAACAATAAAATTAGAAGCTCAGGACAATGTGATCCCAGATAGGGTCGAGAAAAGAGACCAAAACTCTGATTAGGTTGAAATTTAGAGGTCTCAACAATAGATTTAAATTCTGTCATTATGTAGGATTTTTGAATGAAAATTAAATTTCACAAAATTTGTATATTATTTAATTTTAAATGGTAATTTTTTTAGATAAAATATAAATACCTAAGTAAAATGCAGCTTTTATAATAAATGTGTATCAATCAAGTGTTTTGGTATCTATTTTACAATTGAACAAAAAGAATTCATAGAAAAATTCATGGTGTAAATTTTAATACCTACTTACACAATAAACCTTCAGGATATTGAAGCTAGTCTAAATAAATATTTTATTATTATTATTATTATTTAGCACCGCGTCTTACTACCCGTTCGGGTTATACGCTTAAGTACTAATTACACTAATGGATTAGGAATTGGAAAGGTTGAATATAGAGGAAGTGAACCCGCATTTGCGTGGAGGGAGAGTGGAAAACCATTTAGGAAAAACCACCCCCAGTTCACCCGACCGAGATTCGAACCTCGATCTCCCCGTCCTCAGTGGTCTGGCTCAACACGACTGGCGCGTTAGCCAACTACGCCACGGAGGCGGGTTCTAAATAAATAAAATGAGCCGCAGTCTTGTCCATGAGAATACCAAAAACTTTCTCGACTGAGCTAGTGTGGCCATCTACCTTTCATATTTTAGTTACTAATGAAAGGACCGGTGATGCACCCCACTGGATTGCAGGCTTGTCAAAATGGCAACATATTGGAGGGCAATCCCTGATCTGGTGTTAGGCACTCTCTCCATGTTAGGTGCCTTGCTGTGCCTATTACTACCAGAGACTCTAAATAAGACTCTTCCAGTCACACTGGAAGATGTGGAGAGCATTTCGGGAAGAAGGAAGGCATCTGGGAATGTTCGTGCTGTCAGAAGAAAGTGAATTCGTGACTAAAATTGCCATAAATTGTTAACACACACTTTTGTTTCTTTGTTGTACAAATATTGTTATTTAATATTTAAGTATATTTAAACATAAATATGAATATATTAAAAGGTCATATAGATTTGAAAGGTAAATTTAAATAGGCAGTAATTTGTTTAGTTAAATAATTAAGTGTAGAAATCGAGGGGAAGAGAGTTTTTTTTTTTCATGGTTGGCGGTGGTGGATGAATTTGTTTTGTTGATTGTTGGGACTAAAAAAAAGAAAGGGAAGAAAAATAATGAAGAGATGTAACTGAATGTTGTTTTAATGTGTGGAAATTGTCAATTCTTGTTGTTGTGGGGAATTATAAGTGTGTTTTTAAGTGTTTGAAGTCTTGTTTTGAGATCAATCTTTTACTTGTTTTTTTTACTTTAAGGTGAAGGTGATGACACGTAGCTTCGTTGTCTCTCATCATTTATCTCTGTCAGTGAGGAGTCCGGGTACCCAGAAGCCCGAGATTAAGTCCTGGATGTCTCTGCCTGCGCCAGCGGGCAGGTGTATAAATATGTGCAAACGAGGGACCATTACACTAACCTCTCACAAAAAGCAATATTGGGTTTTCCAACTATTATTATCTAAGATACAAAGCAAATGATGCAATTCCAAAAAATTAACAGTGATATAAGAGATGGATCCATCATCATCATAAACAGTTTCCAGCCTGTGGACGGTCTGTTTAGCAAAATGCCTTCAGCTTCCTCCATCCTCACCATTCTTCCTCTTAAATTGCATTCTATTCTTATCTCTCACTTGCACACTTCCTGTATCTGCTCCTCTCTTCTCTTCTTGGCCTCCCTCGCGGTCTTTTTCATACATACTTGATTTACAAAAATTTTCTTGGCATACTCTCTATTTCCATACTCATTACATGCCCATACCATCTCAGTCTTGCTTCCTCAACTATCTTATGTACTCCAACATCCTCATTACATGCCCATACCATCTCAGTCTTGCTTCCTCAACTATCTTATGTACTCCAACATCCTCATTACATGCCCATACCATCTCAGTCTTGCTTCCTCTACTATCTCATGTAATCCAACATCCTCATTACATGCCCATACCATCTCAGTCTTGCTTCCTCTACTATCTTTTGTATTCCTACTCTTCCCCGGATAACTTCATTCCCATGACCTCCACTTTCCTAGTCTCTCTTACATTCATTGTCCATGTTTCTGCTTCATATGTTACAATGGGTGCAATACTTCCTTACACTTCAATGGCACTCCTCTTCTCCATAGCATATATTTCAAACAACTATAGAACAACTCTCCCTGCTGTCCTCTTCTCATTAAATCCTCTCTACTTTCACCTTTCTCCTCAATCACACTTCCAAGATATTTTATGTTCTGTACTTTTCCCAGCTCTATATAAACTTATAGCTTTATTAGACCTTACCCTCTTCCTTGTCATTGTTCCTGTACTTCCTCTTCCTTTTCCCTCCATACCATCAAGTCATCAGCAAACATCATGTCTCTCATTCTCTCCTCCCAGAGTTTCATTACCACTTTGTTCATGAGCATTTCCATTACCATTTCAAAGAGTAATAGTGAAAGCGCACTCCCTTGCTTCACTCCATTTTTTATTTGGAACCACTCCATTCTTCCAATCTTCGTCTAAACACAACCCCTGTTACCATACATACTTTTCACTCTTATTACAACTTCAACCTCCTCCATTGCTTTCCAAACTTTATTTCTATCCACGCTATCACATGTCTTCTCCACATCCATAAATATCATTACCAAGTCTTTCCCATATTCATACCTTCTTTCCATCAGCTGTCGTATGTCAAAGATTAAGTCTAATGTAGAACTTTGTCTCCTAAATCTGTGCTGTTCCTCTCTCTACATTCCTTTAATTTTATTTCTTTTTCTCTTTTCCATTATATTTTCATATATTGTTTTACAGTGGCACATCAGCTTTATTCTTCTTTAATTTGTACACCTCTTCCTGTCTCCTTTCTAGAAAATAGGTATTACAACTTCCTTTTTCCAGTCTTCCGGTACCTTGTTCTCCTTCTAAACCACTCTCAGCACCCTGTATAACCAGTGTACACCTACTTACATGCAGTTCTTATTATTTCCACTGTCAGTTTTTCGAAGTTAGGGATCTCAACTAGGCCTAGTTGACATTTAACTGTAATATGCAGCCTTCAGGATATGTAAATGATTTATCTTTGTTGGGAAATTGTAAGCAATCTATTGCAAGAAGTGCACAAATTTTACTAGAGGTTAGTAAGGAAATAGGTTTAGAAGTGAATGGTGAAAGACTAAGTATATGATCACAAGGAGAACAATAATTTAGAGATTACTACAAACAAAACATCATTTGATAAGGTTAAGGAGTTTAAATATTTAGCAACAATTTTAGATAGCAATACGATAATGATACCAAAATGCTTGAAAAGGCAAAAGAGTGTTTGTCAATTAGTTTTGTGTTGTGACATATGAGGAGGGGTAGATTGATGATGGGCTTAAATGAATTGAGCCCTACTTCCGTGTCTAAGAATACAGTTTCAGTAATGTTAATGTGTTGCCACGCTTGTTGAATGTGTTTGCTTTATTTATTGACTCTGTTCCTATTATGCAGTCATTGTATCAGTTAAGTACTCATTGTTGATTGTCTAGATAGCGTATAACCCAAACAGGTTGTAGGACACGGCACTTTTCCCCCAACTATTCTTTAACTCCCAATTCCCGTCTCTGCTAATATTCCCCGTGTCATTCTGTATAGTCTGAGTTAGTCTTGGTGTACAAATGCACTGTAGTACTTTGTAACATATATTTGCAAGAAGGTACAGGAAAGGTGGATAGAAACATAAAAGGAACAAACACAATATTGCTTTTACAATGAAAAGAAAAAACATAGTTTTCTCCTTTATTTTTTGGTTTATTCTTTTAGTAAGTTGTGCTGCACATTTAATACTTCCTCCTGATGAATTTTGATGAAATGAAACCTAGGTTGAGGATTGGGCGGCAACGATTAGTAGCAATGTAATACTAATTTGACAAGAGATAGATAATCTTACTTCATGTCAATGTATGTGAGTATGAGGCGCGGCAGTTTCACCAGAGTTACAAGGAATGAACCCTTGGCGACAGAGCCCAGGTGATAACAGATGAGCTGATATGTAGAGGACAGCACAGAGCCACTTTCTTTGTTGCGACTGAAACACAAACAGTTATATGTTTTCAAACATTTTAGAAGAAAACATTGATATAGAAATTTTATTTCAAGTTCTGCAAACATTGAATTTTCAGATGTGTAGCAAAAATGATGAAGGTTTAAAAAATGTAAATTTAGTCAAATACAAATTAAAGAATAGTTATGATTTTAAATTTTATAACAAAGATTTTTTTTTAATGTTAATACATAATTAAAGCCAAACTTAGAGGAAATTGTTAAAAGGCAAGTTTTTACAGTGACCTGGTATTGATATTTATGACCAGAGCTTTCTCACGGTTGACCTGGTATCACTTTCCTTGACGAGACTAAACAGTATGGTTACGAGTTACGACCAATGAGCCAAGATTTTGAAAGCCAATTTCAAAACAGCATCACTTCTTATGTTAGATTTAAACAAGTATAACTTCATAGTCAATGAATTACTGGTTAGAAATGCATGGCAGTAAATATGTACTTAAAAAGTTTAGTTAAGGATAAAGAGAGTACCGTATGATCTAGGCCTATTTGATATTACACACGCACTTCATGTTTTTTTAAGGTTATTTTTGGAAAGATATGTTTATATTGACATGTTGTGTAAATATTAAAACTAGTCAAAATAAGCACCAATATAACTAAGAATAAACTTAAAAAGGTAATTTTCCGCAGAATTTCTGTTCATGTAATAGGATTACATAAATTCACCTACCAGCTGTTAGATCTGCTCCACCCCAACACCCATTTTTTTTCGAGAAAAACATCTCAAAATCGTTTTCGCATTCCACCCTGGTCAGAACCACTTGGTCGAAAACAATCAATACCAAGACGTAACTAAGTCAATTGTGAAAGCTCGCCTAATATAAGAGATGTATTAACCAATAATTTATAAATGTGTAAACAAGTAAAGCTGTAAAGTTGGATGGAGTAAAGGTGAGAAAAGTGCAGAACATAAAATATATTGGAAGGGGGATTGAGGAGAAAGGTGGAAGTAGAGAGGATTTAATGTGAAGAGGGCAGCAGGAAGAGTTGTTCTACAGGTGTGTAAGAGACCTGCTGTCACATATGCAGCAGAAACATGGACATTGAATGTATCAGAGACAAGGAAAGTGGAGGACATGGGAATGAAGTTTGGGAGAAGCATGTTAGCTGTCACGAGGAGAAACAAGATTAGGAATGAAGATATCACTGAATAATAATCATTATCGTCATCGTCATCGTCATCATCATCGTCATCATCATCACCGCGTCTTACTACCCGTTCGGGTTATACACACTAACACTAATGTGTAATGTTAGTGTGATTGTGAGATGAAATGGAGGACCTACAGTTTAATATGGAATCCGAACTACGGTGGAGGCCTGGCATTCCACACATTCACAAGTTGTGATTAATACACATCTTGTCAGAGGTGAAGGAAGGGTTTGGCAGTCTGATAAATCTGTACCTTCTCGTTCTGTGTTCATTTGTGTCACTACACAATGTAATAGATAGAAAACCTCCGTTGTGACAATCCTTCAAGAAATCTGTTTATCCACTGGAAAATTAAATATATTGATTATAAGATTCTGAGTTAGCTTTGTATGCAGCGTGTGAATCAAGCCCGCGAGTAAGAGTGATATACTTACTGGTCAAAGTACCAGTGGGCTACAGCCCCTGCTATGACCATCTGTTGGCAGGACAAGATGAACTCTGACACCCAAACCAGTCCTATCATGTACACCCACCACATGTAGCGCACCCATGCTGGCTCCACAAACTGCAGCCATGTGAATGCTAGAACAAACACATCAATATATGATGAGTTAACCAGGGATTAGTGCGGTGCACCATCTTAAAAAATGTTCAATGCGATCTAAGATTTTCAAAATAATATAACAACAACAAAACTTTTCCTAAAAACAAATGACACGTTGACATTCTTTGGTCCTGCATTCTATCGTCTAGCAGTTTGACAGGACAGTACAAAGGCGCCAAAGTTGTTTACATCTGCAGCTGAGTGTTTTGTATTTTAGCCCTTACCTATGTCTTTCAAGACACCAACAGTTGTGAAAGGTACAGTAAAGGGTTTGTGTGATTTATATGGCACTGGTTTCTCAAAACTTTATCACATCAAGTAACAAAAAGAATTTTTGTGTGTGTGCTAAGAATTTAAATCAGTAAAGTTTTAAGAGTCGGTAAACTTTGAGAGGTGGAAAGAGTGTGGAATTAGACAGTGCACTTATAAAGTGATTTAAGCTCGGACATAGCAATGGTGTAGGCATTTCAGTTGAAATGTTTATGGAGCAAACAAAAATTGTTCATCAAGACCTAAGTTAAACTATGAGTGCACAAGGCAGGCTGGAGGGGAACGTATAGAGAGCGAACCCAAGACAAGCAGTTCCAGGGAAAGCCACAAGGTCGAAAAAAACTAAGAGGGTAGAAAACCATCTGTATGCATGTCAACAGAACCGCTAGGGAAGATATAAT
Organism: Timema podura; assembly: GCA_033556935.1. Lineage (NCBI taxonomy): Eukaryota > Metazoa > Arthropoda > Insecta > Phasmatodea > Timematidae > Timema > Timema podura. The sequence goes on from JAVRXN010000001.1 coordinate 71,602,346, forward strand.
TTTCGGTGAAAAATAGAGACATCAGACCGCTACACCAAAAGAAGAAAACTTGGTAATTTTCGAGGAAGAACTAGCTATTTTTTGGAATAAAACGTAAAACTACTGATGACTAGAATCAAACCTATGTTTGTGAAGCTCATGACGTTAGTAGCTGACTAAGGACATGTGAAGAAGAGGAAGCATAGACTCAACTACAAGGACTAACTACCAAGACTATTCACACAAGCAGCACAATATGAAAGTTCAACTCACTACATATAATGTCAGGAATTGGGTCTATTTGACGAAGAACCAGGTTAGCAAATTTTTAGCAAAGTTTACAGAACCTTTTCATATTCTAGAGGTCCTGAGTAAGGTTACAGGGAGAATCCAACTTTCTTATTGCTCAAAGGTAGTTAATGTTGTGTCTATGAATCCAAGCCCAGTTCTGTCCACAGATTTACAACCACAACCACAAGGAAGACCGAGAAGGACACCAATCAACCAAGAGGTTGATGGGAAACAGAAGAGATCTAGCCTTTGTATCCCGCCACCGACATCTACAACTCAAAGTGCGCGCGCACACACACACACATGTACCAGTTACAACTGAGTCATCAGAAGGTGAAGTAGTGCAGTGTGTGTAAGTTATCTTTCTCTGAGTGTGAGAGAGAGAGAGAGAGAGAGAGAGAAGGTCAGTGAACTCACCCACAGGCAAGCAATGCTCGTAGAATGTAATACTCGGTAAAAAAGTAGTTGGACAAAGAAAGAGAGACATATAATTCGGATGTCATATTTGTTGTTGTGTAAAAGGGAAAAAAAATGTTTTGTGACATCTGGCTTATGTTATTGTTGTATCATTGTGGTAATTATTGTGTTAATGTTGTGTTATTGTGTGCATTAACTATGGTTTTAGGAGAATTTCTTGTAGCGCTTTTGTGGTTAGGTAAGTGGGGTCGACCCCAGCCCAAAGCAGTTGTTTAAACCACAGATTCAGGGATAGTATATGAATATGTAAGGGAAATTTCTCTGTCAGAAAATAGTTTTCAAATAGTTATGGATTTTAGCCTAAAGCCATTGTTAGAGGAATACAGACAGCTTGAAGAGACAATTAAAATAGTTCAACAGTCCGGTACTAGGTTATTTTTTGGAAATAAGGAAAACAAAACTTGGTCAAGTAGTTTTCAAAATTCTATAGAACGGTTAAGGGAGGTTTCCCATAAATTTAGCTTAGAATTAAGTGGCTTAGCTAGCTTGGTGCCAACCAAGATGCGTCGTAAGGGAAGATCTTTGTTTGACTTAGGGGGTAAGGTCCTTAGACCCCATGAAAACAATGTATATGCATGATTTTTACAGAATGAGTTCGGTAAATGCCATTCTTGTGGGAGATAGTTTGCAATTAATTGTTAATGTACCATTGTTAACCAGGGAAGGAATATGTGAGCAGTACAAAGTCCAGTAGCTTGGAATAAGACAGGAACATTTATAGAACTTGATCTATAGCCCGTTTCACTCTTACTCTGCAGTAGAGGTCTTATGGAGCGCACAGTTACCAGATCTCACCCACTCGAAACAATTGGACAACTTTTACATTCAAACTTTATACACGCTATGAAGTTTGAGCTGTCAAGAATTGTGTATTATTCTGTTTATTAACATATTAATGTCAATTTGATATACACCGTACACTGTCACCTACAATGAATAGGTTGGAGATCGACCTTTCAAAGATGGTCTTCCAAAGTACATAGGCTTATAAAATAATATTCCCTGTTTGCATGTGAATGTGTGTGCACTTTTATAAACAATTAGGCCTACCTAATTCATCTTTACTATAGTAAAAGCTAAAACTCAATAATCAAAATAATAACAAATTAATATACAATAGTTTTATAAATTAAAATACTGGTCATTATAAAGGAGGGGGGATTCTAAAATTTATTCAAGCCTTCTATGTAACGTAAATAACATATTAGTTTAAACCTAAAAAATACCTTTATGCTTCATCGCTGTCCCCGCACAAGGGCGTGACTCCATCAATTGTGAAGTAGTATTTAGTGGATGGTCCAGGTAGCTCAAAGTTTTGAGAGTGAGTAGGTGGACTTTTGGGTTGAGGAGATGACACAAGGGACAATGAGGATGATGAAGTTAATCTTATTAAAAACTGCTCCTCGTCATCCTGCAGCTCATCTGCTTTCCACATGTCATTTTCAATTTTTTTGACGTGATTTACATAATTGAACCAGTTTTCTTTAGAAACCTTTTCATACGCTGCAGCTATTAAAGGCCTCATATCTTTAACCTTAAAACTAGTATTGTTCATTTTAATAAATGTTTTTACCTGAGCCCACACCATCTCTATAGGGTTAAGTTCACAATGATACGGAGGCAAACGAATGACTTGTCGATACACCGCCTTCGCCATCTCATCCACTTTGTATTTTTCAAATTTTTGTTTGTGTTGCGAAACCACATACAGCATTTCCCGTTTCAACATTTCGTCATCAACATCAATGTTCTTATGGATAAGCTACTCAGCTATTTGAGCTTTACGCCATGATGTGGTCGGGATCGCTTCACACCTTCTGCTGTGATAGGCTGCATTATCGATTACGATAACAGCTCCTTCAGGTGTATTAGGGAGTAATTGTTCTGAAAACCACTTTTCATAAACGTCACCATCCATTTCGTCATGAGCATCTGCTGTGTTTTTCTTGCACAAAAACGTGAGTTCAACACCTTCAACAAAGCCATTGTCATTTCCAGCATGAACCATCGCAAAGCGTGGTCCGCGAGCCCGTGGTGGCTTCAGTCCCGTGCTTAACCCCTCAAGAAATGCTTGCCGAGAACTCTGAATGGTTGTATCTTTCCACTCCTTGGAAAAGCTATGTCCAACATTTACCCATGATTCATCTGTATAAATAATAGGTCTACCTTCAGCTCTGAACTTCTTAATATCCTTCAAATACTTATTACGCCACCTAATAATGTCATCCCTTTCAATGAAAGCACTCTTGTTACCCCTTCGTTCATACTTAAAACCCATCTCCTGCAAAAATCTGTATAAGGTAGCTCGTGAGAAATTGGGCAATGTGTCGTCTGCGTTTACCCTCGCTAAAATAATACTTAAAGTAGGGGGCAAGTTGTCGAAAAACATGGAATGGACAGGACGACGAACACCACTTTGTACGATAGCATCGTATGTGCTCGTTCTTGAATTTTTTTGTTTCCCTTTTCTCTTTTGTTTTCTTTTTGAAGGAGTCCGCAAAGGACCACATTTTTGTTCCTCTCTTAATGCGTAAATAGTTATTTTGGAACATTTAGTGGCTTTACATGTTTCCCTAACCGCTTTGGTGACATTCATTGTCTTAGTAAAATAATTGAAAACGTTCATTACTATTTGACGTTCTTTGCTTCTCAGTATACCTATGCTATGCAATTTTCTTTTTACTGTTTCCATGATAAATAATATTAAAAACTAACACTAAACACTATGAATCAATAGTCAATAATATATAAAATGATAATCCCATATAAAGTAAAATATGTTATAAGTAAAAATATAAGGAATAATTAAAATATAATATGATCAAACGTTTGATCCAAATAACAATTAAACCACCAAACACTCTTAGCACTCTGTACGCCAAAATAATGACCGTAACCCGTAACACAAGACTAATGGATCACAACTGGAGAGAGGCTTCTTGGATGGATTTCAAACGGCTGTGCTTTGCTTTTCCAAGAGGAGTGTCATCAGTAGGATTCATTGGTGTGAAGTCAGCAGGGTTATATTTATGTTTACAAGGAGTGCTACGCCTGAAGACTGTGCTTTGACTTTCAGCATTTTACACTGATTTAAATCAATAATATAACAGAGTAAAGTGGCTGAGAGTATGTGCACGAGTATTTTCCTGAAACTATGGAAAATAACTGGTTAAAATCAACCTCAGATAATTATTTTGTATTAGGTGGATGTACTTTTCAAATAAGTTTATTATATCAACACACGACTTACAAACTACCCTAATACTAATAAAACACAACATCCAGTCCCATAGCCGACAATTTACCAAAGATAAATCTCAGACCATACCAATATCAGACCTCTATCTCAGTTGGCTCACGGTCTAACAACTGTGCTAAAGTGTTTAATTAACGCCAGTGAACTCGACCAGGATTCGAACCCGGGCCTGATTAGAAACTGTGGCAAAATGTAAATGCAAGTGTAAAATCTTAGACCTCTGTGGGTAGTTGGTTTCTTAATTCAAAAGCATAGTTTAGTATAATTTGGAGCTACATATATAATGTATTCTCAAATTTTTAACATTGCCTTGGCAAGTACTATAGAACCTTGTTTATTAAACTATAATTACAAACTAAGATGAGTATAGTGAATGTTTAAGTGGCGGAACCTTGTATTTTGTGAAACCAATATTATCAATTATGGTGTGGATGGGATGAACTAATGCTTCAGTTTTCAATGCTACAACTGTATAACATTACTCTGCTCTTCAAGACTGGACAGAGCTTAAAGTGAATTACACCCTCTTCAACTTCAAAACGCTACCACGCATAAATGGGGGGTGCTATTGGCCCATAGTTTTTTTCAAAAATAAATATGAGCTTTTCTTATAATTTCTTAAACATAATGTACCCAAGCAAAATCAAAAGAAAAAAAGTTTCCAACAAGACAACTTTTTCATGTTTTCTTTAAATATTTCAGGAGGTATAATACGTTTTAATTTTTTTTTAACATTGTGTAAAAGATATTTCTTTTAGACTTTGCAGACATTGTTCATAACTATTATAACAGCCACCATAAAATTACTAGCTTTTCCACACAATTGTAACTAGACTTATGACGTGATACATTTGGAACCTCATAAAACTTTGACACAATGCATATTTTCGTATTTTGAAAAAAATAGTGATTTAAAAACATCTATGGTGGTTTAAATTGATTTCACAAGATGCATAAATGTATGTTCATTAATATGCTATGCTTATTTCATAGAAATAACGACGTTAAAATGTAAGATACAAAATGGCAACTCCGCTTGGTAGAAAAAGGACAGCGCTAACGGAGAGATCAATGGGTTGGAAAGAGATGGTAATAGTCCATAAGAGCCTGTACTGCAATTTGAGAGTGAAACGGCCTATAGATTAAGTATTTTTAAGCAGTAAAGACAAAATTTTGTTTTTTGTCTGAATAATTTAATGTTGTTGGATAGCAATGTAGAGAATTGTTTTTTTAATTTTTTTATGTCTAAAGGTAGTACTGTATAATACAAAAGAAAAACAAATGTCCTAAAGAGTCTTGTTTTTTTTAAAAAATAGCAGCATATCGGTTATATGTGGTACCAGAGGATACTGAAGTAACCTTTGTAAAAAAAAAGTGCCTCACTCCTTCGATAACCAAAACTCTAACTAGTACTAACTAGTGGATTATACCCAACTTTAATGTAAAGTGATATGGCAATTTAATGGCCTAGGCCAGGGTTGGCAAATCTATGGCACGCGTGCCACCCAGTTGCAAATAAACAAGATTTTGGGTGAAACATCAAGAAAAAAAAATAAAAACATTTAATAAAACCTTTTCCAAAGTGGTATTTTTTTTTAAGTCAATATTTGGTGTCATTCACATGCCACAATAAGCTTTGTGAAGTCAGGCAAAGGTTAGAAATCATCGTGTGTACTGTTGAAGACAAAGTTATGAAACAAACCAAAATATTTTGGCTAGCAAAATACAACATGCTTCAAACTAAAATTAAAAAGGTTATGTATTTTTGAAATTCTAAGTTAATTACATTAATAATGTCTAAGACAGTCATTTTGCCAATATAATAAATTTTACTTTTTTTAAATTTAGTCTTTATTCAAATATTTTCAATTTTATTTGAAATTTCCATTATTTTTCATAATATTAAACTAGTTTAGATTGATAAATACTCATTAAAAATGTAAATAATAGGTGGCATACTAGACTTTTCAAAATTTAGCTAGTCCTAAGTGGCACACCAGCGGGAAAAGTCTCGCCATCCCTGGCCTAGGCATATGGGGTATATAAAGGGTTCTTATGGTTGAGTACTCGCCAGGTCCTAGGGGTTTCAACCTGTATTAATATACATTTAAAAATATTTTTATTAATACAAATGAGAGTGAAATATATAAAGTAGTATTACCCAGGCATGCAAGGGATCTTGAGCTTTGGACATTTTCAGGAAATTTGATTTTGTAGGAAAAATTATTTCCTGGATTTTTTGAAAAAAAAAAAATATATATATATATTTATTATTATTATTATATTTTATAAAGTTACAAGTGAGAAACATCTATAAATATAGCATTTGTATTCAATGTTACTTGACAATATTATTAATGTATTTATGTTAAATCAACAATAGCTTCCATTAAGTAGACAGGTACACTTTTATCTTACAACTACTTTGTCAAATCACTTTGAAAATAATATTCAAGCTTCTATTCTGCTAATTTTAAATATGTTGATTCTCGTCAAATGTTGTTGTGAGCTTATTTATACTCCAATAAGGGAAAGTAATTGTAATATCAATATATTTTACCCCAATAAATTATTCTAAATTAACATATATTTTAGCATTAGTCATGTATTTTATTTTCATATTTAACCCTTTGAGTGCAAAAGTCGCTCAGAGCGATGCGCGAAATATCTGCTAAAATTGCCAATGTCGCTCACAGCGATCCCATGTTTTCCAGCTCTTAGTTCAGTATTAAGTCAACAGATAGGGTAGATTTTATTTCCACCGCATTCTCATATGTTCAAGCTACTTTTATTTGTCTTTGCACTTAGAGTTTCGATATATCAAACATGAAAATTATTTTCTAACCTTATGAGTTTTATCTTTGACCTTGTTTGTAAACATGGCTGCTAAGATGAAAGCTGTGCTCCAGAAATACTCGCATTACTTTGTGATAGCTCAAGCAAGAGTGATAAATTTGTTATTGATTCTGAAAGCAGTGATTCTGAATTTGTAAATAATGAAACTGAACAGGAATTATATTCACGTAAAAGTGAAAGATCGGAACAAGTAGTAGTGGCAGCTGACATTGATAACACGAGTTTGAATACCAGTGATTCCGAATGGGATGAAATAAATCTTGAAGATCAGGATAATCCACCATAACCTCTTCATATTTATGTAGAAGTACCAGGTTTGAAGTCCCTCCCCCCCACACTCCTCTTCTGATTCTAAGCCAATTATTTATTTTAGACTTTATTTTACTATAACCCTGTCAATTTGATGGTCAATGAAACAGTTGCTTTGCATAATCCAATTTTAGCGTACAACCAAATTTTTTTTTATTTTATTTTGTAAATTTTGTTATATACTCAGTCAGTGATTTATTCTATTTCAAGCTATTTAAATTTTCAAAGCTTAAAAATTAATGTTAAATAAAATAGTACAATTTTTTTTAATATCTTGGTTAGTGATTTTTTTTATTATATTAAAAAATTAAAAAAGTACATGTATAATTATATAATCGGATAGGCAAGCATGTTAGCTAGTTTATGTAAAAATTTGAGTTCAAGAAGCTCAAAGTTATTCAAATTTAAACAAAATCGTGTATTTTTAACCAAAATAGCTTGGCACTTTTAGCACTTTTTTTGTCATTTCTCTTGGCACTTAAAGGGTTAAGTGCATTTCATTTAGTGTAGAGCTTATAGAACACATCAAGTCCAAGTATGCTATATTTTATTCTCGTAGCCAGCTAGTCTACAACTGTGGTTCTTAACCTTTTATTAGTCGCAGCCTTCTAAATATCCTAAAATATTTTTGCGGCCTCTTAGTTTTTACTAACATAAAAATCATTAAGATTTGTTCTAAAATAGTGGCTTATTTTTACTGATAATAATAACAAATAAAAACTGAAATTAACTTACCTAAATTTATTTAATGAGACCTCTGCTAATGAACAGTTTCCACTAATTTGGCTATTCTTGTTTCAATTGTATTACTTAATGCTATTCGCATGAAGGAGTCAATTTCGTCAAGTCATTTTATTAAATATTTACCATTGTGGAAAATCCCTTTGGTAAATCTCTTTTCACATAAATAAGTAGAAACTAAGGGCAGCAAATTTTTAATAGCAATGGTAAAGAGATTGGGATAATCACTCTGGATATGTTTTCAAAATTGGACCAAACTTTTCTTCTTTAAAACAGAGATCAGCCTTCAACCATTTGTTAATTCAGCAGTGTATCCTCGTTGTATTTTCCCAGTTATTACATGGATCTTGAATCCACAATTTTCTGCTAATTTCTGGAGATGATATTCAATTAAAGTATTTATATGCTTTTTATCAAATGTAAAATTGTTGTCTGAAATCATTTGTGAATAGTTCGGAAACATTTCAAAAACATGCATTTTTATTCTTTGAATCCATCTATGCCTTTTCATTTTCATCGCTTCAATTTTACTTTTCATAGTAAAAATGTTGGACTGGTTTCCTTGTAAAGATTAATTTAGCTGATTTAGAATAAAAATATTTTCTGCCAAATATGAAAGTTTTTGCAATCCAATTCCTACTATTGAAATAAATGGCCGAACTGAATATTTAATCATTTAAAAAAATTTCAACTTCCGTTTTTAATTCTAATAGACTATCAAGAAATTTCCCCTCACGACAACCATCTAATTTCTGTGTTAAGTAGTAGTGATGTATGGCCGACACAAACTTCTTCACAAAGAGCAGAAAATAAGCTAGAATTAAGAGCATTTGCTTTTATAAAATGTATAACTTTTACAGAAACCATCATTACATCATCTAATTCTGGACTCATTTCTTTTGAAGCTAAAATGTGAATTAAAAATAATTGAGTTCAGTAATAAGCTAGTAAAATGTTTAATCAATTTCCCGGTTAAGAATTGCTGGTCTAGAAGACAGCCCCTGACTACAGACAAAACATACCAGATCCTCTCCTTGAGACAGTTTGAGTCCATCAACACTGGGTTCGCTAGTATCAATGCTCAGTGATAAAAGCATTTCCAAATGTGCACTTCTTAAAGACTCACTTTTAACATATTCTTCATAAAGGGACTATTGTAATCGTAATGTATAGTCTGCATAAGCTCTTTGAGAAGTACAATTATTATGAATAGGGGGTTGGGTCGCTACCTGAACCTAATGTTATGGAAGCCATCTGATTGACTAGAGATGGATATTTATGTCCTCCCTCTAGAAAAACCATGTTTAAATTAGTTGTTTCTGTACTTGCATAGGAAGACGACGACATGTTGTCAAGCAAAGATAAAAGAATGATGTAATAAAATAAAATAAAATTATACACAGTATTCCCTTTGATAGAAACTTTATGAAAGGAGTGGAATTTAATGCTCGAAAGGGTTGGATTATGAATTTAAAAATGTTCAAACAGTAGTTTTTGGTTTTAAAGAGTATATTTTACTTAAATCACTGTATTAATACTGAGACTGGGTTCTAGGATTACAAACTCCAGAAAGTATATTTTCGTCATAGCCGACTTGTCAAACTCTGGCCTACCACCTGTCACACCATCCTATACTGTCAATGATAAACACTTTTAGTAATATGCTCTCTCCCCTTAACAAATGCACCACATTAATGAGACCTTGTCTTCCTGGAGGAACAGCGCCAGATGGTGTCTCCAGAATTTCCATACCAGTATGCTGGACCAGAGATTGTATTTCTATTGCAGTTGAACCATCCTCTGTCTCATGGTTTCTTGCCGTTTGGGGCAGTGGGGTCTGGCTCCCATGGCAGAACTAACACTTGTTCTGGGGTGCCCAGAGAGTCAGTGAGTTGTTGTTTGGTACATCACACGTTAGTTTCCTCAACTGATCCTAAATGTTTCATTACAGTAAACTAGGAATGTCTGTCACTTTACTGTATCTTTTGAAGACAACACCGAATGTTTGTCTAAACTCATTATATCCTATAGCAGCTTAAGTCTAAGGGTTTCTTGTGGGAATAACTTCTGTTGTTGTTCTTGGTGAATAGTTGAGTCGCGTAGCTTCCTCAAGTTCGGTTTTAGCATGTGCAATCTTGTTTTGGGGGTGAATTGCAGTACTAGATTAGCAGGACTCCAACCAGTCATCGTATTTGGGGTATTTCAATAATGAAACAATAAGTTTACTAACAGAAGGGCAAGCGGAACGTCAGGGGCTTGGTATGCCTTCTTCTTTAATTTCCCTGCTACAATTTGAACAACTTTTTCTGCAATACCATTGGATGGAGAGTGATACGGGGTGACTTTATTACCTTAATTCCATTACTAAGACAAAACTCAACAAACTCAACTTCTGAATTAAAACGCAAACCACTATCAAACACAATCGCATCGGGTGTGCCTAATGTAGCAAACCACTATCAAACACAATCGCATCGGGTGTCCCTAAAGTAGCAAACCACTATCAAACACAATCGCATCGAGTGTGCCTAATGTAGCAAAGCACTATCAAACACAATCACATCGAGTGTGCCTAATGTAGCAAAGCACTCCTAATTTGGATACAGATTCTTGTGCAGTAGCTCTTTTAAAACTCTATACTTCAATCCAAAATGAATAGCCTCAACTAGCACCAACATGATGTGATTTTGATACTTCAGATAATCTAAATCAGGGCTGTCCAAGATGCGACCCCCAAAACGATTTTGTTCATCCCTCCTGTGGGTTACGGCTTTAGATTTTCACCTGCGAAAAATAGAACTCTTGTCACAAAACTCAAGCTCAAACCTAGCTTCACGAGCACGACTTAAAGTGGGTCACCCGTCGTTAATGTCAATAAAAACTTTACCAAATGTAGTATTAAACAGTTCTCTGCTAGTGTGTAAGTAGAAAACTTAGTTTACAGATTAGCTGTTAGAGGGTTTACAATCAAGTTGTGTTTCAAGTGATACCTATGCCGTCCGCTAAGAACTAAGAGCGGGCTGTTCACGTAAGTTTTCTAACCTGGTTATGTAAACATCTCTTATTATTAATCTCTGGTTAGTGTTGTCCATTTATGAAGGTTATGTCACCGCGGTTCACCAAATTACTAGATACAAATTGTGATTGATTTCAGTGTTATCTTCAATTGAGAAGTACAACAACCATGTCTGACAGGCAAAAGAAAGATTGAAGGAGGGAGAAACGGGAGCAGATGGGAATAAGACTATTTGATTACAAACAACAATGTCTTGTTTGCATGCAAGTTGTATCAGTGCCTCAAGAGTATAACATAAGAGTACAACACTTCACTACATTACACATTAAGAGATGTGAATATATAATATATCTCTACAACGAAAACCTCTTTTACCTTTATAAGGTAATTGTATTATGTTTGGAAGAAAGTACAGGGAAGGTGGATAGAAACATATAAAAAGGAGAGGCTAGAGGTAGGTCATGGTCAATTAGGTACTGTTGTTGCCTGTTCAGACTTGTGTCCTAATTCTTGGTAGATGGATAAACTGTTGTATTTATTATATATATTAATCATTCAATTATTGAATTAAATTATATTATATTATCTGTTAATTTACTTTATTTACTGACTGATATGAGTAGGCCTGCTTGGAGGAAAAGGTGAGAAGGTTATCTAAGGTTGAGACCAGGGATTTGGTAATATATTGGTGAGCAAGTTCCCACCTACGAAGCTGAGATGCATTCCAACTATTGGGGAGTGCTCGTATAACTCTAGTACTATAGGCCTAGTATTGTGTGTTTGGGCATGAAATGCTACTGGTTTGTCAGGGTTATTGTGGTTGGTGTCAAAATGAAGACCATTCATTTGTTGTCTGAGTGTTCCTGTGGTGAGGTCGATGTATTCAGCAATGCACTAGTTACAATGTAGCTGGTATATAAGATTGTCTGAGTGTTCCTGTGGTGAGGTCGATGTATTCAGCAATGCAGTAGTTACAATGTAGCTGGTATATAAGATTGTCTGAGGGTTCCTGTGGTGAGGTCGATGTATTCAGCAATGCACTAGTTGCAATGTAGCTGGTATATAAGATTGTCTGAGTATTCCTGTGGTGAGGTTGATATATTCAGGAATGCAGTAGTTACAATGTAGCTGGTATATAAGATTGTCTGAGGGTTCCTGTGGTGAGGTCGATGTATTCAGCAATGCACTAGTTGCAATGTAGCTGGTATATAAGATTGTCTGAGTATTCCTGTGGTGAGGTCGATATATTCAGCAATGCAGTAGTTACAATGTAGCTGGTATATAAGATTGTCTGAGTGTTCCTGTGGTGAGGTCGATATATTCAGCAATGCAGTAGTTACAATGTAGCTGGTATATAAGATTGCCTGAGTGTTCCTGTGGTGAGGTCGATATATTCAGGAATGCAGTAGTTACAATGTAGCTGGTATATAAGATTGTCTGAAGGTTCCTGTGGTGAGGTCGATATATTCAGGAATGCAGTAGTTACAATGTAGCTGGTATATAAGATTGTCTGAGTGTTCCTGTGGTGAGGTCGATATATTCAGGAATGCAGTAGTTACAATGTAGCTGGTATATAAGATTGTCTGAGTGTTCCTGTGGTGAGGTCGATATATTCAGCAATGCACTAGTTACAATGTAGCCGATATATCAGATTGTCTGAGTGTTCCTGTGGTGAGGTCGATATATTCAGCAATGCAGTAGTTACAATGTAGCTGGTATATAAGATTGCCTGAGTGTTCCTGTGGTGAGGTCGATATATTCAGGAATGCAGTAGTTACAATGTAGCTGGTATATAAGATTGTCTGAGTGTTCCTGTGGTGAGGTCAATGTATTCAGGAATGCAGTAGTTGCAATGTAGCTGATATATAAGATTGTCTGAGTGTTCCTGTGGTGAGGTCGATATATTCAGCAATGCAGTAGTTACAATGTAGCTGGTATATAAGATTGTCTGAAGGTTCCTGTGGTGAGGTCGATATATTCAGGAATGCAGTAGTTACAATGTAGCTGGTATATAAGATTGTCTGAGTGTTCCTGTGGTGAGGTCGATATATTCAGCAATGCAGTAGTTGCAATGTAGCTGGTATATAAGATTGTCTGAGTGTTCCTGTGGTGAGGTCGATGTATTCAGGAATGCAGTAGTTGCAATGTAGCTGATATATCAGATTGTTTGAGTGTTCTTGTGGTGAGGTCGATATATTCAGGAATGCAGTAGTTACAATGTAGCTGGTATATAAGATTGTCTGAGTGTTCCTGTGGTGAGGTCGATGTATTCAGCAATGCAGTAGTTGCAATGTAGCTGATATATAAAGGTTGTCTGTCGAGCACTCATAGTGTATTCCATTTGTGTGAGTCTGCTGTTAATGAGGTGGAAGGTTGGTGAATTTTGCAGGTACTGCATCTCTGTCTGTTGCATAGGTAGGCCCGATGTTTGTTGCAAGGGTAGGAACCTTTGGCCTGATGTTGTTTGTTGCAAGGGTAGGGAGTGAGAACCTTTGGCCTGATGATGTTTGTTGCAAGGGTAGGAACCTTTGGCCTGATGATGTTTGTTGCAAGGGTAGGAACCTTTGGCCTGATGTTGTTTGTTGTTGTTTGTGGCTGGGTCAGACAATTTATGGTGAGCCAGAATGTTCCGAAGATTAGGGGAGCGTTTGAATGTGGTTCTTGGAGCACTGTTGATAATATTTTGTGTGAGAGGTGATGAGGTTAGGATAAATTTGAGTTTGTCTAGTCCTTCATAATACTGGGTGGTGAGCGGTATGTCATTGGAAGGATGTTTCTTGATATGTTCTCGATTGAATATGACTGTTGTGTTTAGGGTATTCTCAGGCTGTGAAAGCCTTGAAGAGTTGTCAACATTGCTTGTTAAGGTATTTTTCCTCAGAACATATGTTTGGCTCTGGTAGCTAGAATATAGGGTTGAGATTGTTTTACGTGAAGAGGATGGTTGTTTTGGAAATGGAGGTATTGTTGATGGTGTTTAGTTCCAGATCCAAGAATATGGCATGGTGTTGTGAAATGTTCCAGCTGAATCTGAGGATTCTATGGATTGGGTGGTCGTTTGTTTGGTCTCAACCAAAGATAACCTCTCCTTTTCCTCCAAGCAGGCCTACTCATACCAGTCAGTAAATAAATAAATTAACAGATAATATAATTTAATTCAATAATTGAATCATTGAATAATTGAATAAATACAACATTCTACCCATCTACCAAGAGTAAAGACACAAGTTTGAACAGACAACATCAGAATCTAAGTGGCCATGATCAACCTAAAACCATGTTGCCATAGCCCAGTCTGTTTTTTACTCTTTATTGCTGAAGAAGGGGACTGTAATCTGAAAATTACATAATTATGTGTTATGTTGTGTTTTAATTGTGAACTTTCAGGCCTACAGTTTTCTGGTAGGTCTGTACACCTTGCCCTTCAATCCTCCTTGCAATGTTTAATATAATATAACCATTTGCCACCATTTCTCCTTTGGTCTTTAAGACTTAAATAGAGTATCTTGTGTTTATGCCTTGTTCTGAAGGAATAAAACATATAAAAGAGAAAATAGATGCAATTCCAAAATGTTTAGCTCCCAAAGATGTCACACAACTCTAATCCTACTCAGGATTACTCAGTTTTTATGCAAAATGTATTCCTATGTCATAAACTCTACTACAACCATTGACCACTTTACTTTCAAAGCATGTGAAATTCATACGAACAAAGTAATGTGAAGAAGTTTTTGAGAAAAGCAAAAAAATGATAATCAACCATAACACTTCCTACGTTTCAATTTGATAATTATTCTAAATTTGAGAGTATTTGCTTTGAGTCTAGATTTGATTCGGACTCAAAAAAACCTGCTTCGTAGATGTTTACTGGAATTTTCTTAGAATTTAAAGGACCATTCTCATATGATACCTAAGTAAATTCTAAATTAAACACTACATAAGTATTAATTTATGTTTTAAAGTGTTATTTTGTTTGAAATATTACCCTTCATTGGGGGGTCTGCACGCTCAGGTTTTTTTTACATTCCAAGTCGTGCTTGAGCGAACTTTTAAGAAAGCTCTCGAACATCGAGTCAAGCCAAAACAAGCTTGCATTAAATAAAAATTTACTTCTAAAACTTGAATATTTAAATCAAATTCTAATTATTATTAATATTTATAGAAAGCTTGTTTCAAAACAAAACTAAAATAAAACACTTCTTGGAATTTACCATAATATTAATATTAGTATAATGAAAATAACATATTTGACAAACAACATCCAGACAAGTATAGAGAAGAGCGAACTTGCCAAGTGTATACAAGTGCCACATACATTTGATACCCGCTAGGGAGATGTTGAGTTTAGGAGGTTCCGTCCCTTCCACTTTGAGAGACGAGAACTCCTGTCTGGGAGAAGACGTGGGCGTGGGACCAGATCCAGAGAAGGGAAAGTAAGATGCAGAGCCTGGATAACCTGGAAAACACACCAACATTCAGAGATTAGTTAGGTGTCACCAAAATTGACTCAGTTTCTGTTTCTGTTAGTTTAGTTGTTTGTTCCATATTCACACATTAGTCTGTTTTCCTCCAATTAAAGCTAGTGTGGCATCACCAATCTCTAACTATTCTAAAAATAAATATAACTGTTGCATTCATATCATATAATAAACTATATATATATATAATTGTTTGTATTTATTGAGAATTTCTTTAAGCTTTCATAACTAAAACCAAAACTTACTTTCTAAGAACCGAAATGGGTTTCTATTCTTGAGGGGAGAACTTAAGGAACTTAAACACTAAAGAACCAAACCGACCCATCCCTAATAAAAATATTTCAACAATATTAGTTAAATTAATTAAATAAAATATGTTCATTTTTAAGCACCATATTTTACCACCAGTTTGTTAGGTATGAGAAAGGTTGAATTTATAGGAAGTTACCCGCATTTAAGTGGAAAACCACCCTCAATACATCTGACTGGGATCAAACTCTGACCTCCCCGTCATCCTATTGCAGGAGTGACGACTTAGACCATGCGGCCACCGAAGCAAGTATGTTCACAGTTAAATTTATAAGTAAATAATTGAGGAATGTTTAGATAGAAAGGGAGGTTTGAAGGTGATACGGTAGTTATTACAGATAGTGAGGAAAAAGGAATTGAAATATTAAAAGACCACAAAATGCGAATGAAGATGAACCAAAGAAAGACTAAAAGTACGATATTGGAAGGAAAAGGAGAAAGGATAAACATTACAATAGAAGGAGAATATATTGAACAGGTGGAATGGTTTAAGTATTTAAGGAGCATTATCAATGAAGTAAGATCAAGAAGAGTGTGATGTTGTATGGTGCAGAGGCATGGCATCCCTGAATCTCAAATATACTTAAGGATTCGAGGGTCCATCCTTAGTTACAATAATGTATGTCATGTCCTTCCTAAAAAGCAAATCCATTCATTGAATTGCTATCCAACCTGTTTAGCTGTACCTTTTATACCTGGGAGATGTGTTAATTGTAAGTTTGTGTGCAAACATTTTGAGGAGACTTGTTTATCTTTCAATGTGTGATGCCATCTTTTTTAGTATGGTATGGAAATTATAATGTTGAGCAAGTGGTAGTTAGGTCATCATGTGTAATTGATTCTTCTTCCGAATCAAGTGAGCTTTGTTCAGTATTTGTATCGTATCTTTCAAAATATCAAGTTCAAGTTCCTCATCACTTTCAAATCCTTCTTCCTCCATGTCCAAATCCAATAAATTATTTATTATAAGTTCCTGTTTTAGTTCATAAATTTTGTATAAATTAGTAATATATTACAATTATAACCTTTGAAGTCAAGTGAACAATTACTAATAACTTTATCACAAACTTGAAAAATATCCCAAACAAATCATTTTTCTGTATTCTACACATTAAATTACATTGTGATCCAAGAGAAAACAGAATTAGTACCAACAAGTTAAACTGTTATTGGTGGCATGGGAGAATTGCTACCACAAGCACGCACGTCACTCATATAGAAACAGATATGCACAGGACAGCGGTTGAAGTGTAAATGAATGACAATTACCTTGGCTTCGATTTAGGGTTGTCAAACTCGATTCCTCAATACCCTAGATTCTTAGTTGTATCGAAAGAATTGACAATTGATCTTAATATTACAATTCTCGATACTTTTATTATTAGCTGTCAAATGAAAGTACTGGCAACTAAGAAAACTGCAAATACTCAGAATAATTAGTAATCAACTATCTCTATTATTAGTTTATTTAGTGTATATTTTGTTTAATTAACAATCCTACTTTGTTAATTATTTAAAGTTAAAAGACTTGTGTTTTAGATAATTGTTTACTATACGGTTATTAAATTGTTTATAAATGTTTTATTCCTAGGCTTGGTTTGTAGGTAATATAATATGCTTACTATTATAATTCCTAACTATTTGTTTATTTATGTAAAACATCCTTTAATACTTTGTGAAACAGATTTTTTCCTTTGTTAAAATTAAAAATTAATTGTTTTTAATATTATTTAAATTTTTTTAGATTTTTGATGTGCTATGAAGTTGAATAAGAATGTTTTTATGTGAGGCAAAATCGAGAAAAACAGGTATAGTACATCTCTACTCAAAATAAAAGACTGCCATAGCTGATAAGTATGTACATTCAAGAGTGTAACTACAGGCCATTTCCTCCCGTGCAAACACTCCAGGGTTAAGAATTATTTCAAACTGGACATCTGGAAACTGTGTTTCATTTTAATTAAGAATGTTTTTTTAATTGTACAGATAAAAATCATTTGAGGGTAGCTTACAAATAAATAATGTTTGAAAATTTGAATTTTCTTAAGAATAGTTTGAACAAACTATATGAAGAGTTGTTTATGATTAATCAAATGTGTTTGTTTTTCTGAGCAAAACTTACTCAAGGGTAGTTAACTAGGATATATTTTTGAAAATGTTGTAAGCTATGAGAAATATGAGACATTTTGTATAATTCTTGTGTTGTAAGTACCATTTATTTTATTTGGATTAAACATATATTTATAACACAAAACTATTTCAAAACATGACTAGTAAACAAATTTAACTAAGGGCAGCTAAAATAAAAATTAATGAAGAGTTTTATTTACAAAATTGCAGACTTAACCTACAGACATTAATTAAACTAAATTAATAGCCCAGTCAATTTAGGTCATATATGACCATAGCCTGTAAAAAAATAATGTGAATCAAAGTTTTGGCAGAATGTTACTACTGGCCTTGGTGAACAACAATATATCAAAATACTCGGACTTTCTCGTGTTTGCGTCCTTGATTTTTAGGTCCTCAAAGTTCTTAGGACCTTCGATTTGTACTATTTTACTCTATATGTTATTGTGACGCAACTGATAGTCCTATTGAGATCAAGTTGGTCTCAAACTAAAGACGAAACATTTGCAAACATATAAGTGTGCAGTTTATTTATATAAAAAAAATTTGCACATATTTCTAGAAAGCAACTAAGTACACAAAATTAAAATTTATTATAAATAAAGTCAAATTATTGGCCCTAGCTGCTTTCAAATTAATAATATGCAAGCTTGACTAAACATAAAATTTGTTTTATTTTTTATGCAATTTCCAATGGTATATCTACTTGATCTGCTAGACGAATGTTTCTAAAACTGTAGCTAAATAACGTTACATTACAACAATGTTGTATTGCTGTACTGTCCGCCCGTCCGTAATGACCTTGCAAGGACAAGTGCTACTATACCTTCAAATCCATGATAAGTGATGTCTTGTTTACAGCTCATTCTGCGTGTGGGTTTTCGACAAGTGATAGTGTGTCTGATGTCAGATTCATAAATTGTGAAACGAGATACTCTGAGGATGGATACCTTACCAAATGTGTAATATGCAGCAGTTCTCTTAGTATTGAAGTCTTAAATACCCTTTTCAGAACAGGATTGCAAGTTTGAGAGGAGCAAGTGAAAAGAGGAATGGTGGGTAAAAGGATTCCTTTTCTTGTCAGGGAACAATCATAGTACATTTACAATGCAGGTAAACATGCTATATATTAAGAATCAAAGAGTTGAAGCTATTATTTATGATATATATATGATATCATATTTTGAGAATTGAAAAATGACACCTGGACCTGGACACTGGAATCGAACCTGGGACCTTTGGCTTAGTAAGCCAATGCTCTAACCACTGAGCTATCCACAAATCGTCCTGTGCCTAGAGCACAGACAAATAGTATACACAGACACTCAACCTCCAGGTTGAAATGATTGTGCTCCTTTTGTCAGCTTGAGTCCTTCAACACTAGGATCGCTGTGGTTAGTCCTATCATCACCCAGCATTGACCGTAGCGAGGCCCAGTGTTGAAGGACTCAAGCTGGCAAAAGGAGCGTAGCAAACCCTGTAAGGTTGAGAGTCTGTTTCTTACTTGTCTGTGGTTATTCTTCACTTATATTTTAAGGCAGAGTCTATGATGGACGTGCGGAAATGGTCGGCTACAAGTGTGTTGTTTTATTAAGATCATGACCTATAAGATAACGCAGCCACCTTCGACTCAGTAGTTGGCTTAATGCTGCCACTTGTACTAATTATATATTGTTTTAAAACAGTTATTAGTGTATTATTTTATTTATTGGACTAGTTATTAAATAATTTAGTGTTTAGAAAATACGAGTTTTAAAATTTCCGCCTACCTGAAGAGACGGGATGTTAAATGTTGACGGCCATCAAAATCATAGAAAACATTATTATAGTTCCACATGAAACTTGCTTGAGGGTGGACGATACACTGCCAAGTGGTATTTGTGGTTTTTTCGGTTATAGCTTCTATTAAAAGTTAAAATCTTATGATATTTTATAGATACCTGTGTAATGATGTGCCCTTACATTCTGCAGCAACAGTATTTTATTATGCATCCTCCAAGCCACTACCAGACAGCACCCTTATAAATATGTAATTTTTCAATTTGCGGAAGGCCATGTAAAACTAGTGACAAGGAAAGGCCACCATAGCCGGGAAATTTCGGTCAATGAGGAGGTCGTGTCTTGATATTGTCTTCAGTGGACAGACAATTGTGACTACTTCACAGGCAGATTCCTTAAGCAATACGAAAAACAAAGTCCATCTTATAGCTATGTTGGAATGACGTTTAGTGGAGGCCGGTGTTCGAGTGATACAAGCCAAAGATGATGCAGATATCCTTATAGTTACCACTGCACTCGACATAAAGCTGTCAGATGAATGACGTTTAGTGGAGGCTGGTGTTCGAGTGATACAAGCCAAAGATGATGCAGATATCCTTATAGTTACCACTGCACTCGACATAAAGCTGTCAGATAATCGTGCATGCTTTCACTGGAGGTGATAAAACGTCTGCCATTTACGGAAAAGGCAAAACAAAATCATATAAGTTGCTCCTGAAAAATGTAAGCCTATGTTCACAAGTAGTTAAGAAGTTCAACAGCCCTGCTTCTCATCCTGAGAATGAAGCCACCACTGGAGAGAGGTTTGTTCGAGCTCTGTATCCAGGTGGGAATAAATTTGAAAAATTGATATCTGCGATTGCACCTATACAATCGTACAGTTGCCAGACAGGCTCTAACAGCCTTTTGAGCTAGCGGCACTACCTCCAACCAAATTAGCGGTTTACCAACACTCTTGAGGACTTATCTTCAGTTAGAATCTACTGTATGTATGAAAATAGTAGCCTGATTTTAACAAAAGAGTGTCTTACTTTGTTGGTATTTTCAAGTTCAGGAATGGCTGGGGAACGAATTGCCACCCACGAAATGGGATTATAATCTTTCTAATTCTGGAGATACTCTCATGCCAGTGCCAACTACATTGCCTCAGGCCCCGAGCTCTTTGATGTGGATTATTGCCTGCACATGCAAAGGTGATTGTTTCTAACCCTGGAGATACTCTCAGCGAGCTACGAACTGGACACAGATGAACTTACTGTAATGTTACTATGGTGTGTAAAAGTCGGTGTTTATATTTAAATGTATAAAATCATTACAGTTTGGTGAGTTTCTTATCTTTCTGAAAATATCCCCAGTGTGCAATTTTTCTAAAAATCCACCTTGAACTGTTGGTAGTATGTACTATTTAATTCGAGACCAATTTCAGCTCATTATGCCAATGTAATGTGTCATAGGGTGAGTAAGTGTATATAAGTGTATGTAAGTGTAGTATGGGTGTAAGGTGACGCATTCATACAATTAATTAACTACAGTTTTAGAACAATTAATCGCACATAGAAAGCCATATACCGCTGAAAAGTGTATACAATGGAGAACAATTTTGATGCATATTATTAATTTTAAAGCAACTAAGGTCAATAGTTTGACTTTATTTAAAATAAATTTTAATTTTGTGTACTTAGTTGTTTTCTAGAAATATGTGCCAAATTTTTTATATAAATAAACTGCACACTTATATGTTTGCAAATGTTTCATCTTTAATTTGAGACCAACTTGATCTCAATAGGACTATCAGTTGCGTCACAATAACATATAGAGTAAAATAGTACAAATCGAAGGTCCTAAAAACTTTGAGGACCTAAAAATCAAGGACGCAAACACGAGAATGTCAGAGTATTTTGACATGTTGTTCATCAAGGCCAGTAGTACCACTGTGCCAAAATTCAGCTTTACATTATTTTTTATGGGTAGAAACCTTGCTCAACTGGACTAATATACGAGCAAGGATCAAACTATGCTATTTTGTCTGTCAAATTGCAAACTTGCCTCTAAGCTCATTTATTAGTCACCACAGTGTAAATAATAACCAAAACTACTTGGGAAATATTATTAATAGCAAAAACAAAGTTCCGTGGGTAATGTTTTAGGGCTGTGAAATTACTAGAAAAACTTACTTGAAGTTGCTAAACAAACAACAACATAGAGCCAGAAGCTGAAAAATGCTAGGAGTGCAATAAAGGTGACGAAAGGCTGCAGGAAAAGGGCAGGTAGATCTGCAAGGCATTCTGCTGACTCTTCAAAGAGCTGCGACATGAAGCCAATACTTTTCCTCACAGCAAACACCAACAGAATGATTATCACCTAAAACCATGTCATCATCTACAATTCACACATTAATATCTAATGAAGAATGGTTCAATTCATTTTATATTTTCATTTCATTTAAACAATATATTAAGGGCCTTGCTCCAAATCCCCTGGAAATGTGTTGCTGCAATTCTATTATATGGATAGTTATTGGTAGGGATTGGATTCTTAGTTACTAAAAATAGTGATTTAGTTTTACTCAACCTTTGATTTATTTATTTTTAAGTTTAAATCTACTTAGTGTAAAATAAACATGTACACACACAGAATGTACTATCTAATTTACTTTGTCATCCAAACAGTTAAACAAGGACTTTCAAATAAGAAGAAATATTAAAATAAACATGTTTGCAAAACATATCAGAGTGATTTATACAATGTAGGCCTATAATTTTGCACAAAGATAAATCCTTCTTGTTGTCTAATATGATGTTTTTGTAAGCAATGTTGTGACAGTTGGATTCTTCCTGCCTGATTGTGTAGCCTGGGTTACCCTGTGTTTCTAAAAGTACCTCCACTAGAGCTACCCTGTGTCCAAAAGGGCTTGATTTGGGAAATAAAGGTGCCGCAATGTCCACCTTAGATTATGTCTTGTTCAACAATATGGCTAAATAATTTCATAATAATGTAAATTGATAAAAATATAGAAAGAGAAAAAATGTGGGAAGAATACAAAGCACAAAGGTGAAATCTTCTTTCTTTCTTTCTTCTGTCTTCTATAATAGAAGTAGTCTCTAGTCACACACAAAGGAGTAATATTTCGGCAGTGTTGCCTTTAGCAAACAAAAAGAGAAGAGGAAATACCTTTACACAAACAATTAATTACTCCATTTTGAATTTAAAAAGAAACTGCTAGTAAAACACTGCCAAATAATGTAGGAGTAAAAATATATTTCTCAGAGCTTTGGCTATGGTTAGTATAATTTATAGGAATAGTAAGAATTAAATATTAATATTTAATACTTCATTGGTAATAGTAATAAAATATAATTTATATATATTTAAAACAATATTTTGGAAAGAAACGATCTTCTTTTGAGGCCTGGCCACTTCCCACTGTCGGAGTTTGGGAAATGCTCTTGATATTTTGGTGGTGTAGCAGGTTTTAAAGTCCTGGTTGTGGGTACCAGCATGCAAGGCCATAGTCCAGCTAAAACTTCACAAATATAAAATGTCTCTGTGAGCTATATGTTGTTATTTTTAAGATAACTATAGGTTAGTGCCATGGGTAGAGTGTGTCCCTGTCTACAGTCAGATTCTCATAGTAAAATACGTTTTATACAGTTAAAAAAGAACATTACAAGAAAACTTTTCATATGTTGATATGTCAACTGGCTAATTTAAAGCTAGAGGAACCACAAGAAAAATAACTTCAAACATGAATTCAGTGAATTAAAACACAGTAGTGTATACCTATCATTTTATTATTGGATTTTCCACAGCAATATGTACAGTACAGAGTACTGTATTTACAATATTTTTTAAAATCTAAAAGTTTTGATTGTTTTTTGGAGTTAATACTCTGAGTTGTAGTAAACTCTTCTAGTTTATTGAGTGCCTGGGGAATAGAGGGGCTTAGATTTTGCTGTCCCTCAACAAACCATCCATGGCCTGTGTAGATGTTGGGATCAGCTTCTCTGGAAGTTTTGTCTGTTCTCCTTCTTCATCTGAAGATGCACTGTCATTTCTATTGTTCATAACATCTGACAAAATGTCTGCATCTGTCAGTTCACCACAAATTGCTAAGTTCTCGTCCAAGTTCACAAAATCCTCATAAGAAACACAAAACACAAAACTTCTAAAAGGCAGAGTAAATGTTTCCTTCATGAGATTTAAGGCTGTTTTTCATCATCTTCGAGGCAATTTTACTTCAAATTAAATAAAATAAGTTTTAATTACATATGATTGTTTAACGTTGTTTTAATAGAGGTTTCAAGGGACCAAGGGAAAAGTTTGAATAAATATGAGTTTGAAAAAAAAAATGTTTGAATTATCTAAGTTCGACTGTACTACTAATATAGTAAAATATATTGATTTTTACCACAGAAAAATATAATTTATTTTCTGAGAAGAGCTTCCTACCTAAATTCAACTTAATATGTGCACACAATTTAAGAATGTTTGTGTGAATGCAAGAAAGGATACTACATTCTAAATGAAAATAAATTAAGGCATTGATGAATATGTAACAATGTAATAATGTTGGTGGTAACTTTATTTTGAATACATTCCATTAGTTACCAATTCACCCTTAGCTTTAACAATAAAGTTTGGATAAAGAAATACTAGTTTTAGTAAGAGGTGTGGGCTATGATTTTATTTTTTTGGTCGGGGGTAAAATATATTAAAAGATACTGGAAAAGAGAATAATAAAATGAAAGGAAGGTGGAGAAAAGAACCGCATAGATTTTGGGAACAGAGGTATTACTTAATCTTTGCCATTCGACAGCTGATGGAAAGAAGGAATGGATTTGGGAAAGATTTGATAGTGGTGTTTATGGATGAGGAGAAGGAAAATGATAGCATTTATGGAAATAAAGTTTGAAAAGCGATGAAGGAGGCCGCAGTGGAAAGAGAAGTTGTAATGAGAGTGTAAAGCATGTATGAGGATAACAGGAGTTATGTTAAGATGGAAAGTGGGAGGACGGAGTGGTTCCAAATAAAAAATTGAGTGCCCTTTTACCATTACTATTTGTAATGGTAATGGAAATGGTCAGGAACAACGTGGCAGGAAAACTCTGGGAGGAAAGAATGAAAGCCATTATGTTTGCTGATGACTTGATGGTATGGAGGAGAAGAAGAGGAAGTGAAAGAGTGTGGAATACAAGTTAGAATGGCAAAGTGTGAAGTGATGGTAATTAAAAGGAAGAGGTAAGGTTGGATGTAATAGAGCTGAGAAAATTACAAAACATAAAATATCTTGGAAGCGTGATTGAGGTACCTGCTTTGGAGAAGAGAAGTGCCCTCTAAGTGTTTTACAGGGCGTACTTTGTACCCATTGTAACACATTCAGCAGAAACATGGACAGTGAATGTAAGAGAGACTAGGAAAGTGGAGGACATGGGAATGAAGTTATCCGGGAAAGAGTAGGAGTACAGGGAGTACATGAAATAGTAGAGGAAGCAAGACTGAGATGGTATGGACATGTAATGAGGATGTTGGAGTACATGAGATAGTAGAGGAAGCAAGACTGAGATGGTATGGACATGTAATGAGGATGGAAAAAGAGAGGATGCAAAAAAAAAAAAAATGAAAAGGAAGTATGTAGGAAAAAAGACCGCAGGAGGGACCAAGAAAGAGATTGGAGGAGCAAAAAACAGAAAGTTTTCAAGTAAGAAGAAAAGAATGGAAGTGATTAAAGGAGGAAGAATGAAAGTGATTAAAGGAGGAAGAATGAAAGTGATTAAAGGAGGAAGAATGAAAGTGATTAAAGGAGGAAGAATGAAAGTGATTAAAGGAGGAAGAATGGAAGTGATTAAAGGAGGAAGAATGGAAGTGATTAAAGGAGGAAGAATGGAAGTGATTAAAGGAGGAAGAATGAAAGTGATTAAAGGAGGAAGAATGAAAGTGATTAAAGGAGAAAGAATGAAAGTGATTAAAGGAGGAAGAATGAAAGTGATTAAATGAGGAAGAATTAAAGTGATTAAAGGAGGAAGAATAGTGGAAGGATAGAGGAAGATGGAGGCATTTTACTAAACTGACCCAGCCATGGCTGATAACATTTCATGATGATGCTAAATGGGGTTGAACCCACAAAAATAATCTGGATTTTTAAAAATGTAGCTGGAGAAACAGGGGAAAGCCTAAAAATGGTTTAAAAATATATAAATAGAAATAGTGGAGTGATCCCACCTTGTGAACTCCCTGTGATTTGATAGCTGTTTGAATGTTTACAATATCCAGGAGTCTTGGAATGACAAAGAAAATTTTTCACGAAGTCGTGTGTTAATATAGCTCCACAATGTAAAGTTTAAGTACACACATTAAAAGGGGCTGCACAATTATTCAACAAAACGCTTTCTGCCACTTGCGGTGGAGGACGGGGAGACAAATTTAGATAGAAAGATCGCAAACATTCCAACTGTTTTCATTTCAATATTATTCCCTTTAATATGCATCATCTCTTCATCATCATACATCAACAGCCCTGTGCTGGGTCAGTTTAGTAAAATGCCATCCATCGTTACTATCCGTCTACCACTCTTCCGTCCTTTAATTCTTCCAATCTTTTCTCACTGCACACTTTCGTTATCTGCTCCTCCAACTCTTATCTTGGCTTCGCTTACAGTCTTTTATCCTACATACTTCACTCCAACATTTTCTTGTGCTCAATCTCTTCCCCATCCTCATTACATGCCCACACCATCTCAGTCTTGCTTCCTCTACTATCTCATGTACTCCAATCATCCTCATTACATGCCCATACCATCTCAATCTTGCTTCCTTACTATCTTATGTACCCCCATACCCCAACTTCCTGATACTTCATTCTATCTTGTTTCTCCTCTGACAGCTACATGATCCTCACAAACTTCATTCATGCCCCATGTCCTCCAATTTCCTAGTCTCTCTTATATTCATTGTCCATGTTTCTGCTGCATATGTGACAACGGGTACAAAGTACGCCCTGTATAACACTTTCTTACACTTCAAGGTCACTTCTCTTCTCCATAGCAGGTATCTTACGCACCTATAGAACAACTCTCCATAGCAGGTCTCTTACACACCTATAGAACTACTCTCCATAGCAGGTATCTTACACACCTATAGAACTACTCTCCATAGCAGTTTTCTCACGCACCTATAGAACTACTCTCCATAGCAGGTCTCTTACACACCTATAGAACAACTCTCCAATAGCAGGTCTCTTACACACCTATAGACAACTCTCCATAGCAGTATCTTACACACCTATAGGAACAACTCTCCATAGCAGGTCTCTTACACACCTGTAGAACAACTCTCCATAGTAGGTATCTTACACACCTATAGAACACTCTCCATAGCAGGTCTCTTACACACCTATAGAACCACTCTTCCCTTAGCAGTCTCTTACACACCTATAGAACAACTCTCCATAGCAGGTCTCTTACACACCTGTAGAACAACTCTCCATAGTATGTATCTTACACACCTATAGAACAACTCTCCATAGCAGGTATCTTACACACCTATAGAACAACTCTCCATAGCAGGTCTCTTACACACCTGTAGAACAACTCTCCATAGTAGGTATCTTACACACCTATAGAACCACTCTCCATAGCAGGTCTCTTACACACCTATAGAACCACTCTTCTTTAGCAGGTCTCTTACACACCTATAGAACAACTCTCCATAGCAGGTCTCTTACACACCTGTAGAACAACTCTCCATAGTAGGTATCTTACACACCTATAGAACCACTCTCCATAGCAGGTATCTTACACACCTATAGAACAACTCTCCATAGCAGGTCTCTTACACACCTATAGAACTACTCTCCATAGCAGGTATCTTACACACCTATAGAACTACTCTCCATAGCAGGTTTCTCACGCACCTATAGAACTACTCTCCATAGCAGGTCTCTTACACACCTATAGAACTACTCTCCATAGCAGGTATCTTACACACCTATAGAACTACTCTCCATAGCAGGTTTCTCACGCACCTATAGAACTACTCTCCATAGCAGGTCTCTTACACACCTATAGAACAACTCTCCATAGCAGGTCTCTTACACACCTATAGAACAACTCTCCATAGCAGGTTTTTCACGCACCTATAGAACTACTCTCCATAGCAGGTCTCTTACCACCTATAGAACTACTCTCCATAGCAGGTATCTTACACACCTATAGAACAACTCTCCATAGCAGGTCTCTTACACACCTATAGAACAACTCTCCATAGCAGGTTTCTCACGCACCTATAGACCAAATCTTCATGCCGTCCTCTTCTCATTAGTATTAGTAAACAAATATTTCAAACAAAAACAAAGATAAAAATTGTACCAAAAACTTGTTTTGTTATATTTCAAGTGGCCTCCCTTACCAGAACACTCACTTGCCAAAAGTACACAATATTTTCATTGTGCACCAATCAATAATTTTGAATAAACTAACCATGGAAATTGGGTGATTCAATGAGAATGAAAGCGTAAATTGCGTTTTTGAATAGTAGGCAATACATAAAGTACAGGAGGGCGCCTCGTTTAAGTTTTTTTTTTCTTTAATGTTCAGATCTCGAATACTTACATTAACATAGTGCCCTGTGTCCATTACATGTCCACTATTTAATTTAATTAACGAGTATGTTGTGGATAACATTGAAATATTCTACTTTTATAAATTGTCAATGTTGTCTCTCAACTAAAATATATCCACTTAATGTTTCATGATATTTTTTGTAATCTTATGACCCGGTTTGGTCGACTATTAGCGGCACAGAGTGTTGCAGGGATACACTATAGGAGGTTGTCTACATGTTGTATCCATGAGACAATGTGACGATAGTTATTATGAAGTCTTGGGAGCCGGGAGTGAGTCTTAAACCTAACTTAAGCCTAACTAACCAAACCCTGGTGATTGTTGGGATCATTCTCCTTAAGGGAAAAATACCCAAGATACCAGCCAGGAATTGAACCCAGGACCTTTAGTCTTGTAGCCAGGTACAACATGGGGCTGGTTAATGTTTCACTATGATTGGTTTCTAAAACACTGCTAGTAACATTTGCGGTTTCTTTTTAATATGATGGACCAATCCACAAGTAGACTAGATTGTTTTGTTCGCTTACTAGAATTCATAATCCGACACCTTTGCTAAGTCAGTAGAATGTCTATCCACTGAGTCCCGGGTTCGATTCCCACCACGGCCAAAAAAATTATCATTGGTGAAATATGGGTTTACCCTTTCACAGTGATGAATTGATGGGCGGGGACTGGATGTTGTGCCCGCCCTAGTCTTAAGTTGTGTTATAAGATATATGAAGCTACTAACGACCGGCCTAGCAAGCCAGTAGTGGAAAATACATGGCTTGAATAAAATACTGACCAAGGCCACAGGATGGAAACAATGATGGATGGAAAAAACTGGAATTCATAATGCTAGCTTATTAAAACTAAATTTATCACTCTGGATAAGTAGACCAGTTTAACTTACTCAAAAAGTCACAGTAACATACACAACAACTAACTAATAATAAATAGCACTCATAAGGCACAGTATTAATAACATGCACTTATAACAAGGTCCACTGTATATGTATTTTCGCAAACTGTAGAAGTTGAGGGTTGATAACTCTCCATAGTCCATCCCACCCTCTAATTCTTATTTCTTTGCCGACTCAGAAGCCTCTTGTTCTTGAAATTACCATTCAAATAGTTTCAAGTTGAAAGTTTTTGTTGTTTACTTATCTCAGTGACTTACTCACTTCCACAATCTCCCCAAACTCACTAATACTTCAATAATTTGGCTAGGTCTACCCAGCTGTGTTACAAAACTGTTTCAACAATGTATTTTAACATCAGATTGGTGGTGACTAGTTATATTGTCTGTAAATAAACAGTATTAGTTTTGTTTGTCAAATTTCAAAGGGTAGGGGGGTAGGGGTGTTGAGCTCCTCCCCAAAATCAGCCTTGCCAGCATGGATGGATACAGGCTTGTCCGGATCTTTGTGGTTTGTGTCAAAACTATGATTGTTCATTCGCTGTCTTAGAGAACCTGTAGTAAGGCCTATATATTCTGCATCACATGATTTGCACTCTAGTTGATATATCAAGTTATTAGTTTTGCAATTGTAATAACCAGGAATTTTGTATTCCAATTTTCTGTTGTAGGATATTGCTGGTAGGTGGATTCCACATGGGTATGATCCTCTCTTTGGTAGTCAGTTTTTCTTTTCAGATTCTATTGTGGTCAGGAAGTAAAGGACAGGACTAGAATATTGTGGAGATCGGGTGGCTGTTTGAAAGTGACTCTTGGGGATTAGCTACGAAGGGTTTTGGGTTAAACCGGTTAGTAACATGTTGCCACTTTTAAGGATAGTGTTTAGTCGGTGTGGATCAGGATGGTATTGAGTTGTGAGGGGGATGTCACCTTTGTGCTTTGTATTCTTTACACATTTTTCCTCTTTCCCTCAGTGGGCTTTCTTCATTCCCAATTTTCCTCCTTTTTCTTTATTTTTATAAATTTCCATTATTATAAAAGAAAACAAATTAAGGGTGTTCAAAAACAAGATGCTTAGGAAGATATTTGGTCCAAAAAGGGATGAGACTACTGTAGAGTGGAGGAGGGTACATAATTATGAATTATATCTTGTACTCATCACAACTCATTGTTGGGATAATTCAGTCTCGTAGATTACGGTGGGCAGGACATGCAGGGCGAATGGGAGATTCTAAAACCTTGTTCGGGGTATTGACTGGCAATGGGACGACCTAGATGCAGATGGGAGAATAACATTAGAATGGACCTGTAAGATATAGGGTGTAATGAGGTGGACTGGATAGACCTAGCTCAAGGGATAGATGGCAAGATGGCATACTTTTGTAAGTGCAGCAATGGCCCTTCGAGTTCCTAATGCCTAAGAGTAAGTAAAAACTCAAAAACAAGTTTCACTTGAAAAATTGGAAAACATTTTTTTAAGAATTTGAGTCTCAAATCTGAGATTTTATCGAATTTTCAAATATCTTTAAGGATTTGAGGATTTGATGTCCATCCCTAATCATAAATATACATATCTCAATAGCATATAACATTATTATGACTTTTTTCTTCGCCTTAAACTTCCATAAAAAGAATTGTACTAGCTGCATTATAGCAATTTTCTTCTTACTCTGATAACCAATTAAAGTTTACAGTTATAAAATGTAATTCCCTCAATTAAATCCATTGGTAAAACTGTAACCATAATTTTTAAATTAATGGTACTATAATAGAGCGATGGAGAAAGTATTCTGAGCCATTGTATGGCGATAACCTAGAATACATAGCAGAAAATAGGGACAATGTTTGTTATGATGAGAGAAAGAATTAACGAGGCTGAGCTGTTTAAAGCTATGAATATATTAAAGAATGGCAAAGCAACAGGTGTAGATGGGATCACAATTGAAATGATTAAGTGTGGGAGCACGGTACTACTTGCATGTTTGTGTGAGTTGTTCAATGTGTGTGGTAGCACGGTACTACTTGCCTGTTGGTGTGAGTTGTTCAATGTGTGGTAGCACGGTACTACTTGCATGTTTGTGTGAGTTGTTCTAATGTGTGTGGTAGCACGGTACTACTTGCCTGTTTGTGTGAGTTGTTCAATGTGTGTGGAGCACGGTACTACTTGCATGTTTGTGTGAGTTGTTCTAATGTGTGGTAGCACGGTACTACTGCCTGTTTGTGTGAGTTGTTCAAGTGTGTGGAGCACGGTACTACTTGCCTGTTTGTGTGAGTTGTTCAATGTGTGGGTAGCACGGTACTACTTGCATGTTTGTGTGAGTTGTTCAATGTGTGGTAGCACGGTACTACTTGCCTTTTGTGTGAGTTGTTCAATGTGTGTGGTAGCACGGTACTACTTGCCTGTTTGTGTGAGTTGTTCAATGTGTGTGGAGCACGGTACTACTTGCCTGTTTGTGTGAGTTGTTCAATGTGTGTGGTAGCACGGTACTACTTGCATGTTTGTGTGAGTTGTCAATGTGTGTGGTAGCACGGTACTACTTGCCTGTTTGTGTGAGTTGTTCAATGTGTGGTAGCACGGTACTACTTGCCTGTTTGTGTGAGTTGTTCAATGTGTGTGGTAGCACGGTACTACTTTGCCTTTTGTGTGAGTTGTTCAATGTGTGGTAGCACGGTACTACTTGCCTGTTTGTGTGAGTTGTTCAATGTTGTGGAGCACGGTACTACTTGCCTGTTTGTGTGAGTTGTTCAATGTGTTGATAGCACAGTACTACTTGCCTGTTTGTGTGAGTTGTTCAATGTGTGTGTTAGCACGGTAGTACTTGCCAGTTTGAGTGAGTTGTTCAATGTGTGGGAGCACGGTACTACTTGCCTGTTTGTGTGAGTTGTTCAATGTGTGTGGTAGCACGGTACTACTTGCCTGTTTGTGTGAGTGTTCAATGTGTGGTAGAACAGTACTACTTGCCTGTTTGTGTGAGTTGTTCAATGTGTGTGGTAGCACGGTACTACTTGCCTGTTTGTGTGAGTTGTTCAATGTGTGTGGTAGCACCGTACTACTTGCCTGTTTGTGTGAGTTGTTCTAAAGTGTGTGGTAGCACAGTACTACTTGCCTGTTTGTGTGAGTTGTTCTAAGTGTGTGGTAGCACAGTACTACTTGCCTGTTTGTGTGAGTTGTTCTAAGTGTGTGGTAGCATGTACTACTTGCCTGTTTGTGTGAGTTGTTCAATTTGTGTGTAGCACGGTACTACTTGCCTGTTTGTGTGAGTTGTTCAATGTGTGTGGTAGCACGGTACTACTTGCCTGTTTGAGTGAGTTGTTTCAATGTGTAGTAGCACGGTACTACTTGCCTGTTTGTGTGAGTTGTTCAATGTGTGTGATAGCAAAGTACTACTTGCTTGTTTGTGTGAGTTGTTCAATGTGTGTGATAGCAAAGTACTACTTGCCTGTTTGTGTGAGTTGTTCAATTTTTGTGGTAGCACAGTACTACTTGCCTGTTTGTGTGAGTTGTTCTAAGTGTGTGGTAGCACAGTACTACTTGCCTGTTTGTGAGTTGTTCAATGTGTGTGGTAGCACGGTACTACTTGCCTGTTTGTGTGAGTTGTTCTATGTGTGTGGTAGCACAGTACTACTTGCCTGTTTTGTGTGAGTTGTTCAATGTGTGATAGCACAGTACTACTTGCCTGTTTGTGTGAGTTTGTCCAATGTGTGGTAGCACGGCACTACTTACTGTTTGTGTGAGTTGTTCTAAGTGTGTGGTTGCACAGTACTACATGCCTGTTTGAGTGAGTTGTTCAATGTGTGGTAGCACGGTACTACTTGCCTGTTTGTGTGAGTTGTTCAATGTGTGTGGTAGCACAGTACTACTTGCCTGTTTGTGTGAGTTGTTCAATGTGTGTGATAGCAAAGTACTACTTGCCTGTTTGTGTGAGTTGTTCAATTTTTGTGGTAGCACAGTACTACTTGCCTGTTTGTGTGAGTTGTTCTAAGTGTGTGGTAGCACAGTACTACTTGCCTGTTTGTGAGTTGTTCAATGTGTGTGGTAGCACGATACTACTTGCCTGTTTGTGTGAATTGTTCAATGTGTGTGGTAGAACGTACTACTTGCCTGTTTGTGTGAGTTGTTCAATGTGTGGTAGCACGGTACTACTTGCCTGTTTGTGTGAGTTGTTCAATGTGTGTGGTAGCACGGTACTACTTGCCTGTTTGTGTGAGTTGTTCAATGTGTGTGGTAGCACGGTACTACTTGCCTGTTTGTGTTAGTTGTTCTAAGTGTGTGGTAGCACGGTACTACTTGCTTGTTTGTGTGAGTTGTTCAATGTGTGTGGTAGCATGATACTACTTGCCTGTTTGTGTGAGTTGTTCAATGTGTGGTAGCATGGTACTACTTGCCTGTTTGTGTGAGTTGTCTAATGTGTGGTAGCACGATACTACTTGCCTGTTTGAGTGAGTTTTTCAATGTGTGTGTAGCACGGTACACTTGCCTGTTTGTGTGAGTTGTTCAATGTGTGTGTAGCACGGTACTACTTGCCTGTTTGTGTAAGTTGTTCAATGTGTGTGGTAGCACGGTACTACTTGCCTGTTTGTGTGAGTTGTTCAATGTGTGGTAGCACGGTAACTACTTGCCTGTTTGTGTGAGTTGTCTAATGTGTGTAGCACGGTACTACTTGCCTGTTTGAGTGAGTTGTCAATGTGTGTGTAGCACGGTACTACTTGCCTGTTTGTGTGAGTTGTTCCAATGTGTGGTAGCATGGTACTACTTGCCTGTTTGAGTTGAGTTGTTCAATGTGTGTGGTAGCACGGTAACTACTTGCCTGTTTGAGTGAGTTTGTTTCAATGTGTGTGTAGCACGGTACTACTTGCCTGTTTGTGTGAGTTGTCAATGTGTGGTAGCACGGTACTACTTGCCTGTTTGTGTGAGTTGTTCAATGTGTGTGGTAGCACGGTACTACTTGCCTGTTTCTGTGAGTTGTTCAATGTGTGTGGTAGCACGGTAACTACTTGCCTGTTTGTGGAGTTGTCAATGTGTGTAGTAGCACGGTACTACTTGCCTGTTTGTGTGAGTTGTCCAATGTGTGGTAGCACGGTACTACTTGCCTGTTTGTGTGAGTTGTCAATGTGTGGTAGCACGGTACTACTTGCCTGTTTGAGTGAGTTGTTCAATGTGTGGTAGCACGGTACTACTTGCCTGTTTGTGTGAGTTGTCTCAATGTGTGGTAGAACGGTACTACTTGCCTGTTTGTGTGAGTTGTCAATGGTGGTAGCAACGGTACTACTTGCCTGTTTGTGTGAGTTGTTCAATGTGTGTGGTGAGAACGGTACTACATTGCCTGTTTGTGTAGTTGTTCAATGTGTGTGGTAGCACGGTACTACTTGCCTGTTTGTGTGAGTTGTTCAATGTGTGTGGTAGCACGGTACACTACTTGCCTGTTTGTGTGAGTTGTCTAATGTGTGTAGCACGGTACTACTTGCCTGTTTGTGTGAGTTGTCAATGTGTGGTAGCACGGTACTACTTGACTGTTGTTGTGTTCATGTTGTACACGTACTACTTGTGTTGTGTAGTGTCAATTGTGTAGACGTACTACTTGCCTGTTTGAGTGAGTTGTTCAATGTGTGTGGTAGCACGGTACTACTTGCCTTTTTGAGTGAGTTGTTCAATGTGTGGTAGCACGGTACTACTTGCCTGTTTGTGTGAGTTGTCAATGTGTGTGGTAGCACGGTACTACTTGCCTGTTTGTGTGAGTTGTTCAATGTGTGGTAGCACGGTACTACTTGCCTGTTTGTGTGAGTTGTTCACATGTGTGGTAGCACGGTACTACTTGCCTGTTTGAGTGAGTTGTTCAATGTGTGTTGTAGCACGGTACTACTTGCCTGTTTGAGTGAGTTGTTCAATGTGTGTTGTAGCACGGTACTACTTGCCTGTTTGAGTGAGTTGTTCAATGTGTGGTAGCAAGGTACTAACTTGCCTGTTTTGTGTGAGTTGTTCAATGTGTGGTAGCATGGTACTACTTGCCTGTTTGTGTGAGTTGTTCAATGTGTGTGGTAGCACGGTACTACTTGCCTGTTTGTTGAGTTGTTCAAGTGTGTGGTAGCACAGTACTACTTGCCTGTTTGTGAGTTGTTCAATGTGTGTGGTAGCACGGTACTACTTGCCTGTTTGTAGTGAGTTGTCCAATGTGTGGTAGCACGGTACTACTTGCCTGTTTGTGTGAGTTGTCTAATGTGTGGTAGCACGGTACTACTTGCCTGTTTGAGTGAGTTGATTCAATGTGTGTTGTAGCACGTACAACTTGCCTGTTTGTGTGAGTTGTCCAATGTGTGGTAGCACGATACTACTTGCCTGTTTGTGTGAGTTGTTCAATGTGTGTGGTAGCACGGTACTACTATGCCTGTTTGTGTGAGTTGTCCAATGTGTGGTAGCACGGTACTACTTGCCTGTTTGTGTGAGTTGTCTAATGTGTGGTAGCACGGTACTACTTGCCTGTTTGAGTGAGTTGTTCAATGTGTGGTAGCACGGTACTACTTGCCTGTTTGTGTGAGTTGTCCAATGTGTGGTAGCACGGTACTACTTGCTTGTTTGTGTGAGTTGTTCAATGTGTGTGATAGCAAAGTACTACACTTGCCTGTTTGTGTGAGTTGTTCAATTTGTGTGGTAGCACAGTACTACTTGCCTGTTTGTGTGAGTTGTTCTAAGTGTGTGGTAGCACAGTACTACTTGCCTGTTTGTGAGTTGTTCAATGTATGTGGTAGCACGGTACTACTTGCCTGTTTGTGTGAGTTGTTCAATGTGTGTGTTAGCACCGTACTACTTGCCTGTTTGTGTGAGTTGTCCAATGTGTGGTAGCACGGTACTACTTGCCTGTTTGTGTGAGTTGTCTAATGTGTGGTAGCACGGTACTACTTGCCTGTTTGAGTGAGTTGTTCAATGTGTGTTGTAGCACGGTACAACTTGCCTGTTTGTGTGAGTTGTCCAATGTGTGGTAGCACGGTACTACTTGCCTGTTTGTGTGAGTTGTTCAATGTGTGTGGTAGCACGGTACTACTTGCCTGTTTGTGTGAGTTGTCCAATGTGTGGTAGCACGGTACTACTTGTCTGTTTGTGTGAGTTGTCTAATGTGTGGTAGCACGGTACTACTTGCCTGTTTGAGTGAGTTGTTCAATGTGTGTTGTAGCACGGTAATACTTGCCTGTTTGTGTGAGTTGTCCAATGTGTTGTAGCATGGTACTACTTGCCTGTTTGAGTGAGTTGTTCAATGTGTTTGGTAGCACGGTAATACTTGCCTGTTTGAGTGAGTTGTTCAATGTGTGGTAGCACGGTACTACTTGCCTGTTTGTGTGAGTTGGTCAATGTGTGTGGTAGCACGGTACTACTTGCCTGTTTGTGTGAGTTGTTCAATGTTTGTGGTAGCATGGTACTACTTGCCTGTTTCTGTGAGTTGTTCAATGTGTGTGGTAGCACGGTACTACTTGCCTGTTTGTGTGAGTTGTTCAATGTGTGTGGTAGCACGGTACTACTTGCCTGTTTGTGTGAGTTGTTCAATGTGTGTGTCGTAGCACGGTACTACTTGCCTGTTTGTGTGAGTTGTTCAATGTGTGGTAGCACGTACTACTTGCCTGTTTGTGTGAGTTGTTCAATGTGTGTGGTAGCACAGTACTACTTGCCTGTTTGTGTGAGTTGTTCAATGTGTGATAGCACAGTACTACTTGCCTGTTTGTGTGAGTTGTCCAATTGTTGTGCTGGGATTGTGAATGTTCCTAATAACTGTAAGAATGCTGTAATTGTACAAAGGCATTAAGAGTGCATGTAAGAATTATAGGGCAATAAGTGTGTTGAGTATTCCAGGCAAAGTTCTTGGAAGAGTCTAACTTGAGAGGGTGTGTGAATAAACTAGGGACAAGATTTGGGGTGTGCAATGTGGTTTTATGCCCAGTAGAGGTTGAATGGATAAGATATTTGCATTACAACAAGTGAATGAGAAATATATGGCAGTAAGGAAGAAAGTTTATTGTGCATTCGTTGATCTGGAGAAAGAGTATGATTGGGTGAATAGGAGTATGTTATGAAATATTCTGAGAGAGTTTGATGGAGATGATTAATATTAAATGCAATTACGGCGGTTTATGATGGAAGTAAAGCATATGTTAGAGTGGATGGTGCTTTGAGCAAATGGTTGGCATTGAACAGGGTGTCTCCATAATTGTTTAATATTTTCACAGATAAGTGTATGAGGGATGACTGTGAGGATGTGGTTGGTGTACAAATGGACAATGTAAATGTGAGAATGCTGCTATATGCAAATTTTGCCGTATTGGTGGTCAAGAATGAAAGTGACTTGCAGAATGGATTAAATAATTTGTATGTGGTGACAGGCAGAATGGATCTTCAGTGATAGTTTTTGATAGGGACTGATCAGAAAATGATTGTCAACTTAGTATAAATGGAAAACTGTTAAAACAAGTGAATTCTTTTGTGTATCTGGTCAGAATGATTTTTTTTAAATAGAAGGATAGATGGTGAAATCAACAGATGGGTGAATGCTTCTCATAGAGTAGTAGGATGTACGTAGGGGTGTGCAAAGTCCACTTTATCAATTCGAACTGAGCTCGAAGCCAAATCCAAGTTTGAATATTTTCTTTTAGTTGTTTTATATTGAATACATATTATATTATGTTTATTTATATAACTTAGCACTAATATTACTTGGAAAATGTTTTATTGCGCCATTGTTTGTAATAGTTCGTGTTAATCTGACAAATCACAACTTACAATTAAATTACTTCTGGTTTTTTTCCATATGAATATTAATTTGTAATGTATTAAAACAGCTCAGAATGGCAGTAATTGAACATAAATTGAGTATTTTATCTGTGAATATTTTTATCGGCAAAGCTTCGAAGCCGGAATTTGTTTCGAAGCGAGGTCGGTACTGATGTTTGTTTCAAAGCCAAGTTGAAGTTTTGAAGCTTCGCACACCCCTAGATGAACGTGTACTATCGCAAAGAATTAAGTAGTATCAAAAGAGTCAAAGATGGTGGTATATAAAAGTTTATCAACACCAACATTGTCTTATAGATGTGAAGCGTGGGTTTGTCAGCAGAAACACAAAAGCAAGAGAAAGTGTTTCAGATGAGATATTTAAGAAATGTATGTGTAAAAACTCTTATGGACAGAGTCAGTAATGAATGGGTGCTATAGGAGTGTGGTTTGAAAGGGAATACAATTGGTCAATATGAAAGAAGCGTCTTTCGTTGGTTTGGACTATGTTGAGAGTATGGGTGTGAATCGAGTAACGAAGCAAATATATGAAGGTAGAGTGTGGGA
This sequence comes from Timema podura, assembly GCA_033556935.1. Lineage (NCBI taxonomy): Eukaryota > Metazoa > Arthropoda > Insecta > Phasmatodea > Timematidae > Timema > Timema podura. Next base: position 71,640,799 of record JAVRXN010000001.1, read on the forward strand.
ATCAAAAGGGGTAGGCCATGAAAGATGTCGCTAGATGTTGTAGACGAATATGTGAAATAGAGAAACATTAAGAGTTTTAAGAATAAAAGAGCATGTATGACTCGATGTGTGGATGTTGTTGAAGCGAAGGGAGTATGCAAGGATGGGAAAATGTGGAGAAAGTTAGTGAAGTACAAAGTTTTTTAGCTATATTTACAGTTTCTTGCCTACTCCGTAAGGGAATGGCATGATTGGGTATGTATGTATGGTACTGTAACACTCAGATTTGTTTTAACTGGTTTCCATTTTAAGCCAGAAAAAAGTATTTTACTTGCTAACTTTTTATACCAAAATATAGCTTTTTATTCAACAGGATGTAGCCATTCTATTTATTACAAATCAGTGTGTGTAGTTATGGGGCAGGTACAAGTGTTTCATTTCTATTGTAGACTCAAACGTTCCAGTACAACCTTGTGCAGATGTATTCCGCCAAGTTCCTTGTATACCTGTATGTTACTATGAGTCTCAAATATGAGAATCCAAAGTAGTCATTTCAGTCAAATTGTGGAAACTTTGTCATTGTAAGCTAGCATTGATAAAAAGAGATGTACTTACTGTAATGATGGTGGCAACTATGGAATAGGCCAAGAATGCTCGAGTGTTCCGAACTGATTCATCCAGCAGTTGGTTGTCTGGTGTCTTATCAAGAGAACTCTTCATGTCTGCGTAAGTCCACCAGAGAATACCCGTCCCAGCTAGACAAACAACATGTAGCACATGGCTGCTTTCTTGGAAATAATATTTATTTATATCAGGGTGGACACTCAAACCCTACAATAAAATTTCAAAATAATATAGTTTTTATCTGGCAAAAAAAACAACAGTTTTTATAAGGGTTTTCCTCCTGTAGCGAGACTTTTAGCAACTGATCCCGAATGAAAATAATAAGTAGAATCTGTACCAAACGAAAGGAACTGTTTGAAATTTAAATTCCACTAGAAGATATTAAGAGTGGTTTTTGCTTAGTTTGTTCACACCTTTGAATAAAGGCTATTATTATTTAGTTTATACCAACCCCTCAGAGAGAAAAGTATTGTGATTTTGATAAATGTCAACGTTTCATGAAATCTTGAATCCAAAAAGAGTGGTTTTCACGATTTCGTCTGTCTGTATCTTGGCCCCAAGTCAAAATCATTCCACCAATCAGGGTAAAACTTAGTATCTCGGGTTTCCATAAAGATCCCCCGAGGGGTTTTAGGAATTAGATATCTAACCCAAAATTAAGGTAGTTAACTTAAGGGCAAAAAGAGATAAATAAATTTTCTCAAAATTCTCTCTAATAATTTTGATTGGTACAATTTTACTTTCTCATATCAATAGAAAGTATTGTGATAGTCAAAAACTCAATCTCTATATTATGACGAATTATTATTATTACTAGCACCGCGTCTTACTACCCGTTCGGGTTATACACACTAACACTAATGTGTAATGTTAGGGTGATTGTGAGATGAAACGGAGGACCTACAGTTTAACGTGGAATCCGAACCACGGTGGAGGCCTGGCATTCCACACATTCACAAGTTGTGATTAATACACGTCTTGTCAGAGGTGAAGTAAGGGTTTGGCAATCAGATAAATCTGTGCCAGGACCGAGGATTGAACCCCTGGACCCCCAGCACAGAAGTCTGACAACTTACCCCTAGATCACCAGGTCACCCCTTTTAACTACATTTGTCTATATAATCTATCAATATATATTATTAGCTATCGACAAACAATAGAGGAATGGAAGTTCTGCTCCTACTGACAAACAATAGAAGAATAGACATCATTCTCAGCTTCAAGTGCTTAAACAACACACATTAACTTTTCTGCTTGCTTGTTGCACCCTTAGCTTATTTTGTTAAGTTTGTGATGAGAGTGATGAGAGTGCTCGTTGGTAAAGGAAGGGTTGGTAGACTGGTATCAGGTATCAGGCTGTATTGGTAAACAAAGATGAATGAACAACTACGAATTATGATGAACTAAGAGAGAGAGAGAGTGAGTGGTAATTGAGACATAGTGTTATTTGTTCTCCCTCCACAGTCCACCATAGTAAACATTTAACCCCAGCATGAAGAAGGATAACAAAAAAGTTGTTTTTTGATACCAATATGATATCAGAGTGGGAGTACTAATTTCAGTAAACGTATCGATTAAAAAGTATAGAGTAAACAATTACCTGTATTGAAAGTAAAATATTGATATTAGTAAAGTATCGATACTTGTTTCACATCCCTACTTAGCGATCCTTCCATCCCTCTGGCCATTTTGATTATTTTTTCTATTATATTTTTGAGTGTTGTGGTTATTTTTAAATCATGATTTTAAAAATGTTATTTTTAATTTAAAAACCAATAGTTCTATTTTCTAAACTTTTTTTCAAAAAGTATTTACTCTTTGTAAAAAGAGTGATTTTTATAAATATAATTGTTTTGTTTTCATATGTTTTTAAAATCTCACATTTCCTTTGTTTTGACTGCTAACATTTTAACTACTGTATATTATTTTACTTTTAAAATAAAGAAATATTTACTCTTCACATTTTCAAATTATTAATATAATCTAACGCAACTCGAACTAGGGAACTTTTTGAAATATGTGACTCGAATTTGACTTGAACAAAAAAAGCCCAAGCTCGTGGACCCCAACAATCAAGAGTATACATAGATATTAATTAATTATTCAACATATTTACATTAAAATATTTTGTCTGCTAATTACTTAGCCAAAATTTTTGTAACTACATTCTAAAAAATTTGCTTCCGTAATAATGTAATAAGTTAACTACTTTTATTGCTCTTCTTCTTTTAACTAGAACTTCTAATAGGTGTAGTATGACAACTTTGCTATTCTACAACATGTATGATAGTGTAACTACTGACCTATGGCTGCCACGGTGACAGCCAGCATGAAGATCCAGGTAAATTCCTGTTCTACAACATGTATGATAGTGTAACTACTGGCCTATGGCTGCTACGGTGACAACCAGCATGAAGATCCAGGTAAATTCCTGCTCCACAACATGTACGATAGTGTAATTACTGGCCTATGGCTGCTACGGTGACAACCAGCATGAGGATCCAGGTAAATTCCTGCTCCACAACATGTACGATAGTGTAACTACTGACCTATGGCTGCCACGGTGACAGCCAGCATGAAGATCCAGGTAAATTCCTGTTCTACAACATGTATGATAGTGTAACTACTGGCCTATGGCTGCTACGGTGACAACCAGCATGAAGATCCAGGTAAATTCCTGCTCCACAACATGTACGATAGTGTAACTACTGACCTATGGCTGCTACGGTGACAGCCAGCATGAAGATCCAGGTAAATTCCTGCTCTACAACATGTAAGATAGTGTAACTACTGACCTATGGCTGCTACGGTGACAGCCAGCATGAAGATCCAGGTAAATTCCTGCTCTACAACATGTAAGATAGTGTAACTACTGACCTATGGCTGCTACGGTGACAGCCAGCATGAAGATCCAGGTAAATTCCTGTTCTACAACATGTATGATAGTGTAACTACTGGCCTATGGCTGCTACGGTGACGGCCAGCATGAAGATCCAGGTAAATTCCTGCTCTACAACATGTAAGATAGTGTAACTACTGGCCTATGGCTGCTACGGTGACGGCCAGCATGAAGATCCAGGTAAATTCCTGCTCTACAACATGTAAGATAGTGTAACTACTGGCCTATGGCTGCTACGGTGACGGCCAGCATGAAGATCCAGGTAAATTCCTGCTCTACAACATGTAAGATAGTGTAACTACTGACCTATGGCTGCTACGGTGACGGCCAGCATGAAGATCCAGGTAAATTCCTGCTCTACAACATGTAAGATAGTGTAACTACTGGCCTATGGCTGCTACGATGACGGCCAGCATGAAGATCCAGGTAAATTCCTGCTCTACAACATGTAAGATAGTGTAACTACTGACCTATGGCTGCTACGGTGACGGCCAGCATGAAGATCCAGGCCACGAATGATGCGAGCCAGTGAATGATGCCAATCATCGCCAAGGAAAGGACTAGGCAAATCAAGAATATAATTATAAAATTATGATGACAGTTTTGCAATGTTTGTAACATATTACAATACAAAGGTAATCTAGTGTAAGTAACTGCAGCAAAACAAAGTTAAGTTATTAATTTGAGGTTCCTCACCAAAGGCTACAAGCATCAAAACACTGATCTCTTTCCAGGCTGTGTAGAGGTCCCCTAGCACCTGCTCCACGGTGTCCCAGCTGTTGAGTATAGAGTATAGGCCACTGAACACCTGGTCAGCCAGGTCCTTCACAGGTCGAGGGATGCAGCGGTTCAGAACTGGTACACTTCACAACACAAAACACATTTTGTTAACAAAACTATATTTGTTTAGTATTAGAAGAAACGTCATGTATTTATATGTGCTTTAGGTTGGATAGATATTTTATTAAAATATTGAATTATGTGTTTGATTTTTTTTACAGAATAAAAGATTTGATTTTATAAAAAGTAAATGTTCTTGAGTAGTATATTCTGGTAAAGGGGTGAACGGAAGCCCGAGTCAGAGTTTCCTCCAAGACTGTAGACCTTTGTTGGAATGTATGTTGTTGGCAGTCAAAATGATAGATTAAATTAATAGCTTGTACCAAAACTAGCAAAATGTGTGTTCATCAGCCAAAACAAAGACTTATTTAGTCACATAAAAACACTATTGGTTAAAAAAAAAGTATGTTCAAAATTACACAATTTGAGAAGAAATGTTCAAGGGTGTGGGTATAGTTTAAAGAACATTTAAAAAGTATGTAATCAAATGTAAGTGATGAACATGTCAGGGAGATGTGCGTAACATGTTCACAGAAAGAAACACTTCTAGTTAATGTTGTGTTCACTTGCTTCATATTTAAAGACAACAAAGTAACATCAAGATCTACAACTAGTTTTCATTCAGGAGACCAGGGTTCAATTCCTACTGGGTGCATTTTGGATAATTTAGTGTAGTTGTCTGTCCTTTTTGAAACTTTATAAAAAAGTATTCAGGTTATGAATACATCTTACATATAAACCCCAATTAATACAATTACTTCCAATTTGTAGATCTTATATTTATTTGGAAACTTTATTTAAGTGAGGGTTCAATTTCTCATTTGTTTATATATAGCTCAATTATCTATGCAACACTGGAAGATATAACTGTCCAACTTGAGAATGTTGTAATGCAGCCCATACTTAGCATTCACTGGATGTTGCTATATTTAGCAAATGGCACACATACAAAATAGATTTGAAGTTTTTTTTTAAATGTAATCATCCATTGTTAATAAAAATAAACTTGAGGCAATAGAGACTTGTATATCTGATATATCTGAATTCATCTGTGCTTAAGTTATAGATATAATTGAATTACCAGTTAATGTTAAACTATTGTTTCGCAGCTAATATAAAACGTTAATGTGTTGAGATATATCATTATTAGTGAGAGATTTCAAATATGTTCATAATACAGGATGTCCCAAATAGTCACACACCGCAATGTAATGTTTACGCTGCTGATGTGCGTGGGCCTATGGAATGGCTGCCATGTAGCCCCGATCTCACACCACTGGACCTATGGGGGACACTAACAAGTCCTTGTTTATCAAGAGAAGATCATGCCACATCCTCAGAATCACACAGGCATGCCAAGCAGTGAACGAGTGTTGGACTAAACAAGACAGCAAGCACATCAAACATATGTAAATTGTTGCTAATCCTATCGTGTATGACTTTTAAGACACCCTGTATATTGAAGTTTTCTTCTTTCTTAGAAATGATGCTAAGTTTATTGTGGGTGTTGAAGCAAAGGAGATTTGACAGTTTCAACATCAACATTTTGAAGTTTTAGACACCTCTATTATTTACCCATACATCAGGTGATATTTACTAACCAAATATACCCGCCTCGGTGGCGTAGTTGGCTAACGCGCTAGTCGTGTTGAGCTCGACCGCCGAGGACGGGGAGATCGAGGTTCGAATCTCGGTCGGGTGAACTGGGGGTGGTTTTTCCTAAATGGTTTTCCACTCTCCCTCCACGCAAATGCGGGTTCACTTCCTCTAAATTCAACCCTCCCAATTCCTAATCCATTAGAGTAATTAGTACTTAGGCGTATAACCTGAATGGGTAGTAAGACGCGGTGCTAAATATTATTATTATTATATTATTACTAACCAAATATTCATATTTTCATCTTTTTGACTGCATAATTTTAAATTTGAATATATTTTGGTGGAAATAGTGTTTGAAAGAATCAAACAATTGTGCTACCGTCCAAGCTATCCACATAGTTACACTAAAGGGTTATATTTTAAGGTTGAAGTTTAGAGGAAATGTATTAACATTTGCATGGAGGAAGAGGGTGAAACTACCTTAGTACACACAGCCAAGACTTGAACCTCAATTTTCTTGTCACCGGCAAAGAAGGCTATGCAATAATGACGCCATTGTTTGCATACCCCTGATGCAGGCAATGGAAATATTCTTAGACTAATATATTAGAATGTAATTAATTGCATGTCATTGTAAGATGATGTATTGTTTTTTATGTTCTATCAAATGATAACAATAATAAGATTAGTCATATTAAAAGAAGTTATTTGATTGTAAAGATTGTAAAATTATACTTCATGTATCTATATTAGTAAAATGAAGAGTTAGTGTCTGTCACGATATCTAGCACACAATGAGGTCTGACATTCTTGTTCTTCAATATTCAGAATGGAGAATTTGAATATGGAGAAGATTAGTGTTTATCACAAGTTTTTAA
>JAVRXN010000001.1:71652617-71890117 GCA_033556935.1 Timema podura
ACCAAGTATAATTTCCATTGTATCTCATATTTACACATACGAACATAGCTTTTGTTTACATTTTTGGGTATGTGAACAACATCGACCATGAGAGAAAGTAAAAAATGTAAATTTTATCAAAGATCTATCAAGTTTCAAAAAAGTTTGGATAAAATTAATAAAATGTGCACTTTTGTAAAAAATAAAATAAAATAAATTCTTCAAAGTTTAAAAAAAAATAACCTTTTTTCCAAAATTGAAAATTACATGTTTTGAAAAGAAACTCTACTTGAAATGTTAATGCTACCTTCACAACTCTTTGATTAAGTAATGTAATACATTTACTCTATGATGAGAGGAAAACTAACTACTCAACGAAAAATACTTAAAAGAGATAATTTAAATGATATCATATCAAACAGAATTATACTAAGATACGGATGACAGAAGGGCAGCAATAAACTAAATTCAAGAATAACAAGCAAAAAAAAAACAACAAAAAAACCAACAGAACTTGTAAAGCAAGATCTAATATAAAAATATAAGATAGATAATAATACGGCCAAGGCTCCTCTCAGGGGCAATATTAGAAAACTAAAACTTTATATAATAGGGATAACTTTTACAAGTGATTACAAAAAACTTCATTCATCTTAATATTCAAATTGACACCCCTAAGGGGACCAAGTCAAATAGGCACAATTAAATCCTACGTAGCAACTGACAATTTTACTTAGCAAAAGGCAGCTATTCTTAGCAAATGACAGCTCAAAAGATCCTAGAAAGAAATGTATGTCAAACTTGAGTATACAACAAATTAACATCTTAGAATCCCAAATAATACCTTTAAAGGATATCAATAAAATTTAAATTCAAGTGTCCAATTTACATTTAGTAACTTTTGATATACCACAATTTGATATTATTACGAATTATTCATGTCTAAATTTCAAATCCTTACAAAATATTAAGTTCAATTTAATATTCTCACAAAATATTCTACTCTCTATTAAATCCTTACAAAATGTGTATTACTGAAAAGATCAAGAAAGACGAAATCATATTACACAGAAAAACACTAAATCCCACATTATGAAAAATTACGTTAAACCATTTTCAACATTCAAAATTTACTCATAGTCCAAGAAATAAAATTTAAAATATTTAGTTCAGCAAATGGAAAAATAGAATCCAAATGACACAAGTGCAAATGGTTTAAGAAATGATGAGAAGGTCTGAAAAGAGGAATCTCTCCGGTATTACAGTATAAACAACACATTTACTTTCTGAAGTAGTCTTTATGACTACCCAAACACAATGAAGTATTGGCGGATATTTATGCACAATCCCTCAAAATGTTGCCGTGAGCACAGGCTGAGTTCAGCGTGTTATCCAATGGCAGCGTTAATGCGAGGTATAGTCCATTCTTTTACTTCACACATGGAACAGCGCATCGGCGAATCGTGCTCCCATAGACCACCTTACTTTAGCGCTGGCCAACGCTTCATGTAAGCCCATTCGTGACCGGCCACACTTGTCAAGAGCGGCCGAGGCATGCATCATCCAGCTTAGCTGGTGAAGCAAGGCAGCTACCTGGACTCATAGAGGGCGTACACAAGTTTCAAATAAAGAGGAGAGAGTGGTATCCAAGTTCCCGGCCAGGGGGAAGGAGGCCAACTCGGATTTTGTAAATGTTACAAAACGGTACATTAATTATTTAGATCAAATGTTATAAAATTCCTTGATTTGATCCATAAGTATGATGTAAACACTAGTGTGAAGGAGAGTTGAGGGTATCAAGTTGGGAGGGCTTGACAGTTTCCACAATACTCATCATGAAGAGATGAACTAACCTGTTATACACTGGAAGAGATGGGCATGGTCCCAGCTTTGAACTAAAGGCCATGTTTTTATCTTTCTCATTCAAGTGCTGACTGGTCAGAAGATTAAAATCAAAATCATATCTGGAAAAATAAGACGATGATACTGGCATGTCACAACAAATGGTAAAAACACAATATGAATACACTATGGTTCAAACACCTCCTTGAAGGTTCACTGACAAATCTGATTGGTAGTTTTGTGTTCAACAATTCCTAATGTCAGTTTGTGAACTTGTCTTGTATTTCTGGCTGATACATTTACAGTTGTATTCCTTAAATTGAAACATTATACCTGGACACGGGAATCAAACCCAATGCTCTAACCACTGAGCTATCTTGAATTTGTCCTGTGCCCAGGGTCATTCTCCACTCATATTTTTAGCCAGAGTCTATGATGGAGATATGGAAATAGTCAGGTACAAATGTGTGATCAATTAAGATCACAAGCTATCAGATAATGCAGCCACTGTCGACTTGGTAGTTGGCTTTTACCTGCCATTTGCACAATTAAAACTGTCCAGATGCACATATCATGATGGATTAGATAGCAAAGCTATTATATTATGTAGAGCATTGGCGCAGTAAGCCAAAGGTCACTGGTTAGATTCCTGTGTTCAGGTTTCATTTTTCAATTTAAAACTTATGATATTTAGATGTGGTTATAACCATATTTAACAAATATAATCCATCCACACTTATAGTTAAGACATGGTGATGTGAGGTTCCTGTTTAGGGGTTGATGGTCCACCAAGGCGGGTTGTAGGATTCCTGGGAATTGAGTGTTTGTTTGACAGGAATGGCAAAGTGCTCTGTGAGTATCTGTCTGTATTCCTCATCCAAGAGCAATTAGTTAGCGCGTGTTGTGCTGACACCCTTTTGAGCGGCCGTTGGCAGTGGAGTTAAGCTCAAACATACAAGTTATAGATCTTACAAGGTCATGGAGGATGGTTTGATCCTGTAATGCACAACGCAAATATGGCTCTGCCCTATCCCACAACAAGATGTGTAAGAAAAATGTGTGTATTTTATTGTAGGTATTTATAAAATAATACTAATGTTGGACTATTTAATTGTGACAAACCTGCACAAAAGAGAATGTTCCCGTTTGTAAAAAGTTTGAATGTCTTCTAAAGTTTCCAAATTGTGGTCTGGACACTTCTTCACACATATCTTCATTGATTGAGAAACATGGCGCACATCCATGAAAAACAAATACCTGCGAGCAAAAACATTGACAAAAAACGTTAATTCAATCTTTAAAACAATGTCCCAAGAGCAGATATATGTGATTGTGTTTGTTTAACTTAAACAACTGTAACAATTTGCCTACTAGAGCATATAGTGTTCCTCAGGATGGAAGAGAGATCAAAATATTAACATACTACATACAGTTTGTATGTTATAAATATTCATTTATTTACCGTATAGTGCCGGTTGAGGAATAAAATGTTGTTGTTACAAAGAGATTGTTAATATATAAATAAATTCTACGTTTTAAAAGAAACTGTAGAGCTACTGTCAAGGCCGTAGCCAAGGGTTTTTTGGGGGTTCAACCCCACCTCCCCCACCCACCTAACCAAAAAAATTGTTTGGAAACAAAATTTAATACTGTTTTATTTACGGTTTAAAAATATTAAAATCAAGGTACAAAGATAATGCACAATTGTTTTTTTATTGTGCAATGGTTAGACAACCAAGTTAGTTAGAATAGACTAAGACAAAACCTTGACAAAGGAAATATGAAGTATTAGTGAGTTTAGGTGAGATTGTTGAAAGGGGGGAAACCTGTCAGATTAGGAAACAGCAAGAGCTTTCTAATTGAAGGTATTTCCAAGTATGAGTGGCAAATAGGACGACAAAGCAAGAGGAATATGAAGAAGGAAAGCTCTTTGCAGTCAGAGAAGATATAATTATCAGTTTGAAAACAGTTTACCTGAATATAAATGCTTGTTTCAAAATTTCAAATAATGTGACTTCTGAATTGTGAATGTGTTTTGTTTTGCTAGTTAAGTGTGTAGGGTAGACTAACATTAATTCATTTGTTTTTTAGTTTTTTTTTTATATGGGTTAAACTGGTGTACTTTCCCTGTGTGCTCAATTTATATATATCTTTTGAAATTGCTAATCTAACTATGAATTATATATTATTATTATTATTATTATTTAGCACCGCGTCTTACTACCCGTTAGGGTTATACGCTTAAGTACTAATTACGCTAATGGATTAGGAATTGGGAAGGTTGAATAGAGGAAGTGAACCCGCATTTGCGTGGAGGGAGAGTGGAAAACCATTTAGGAAAAAAAACTGAACTCTTTTAGAAACCGATGATAACGAAGCGGGTAGCCAACTTTACAATGAAACATTTTAGATTCCAAAGACAACAATGGTGGCAAGTTTGAAAAACAAGAAGTTTCATTGCTATCCTCAACAGCATCAACATCAATTAACTTAGAAAGTGGGCATATAATGGTCATAGGGCGCTATGTTAATGTAAGTGTACGAGATTTACATCTTAAAGAAAAACTATTATCTGAACCTTGGTTTCCTCCTGTAGGTTATACATTTCCGACTATTGGAAAACAAAATTTATGTTTTCAGCCTCATTGGAGTACCCAGTTTTCATGGTTAGTTTATTCAGAACTATTGAATGGCGCGTTATGCAAATATTGTGTACTTTTTTCAAATGAGTATGCTGGTAAGGGAGGCCATGTAAAGGTAGGATCGCTTGTATAAAAGAGTTTTTTTAAGTGGAAAAATGCTTTGGAAGTTTTTAGATCTCATGGCTATCATAAGAGATGTATCGAACTTGCGGACAATTTTTAGATGTTCAGAAAGGAGCTTGTGTAAATGAAGTTAAACAAATTGACACTGGGTTTAAGCAGCACACTGAAGAAAACAGAAAAGGCTTTGTTCTATTGTAGATACTATTATGATGATGGGAAGACAAGAAATTACACTACGAGGCACTAATAACTCTGGGCCTCTGCTTCCTGATGCCCTAGAACCTTTGATTAATGATGGAAATTTTCAGGCGATACTCAGGATGCGGGTTAAGTGTGGTGACTTAATTCTCAAGCATCATATTGATACAGCTCCTTCCAATGCTGTTTACACACGCCCAGATTCAAAGATTATTTTTCAGAGGATAATAACGTTGTCAAAGCCGAATTTTCCTTGTGGAAATCAAAATGGTGTACTGGCTCTGACTTCTTTCCAACCATGTGTTTATTACCAAAAATATTAGCAACACTTCTTGTGTCAACAGCTACACCTGAACGAACATTTCCCACTTTAATATATGTAGCTACCGGGTCTTTCCACCAACATATTTGGAAAACAGTGCATTAGAGAACAAAAGTTGTTTGGTTCTGAGGGGGAAGTAAGTTGGTAAGGCTGGTATGACCTTGGGTGGTGTTGCTAAGGTCACGTTACAGTCACTTTGAATTTTCCAAATGATACTCTCTATTTTTTTATCACATATTCTTGTAGATAATGTTGTGCCATTTTCAAAATGGTGGTTTTGAGTTTTTTAAAGTAAAAGCTATCATGCAAAATAAGCCTCACAAGTTTATGAATCAACGGCGTTATAATTTGGGCTATTCAAATATGACTCGGGGAAGGTACACATATTTGTGTGCTGTGTGCTCAAACATGTTTGTTCTAGTTTATGTGTATTTGTAAAATAATTATTGAGAAAAACACTTTTTCCATTTCAATTTTAAAGGAGGTTTACGAAATGCACTCCAGATTGAGCTAAACAATGATATGGTATATTTTAGAATTCCCTTCTGACGTTCCGTATGGTTGCTTTTGTAATACATCTACATGCCATTGTTATTTTATTTTTTAACTCTTCAATATTTGATGGTTTAGTCCCATTAATGGTGGACTTTACATTCCCCCCAAAAAAATCTAGGGGCGTTAAACCAGGTGACCTTGCTGGCCACTCAATTGGGCCTCTTCTGTCAATCCATTGCCCATTAAATCTGTTGTCTAACCATAACCATTGAAGAACAATGGTGGGGGGTGAGGGGGTTTGCTCCCTCTTGCTGAAAATGTAAAAGGCATGCATACACTATGAGAGGATGAATAGCTTCTTCAATCATTTTCAAGAAGTTTCACCCTGTCGAATTTTCGTCAATCAATATCAGACCAATATTTGTGTCACCTAATATACTGCCCACACTTTTTTTTTTTTGCCATTGTGTGTGTCAGTCAGTAAAAATACGAGGATTTTGATCACTTAAATAAAGACATTTGTGTTTATTTACATAACCACTTAGGAAAAAAAGTGCACTCGTCAGAAAAGTAGATACATTCTAATAACAATGAATTCACTTTCAATAATTTGATCATTTCTTCGCAAAACTATACTCACCTATCAGGATCATCTTTACTTAATTTTTGGTGTACCTGCATTTTATATGGATGAAACTTATTTAATGTTAATGTCTTATGAACCGATCCACCAGTAGTTTTAGACACTTCCCGCACTGAACTTTTGAGATGTGCCATATAAGTGCCCAAAATTTCCACTTGAGTTAATTCACCCAATACTGTGCGCACAGTGCTTTTTTTGTTTGTGACAGATCCAGTTTCTTTAAATTTTGAAACAAGATCCAAAACATAACTATATGATATGTTTTTATCCTGGTGTCTATGGTTGAATGTTCAAGCATAATGAGCCTCGGCTCTGTACAGAAATATCAATTCTGTTCGCTCTTCCAGACTGTAAACCATTTTTCAAGATGGGATGCCACTAGTAGAAAGCAAACGAGACAACTAATGGATTTGTAACTGGCATTAATAGTAAAAACAATGTTTTGTTTACAATCTTACACACAAACACTTGTACCTTCCCGAACTATGTTGGAATAGGCCAAATGCTAAAGCTGCGCCCAGTGCCGTCGACTCAGAAACTTGTGAGGCTCATTCCTTGTGATAGCTTTTACTTTAAAAAGCTTAAAACCATCATTTTGAAAATGGCACAACGTGATATACAGGAAGATGTAATAAAAAATCGTCTCATTTAAAAAACTCAAAGTGACCTTAACATGACCTTAGCAACACCACCCAAAGTCATACCAGCCTTACCACCTTACTTCCCCCTCAGAACCAAACAACTTTTGTTTAAAATGTTCTTCTCTGCAATGCGTTGTTTTCAAGATATGTTGGTGGAAAGTTTTCAAATGAACACCCGGTATATGTGTGTGTATGGTGTAAATAATTATTTTACAATTTAGTCCTAATATTTTAATCTGAAACATTTATTTATTATTATGAGCAAAGGTTTTTTAGTTTTGATAGTTTTTAATCAACGACCTGTGTGTATCAGGTAGGAAATGCCAATTGACAAATTCCAGGAAATGATAACTATCCCGTAAATTAACATTAAAGCTACCTTGTTTTTCAACCTCTCTGTCATGTTTTACCAAGGTGCGAAAGGATATTAAAAGACATGCAAATTGGTTAGCAGTTCAATCAGTGCTGGCATATTTTTTAGTTGAATAATTATTCAACCCTTTTAATTGTGTGTAGACAGTGTAGTTAAGACTACATCATGTGACCACAAATACATAATTTTGTAAATAGGCTAAACCTAGGACATATAAACTTGAGACTGAGGACCTTCGAACAGGTACCAGATCAACCAAGCTATCAAGTTAGGCTCGCTTCACTCCCTAGTTCTGTGTTTTTAAACCACTAATAACTTCTTAGCCTCTTCTCCTGACTCAATTACTATGTAGATTATTTATTTTGTGTAGACACTAAACATCATCCAAACCCCTTATTATTAAAAATTAAAGATTTATTATGTTATATAAAACATGTAGTTGGTTTTTTAGATAAGCTTAAATTGGTATGCCAGTTGGGAACAATCCTAGATTAATTTATTTATTAGATTCACCTATTATTACACATCAATTCATGTCCATTAATACATTGTTTTTTTTAGATTTGAAATTGTATTGTTTAGAAGTCAGCCTGATGCTATTCACACACATTGTATTGTTTAGAAGTCAGCCTGATGCTATTCACACACATTGTATTGTTTAGAAGTCAGCCTGATGCTATTCACACACACATTGTATTGTTTAGAAGTCAACACCTGATGCTATATCACACACACATTGTATTGTTTAGAAGTCAGCCTGATGCTATTCACACACACATTGTATTGTTTAGAAGTCAGCCTGATGCTATTCACACAACCACTTTTTGTATTGTTGATGTTTTATGATTTAAGTCAGCCTGATGCTATTCACACACACATTGTATTGTTTAGAAGTCACCTGATGCTATTCACACACACATTGTATTGTTTAGAAGTCAGGCCTGATAGCTATCATCACACACATTGTATTGTTTAGAAGTCAACCTGATGCTATTCACACACACAACATTGTATAAATTGTTTTAGAAGTCCAGCCCCTGATATCCCTATTACACACACACATTGTATTGTTTAGAAGTCAGCCTGATGCTATTCACACACACATTGTATTGTTTAGAAGTCACCTGATGCTATTCACACACATTGTATTGTTTAGAAGTCAGCCTGATGCTATTCACACAACAACAACACACAATTGTATTGTTTAGAAGTCAGCCTGATGCTATTCACACACACATTCACCACACACACACACATAACAACACACACACACACACACACACATATTCTTATTCAAAGGAAACTTTTATAATATTATTTTGGGACGGAAGAAGATTTTGAAAATATAAACATATTTTGTTGTTGTCGAGATTAATAGCCTTTTACTTTGTTAATAATGTTAGTTTATAGGTATTAATATTATGATATTAATCTATGGAAAATGACAGCTGCATTTTTGAAAATTATAAGACAAAAAAAACCACCAAAAATATATTTGTATTTTAATCTGACTTAGAGGGTCGGTGGAACTGGGAATCTACCCAGAACATAAAGAGTGCCATTTTCTTATCCCCACACCTCTTCCCCCCCACACCAGGCCATCCATCGCCCCAATTCTTTCATAGATTTGATCAGGCCGAAAATGGTTTTGTTACAATTAAAATTTTATGGGGTACAATTTTGGACTATGTAGGTGGGGATGAAGACAGTCTTTTTCCAAGTACTATTATTTTTAAACAAACGGCTGTATTGGGGAGATAGGAAATTCCTATTTTCTAAAACCATCCACGTCAGTTTGTTGGAGATACCTTCACTTAAGAAGTGTTCAATTTAAATTTAATTAGACTAAAGGGAGAAGGTGTCGTGTAAGTTTCTAGATGTTAGTAACCAATAGGATATACCTATAATATACATATAACAATCATGCCTCTCATGCTGTGTTCCCTCCCTTCCCCCTTTGCCTGGCTACTGTACTGTAGTTTACAGGACATGATTGTAATCGATGTTTTAGTCTGAACAGTGTTTTGGATACCTGTGTTTCTGGTATACAAGTTGAATATGTTTTACACATGTTGGTTTGAAATGTGTGATATTTAGAAATGGGTTGGATCCACCATTTCATAAATGTAGGACATGGTTATGTAGCAGCAAGCTTCAGCCCAGCCCTGTCTCTTATTGTGTATATTATTTTGTAAACAAAACATTATTGTATTGTGTACTCTGTGTCACCTTTTTTTTCACTGTGTTTTTTTGTTACTATAACTTGTTTGTGCTTGTTCGGCGACCGCAACACAGTCGTGTTAAAATTGTCCTAAGGTCTTAACCAATAGCTAGCGTTTTTATATCAGTTAACAAATGTGCTGTTTATATTTTAACTAACACAAAAAAATCTGCGTAACCTCAACAGGCTATGAGCCCAGATAGTTGTGTTTAGTGTTTGTAAAATTGAAATAGTTTGAAATGAAGTGTGTTCAAGGGCAAGCGTGGTTTTCTTTGTTATAAGGGAAGTGTGCTGTTCTTAAAAATTTGTAAAATGAATTCCTTGCACTCAAAACACATCAAAGCCCTGGAAAACTTTGAGACTTGGAAACTCCAAGTGAGAGCCCTACTTGTAAAGAATGACGCCTGGGAATACTTTAGCAAAGAACAGGTTAGACCGACGATAACGGAAGGTGACACGACAACTGAAACTGCAGGAAAGACCTGGGATGTTGCTGACAGGAAAGCTCATTCTGATTTAGTTTTGGCTATAAATCCATCAGAGCTAAAGCAAACAAAAAAGTGCAATACTGCAAACAAAGTCTGGGAAAAATTGCACAGCATTTATCAATCAAAAGGACACGCTAGAAAAGCAACAGTTTTGAAGAAACTGACGCTACACAAAATGGCAGAAAGTGGTGATGTGAGAGAAAATATACGAGAGTTTTTCAACGCAGTGGACAAGCTTCATAAAACGGAGGTGGAAATCAATAAAGATTTGCTAGTGGTCATGTTGTTAAACAACTTGCCAACAAGCTTTGAAAACTTTAGATGCATGAGAGAGTCACGAGACGATCTCCCTAAACCGGAATCTTTGAAGATTAAAATATTTGAAGTAAGAGATGCGAGACAATGGAAGCAACATGACGTCACATAGAATTCAAACGTCATGTTGGCAAGTAGTAACAGCATCAATGGAAGCAACATGATGTCACATCAATTCAAACGTCATGTTGGCAAGTAGTAACAGCACCAATGGAAGCAACATGACGTCACATAGAATTCAAACGTCATGTTGGCAAGTAGTAACAGCACCAATGGAAGCAACATGACGTCACATAGAATTCAAACGTCATGTTGGCAAGTAGTAACAGCATCAATGGAAGCAACATGACGTCACATAGAATTCAAACGTCATGTTGGCAAGTAGTAACAGCCTCAATGGAAGCAACATGATGTCACATCGAATTCAAACGTCATGTTGGCAAGTAGTAACAGCACCAATGGAAGCAACCAAAAATTCAGGAAGAAGGTGAAAAAACCAGATGTGTTAAACAAGGAAAGCAAGCATTTTCCATTCAAGTGTCATTGCTTCATAAGGGTAGGACACAAAGTTTGGAAATACGTCTGATTAGGAGAGTACAGTAGAGGAAAGAGGTTTCCTCATTACTGCCAGTGAAGAGTCAGCAGTGAAGACTGAAGACCCCCACCATGCAGGAAAATGGTGTCTCAATATGTACAGTGATAAAAACAAGTTTGTAAACAATCAAAAATATGAAAATGTAAGCTGAACTTGGCAAGTAGTGCAACCACTACAGTTGAATCAAAAGGTACTGTGAAACTGTTAGTTACTGATGGGGACAAAGAAAATGTATTAAATTTGGAAAATACACTTTATGTTCCCTATCTTAGAATAGATTTGATCTCTGTTAGCAAGATAACAGATAATGGTTATGAAGTAAGTTTTTAAAAAAATTATTTTGTTGTGAAAATATGTTTGCTGAGAGAATTGATGGGTTGTATTACATTCAAGAAAATGCAAAAAATACAAAGGTGTTATTCGAAGATAATAACTCTTCAAATTAGTTATGGCACAGAAGATTAGGACATTTAAATTTTAAAAATCTAAGAAAGCTTTTAACAGATTTTGACATAAATTTTGATCAAAAGGAAAGTGTTTGTAAATGTGAAATGTGGCTCAAGGGAAAGTTCACGCAAACTCCTTTTCCATAAGAGTCATGTCATAAAACGAAGATTTTTGAAATTGTGCACTCAGACCAGTCTATTGGTGGCGAAAAATATTTAGTGACTTTTGTTGATGAATCTTCTCGATGAAGCACTGTTAAGATCTTGAAGTGTAAGGATGAAGAGTATAAACGTGCAAAAATTACCAAAGTTTGGTAAAGAATCAAATGGGAAGAAAGATAAAGTGGCCAGTCAGATAATGGAAAGGAATATCTTAACTGGGAATTTGATCAGTATTTGGAAAGGTGTGGCATCACTAGAAGACTCAGTGTTGCATACACGCCTCAACAAAATGGAATCACAGAACGAAAGAACCGCCGCACACTAGTGGAGATGGCGAGATGTCTCTTATTAGAGTCAAATCTTTCACCGTGTTTCTGGGCAGAGGCGCAAACTAGCTGCGAAAAAGATGTCCTTGCAGATGTATTGATAGTAAAATACTATTCACACAATGGTATGGGAAGAAGCCTGATCTCACACAATTGAAGACTTTTGGAAGCAAGGACACTGTCGTGATAAAACACCTGGAAAGGAAAAATTTCAAGAACGTACCCGAAGCTTCTGAAGAATGAAAGGCTACAGAGTTTGGTTAACTGCTGAAAAAAAAGTAGAACAGAAGAGAAAACTTGTGTGGAAGTAGAATCCACTCCCCTGAACAAAACAAAGTTAATGAAGCTAGTGGAAGCTGAAAATAGTTCAAGTGAAGAACCAGAAGACTATCCTTTAAGAGAGCTAATAGGAATCTTGATGTACCTGGCCATAGGAACTAGACCAAATATAGCTTTTTCAGTGAACTTTCTAAGCCAATTTACCAGCTGTTAACAAAAACACTGGATCACAACAAAAAGTACTTTACGATATTTCTGTGGAACTACGAGCCTAAGAATCACATACAATAAGGGCTCCCATAAGTTGAAAAGGTTTGTGGATGCTGATTGGGCAGTATGTATGAAGATCTTACATAGGATTTGTTTTTATTGCAAATGTAGCAGTGACTTGGGAGGCAAAGAAACAGCCTACCCTGGCATTATCAACTACTGAAGCTGAATACATGGGATTAACTGAAGCTGCAAAGGAAGTGATTTATTTAGGCAAATTCCTGAAAGAAGTAGGATTGGGAAACGAATAAATCATCCCAATTTACAATGACAGTCAGGGAGCCCAAAAACTTGCAAAGAACCCTATGTCCCATTCAAGAACCATAATCATTTCATAAGGGAAGCGCTCGAACAGGGTTTGGTTGCACTGCGTTATTTACAAACTGTTAATATGATGGCAGAGGCACTAAAGGATTACCAGGACCAAAACATCAGAAGTGCTTGAAACTTTTTGGGATAAACAATTTGGAATGAAGAACTGATATGGTGTGTGCTTGAGGGGAAGTGTAGGACATGGTTATGTAGCAGCAAGCTTCAGCCCCGTCTTGTCTCTTATTGTGTATCATATTTTGTAAACAAAACATTATTGTATTGTGTACTCTGTGTCGCCATTTTTATCAATGTTCTTTTGTTACTATAACTTGTCTGTGCTTGTTTGGTGTCCGCAGCACAGTCATGTAAAAATTGTCCTAAAGTCTTAACCAATAGCTAGCGTTTTTATATCAGTTAACAAATGTGCTGTTTGTATTTTAACTAACACAAAATAATCTTCGTAACCTCAACAATAAATACAAATCTTAGTTTAATACTTTATTTTAAAGATGGCAAAGAAAATAAAAATAGTAGCTAAATGTTAGGAAAACCTTTGTTATTATACAAGAGTTTACAACACTCATAAACTTATAAATGTTGATTGGAAGGAACAAAGTGTACGAATAATTTACAAGTTTAACAAATCAGTTTATTAATATTCAAACAACCCGCCTCGGTGGCGTAGTTGGCTAACGCGTCAGTCGTGTTGAGCCAGACCACCGAGGACGGGGAGATCGAGGTTCGAATCTCGGTCGGGTGAACTGGGAGTGGTTTTTCCTAAATGGTTTTCCACTCTCCCTCCACGCAAATGCGGGTTCACTTCCTCTAAATTCAACCTTCCCAATTCCTAATCAATTAGTGTAATTAGTACTTAAGCGTATAACCCGAACGGGTAGTAAGACGCGGTGCTAAATAAAAAAATAAAAAATATTCAAACAAGTCAAAAGGAAGTACATAGAACTAGAGGTAGAAATTATTCAAATCATCCATTGTTTAAACATGAGAATATAAACAGTTACAAATAATATAAATAGCTCGACAAAGGAGCATCAGGTGTGAAGCACCCAGGTACACCCTATAACCCACACATATTGGTCATAGGTGTAAATAAGAAACTGGTAACTCGTTAAAGCAGGACAATTACTAAGTCATCAAATAGGATGAAAGGCAGCAACTCTAAGACAATATAAATTAGTGGTGGTAATCAAATCTTATTACAAGATTATCTGAGATAATTCTACTCCAGCCTGCTGACTGTGAGGCTTCCAACTACAACACATAACTCAAATATAAAGAACTAAGCCACACAAATTTAGTCCCAGTTTAAGGAGCTACAAGGGCGGTAATTACCATGAGCTAGCTAGCTTGAGTTAATTACATAAAGCATTAGACATTACAATGTTATAAGCTCCTAGAAGAGAAACTATTATTTTACAACTAGTAAACGGCGAACTACCAGGAATCTAGACGCTACAGATACTACAGCTGGTCAATTCCTAATTAGTGCTGACTGAGCAATCAATAGTATATTTATTCTGCTACCCTGAAACGAGGACAATAATACTAGACAAAATAGTGATCATTTTCAACTACCGCTAAAGGCGTCACCAGGAGGCCGTACACAACAGACAAAACCTCGCGGGCCATAGAACAAAAGATCTCAAGGCTCAACTAAATAAACAATGCCTTAAGGGCATATGGAAACAAGCCAGAAGTACTGACATACAAGAACTACGTCATATGGACATAGAACAAAAGATCTCAAGGCTCAACTAAATAAACAATGCCTTAAGGGCATATGGAAACAAGCCAGAAGTACTGACATACAAGAACTACGTCATATGGACATAGAACAAAAGATCTCAAGGCTCAACTAAATAAACAATGCCTTAAGGTCATATGGAAACAAGCCACAAGTACTGACATACAAGAACTACGTCATATGGACATAGAACAAAATATCTCAAGGCTCAACTAAATAAACAATGCCTTAAGGTCATATGGAAACAAGCCAGTAGTACTGACATACAAGAACTACGTCATATGGACATAGAACAAAAGATCTCAAGGCTCAACTAAATAAACAATGCCTTAAGGTCATATGGAAACAAGCCACAAGTACTGACATACAAGAACTACGTCATATGGACATAGAACAATAGAGCCTAAACTCTACAATAGATAACAAACATCCCTCAATACTTATAGTATCCGCTGTAGCTTCCTCTGCAGCGAGGAGGTGACACAGACACCTCAACCATCGCAGTCTTCAGTATGTAGTTGTACAGAGAATATTTTGAAGTTCAAACATTCTCAAAGAATTTTCATATCTTGATTTCACTTTTCATAATAATGGTTAGTTCACTTTGTCATTTTATTTTACCAAACAATTTGACACCGAAAAGAGAAGTCCCAGATGATTATTGAAAAATGTTATATTTTGCTTCCTTCCTGAACAATTTGAAAAGGTTTCTAAATAAGAAGCAAAATGGTGACTATGGGAAAAGTTAAGGTCCACAAGAAAGTCAAATAAAACATATAAAATGAAAAAAAATCAAATAAAGGAAGAGAGAAAACTGACATATAAAATAACTTCAGTCTCATTCTGACATTTCACCTCGGGAGATCTAATGTTTTTTTCCTCACAGCCATGATAGTTTGTAAACAAATTTACTTTGTGAAAAATAAACAATTTCAATAGCACTATTTAAATCAAAAAATTACCAAATATAAAATGCATAAGAAAAAGCTAAATTTGTTACAAGGCCTATTAAACTTGTATCCAATATTACTGAAATAATATAAAAATTTGTCAATGCTAGACTTTCAAAATACTTTCTGGTCAATATGGATTTTTAAAAAACTCTAATATGCAAGCTTATTCTGTTCTAATAATAAATATACAAAATTTTATTAATAAGGGTAACTTGGGGGTTGATTTGTTTAATGACTAAGGCCTTCAATACAGTTGATTGCCAAACAGTAAATGATAAGTTAAATGTTTTTAAATAGAAAAGATATGGTTCAAAAATTACTTACATTATAGATTATCAAAGAGTCATGATTAATGAGCAAGGCTCAAAATAGTTTTATGGCTGCAAGCAAATAATGTATGGAGTTTACCAAGGTTGGTAATATTCTATTCTTAATGTATATAAATGATTTACACTTGTTTGTGATTGACACTTGCTGTTAAGACTTGTCAGGCCACTTTTTGCCATTCAAAGCACCGTTTGTGCTTAAATAGGTGTGTCTGGAAAGTAAAGATACATTGTGTTGATGTCGCTAGAGGGAGTTTAAATGCTTGTTGTGAGTTGACTGGCACTGACCTTGATCCTTTTGGATCTCCTTTCACTTTGGTTTGGTAGCACGAGAATAGTTTTTGTTTGAGTGATACATTATTAAAATGGCAGAGCCAATCCAAGATTCTGCCAAAAGTTAAGTTTGTTCCATGATAAGTTTTCTGAACGCAGAAGTTAAGTGCCCGGCAGGAATTCACAAACAAATTTCTGCTGTTTATGGTGTCATTATAAATTGACAAAATATGACGAAGTGGTGCTGTAAATTTTTGAGAGGAAGGACTGACGTTCACGATGAACAAAGGAGCGGTAGGCCATTTTTGATCTCCGAAGGCATTCTTCAAAAAATTGAAGGAGAAATTCATGCAGATTGGCGTTTGACGATAAGAGTGTTGAATGACATTATTCCTAAAGTGTCTAAGTATCCATGAAGCCGTGACACACGTTTCTCAGGCGTTACACAGATGATAGAGATAAGTTTTTGGACTCTATTGTGACTGGGGATGAAACATGGGTTTATCAATCGAAGCAGTAGTCATTGGAATGGAGCCATACTCATTCTCCCAAAACTAAAAAATCAAAACGTCGACTTCAGTAAAAATAATCATGGCACAGTTTTCTGGGACAGAAGAGGCATTCCCCTGGTTGACTTTATGCCTCCTGGCACAACAATTAATACCAATGCATATTGTGAGACCTTGAGACGGCTTTGACAGGCTGTTCAGAACAAAAGGAGGGGAATGTTGAATAATGGCATCCGACTGCTCCAAGAGACCGCTCGAGCCCACACCGCATGTGCCAGTTGACAGTTTCAAATGGGATGTTTTGAATCACCCATCCTACAGTCCAGACCTCATGCCTAGCGATTACCATGTGTTTCTTCACCTGAAGATACATATAGGTTTAAAAAATTTGACAATGATGATGAGGTTAAAGAAGAAGTCATAACATGGTTTAAAGGACAGGCGGCAGACTTTTCTGACTTGGGGATACAGAAGTTGGTTCCCAGGCTTAATGAGTATTTGGACAATGGCGGTGAATATTTGGAAAAGTAAACTTATCCATATGTAGGTAGTTTTCAGTATAAGTTTAGTAGAAAACATTTATTTGTAAATGTATGGTCATTGTATCTTTAATTTCCAGACACACTTCGTGTATGTTTCTTTCCACCTTTCCTGTACCTTCTTCCAAATATAATACAATTACCTTATAAAGTGAAAAGAGGTTTTCCTCATAGAAATATATTTAAATAAATTTGGTCATTTATGACGCTTGGTTTTTTGGTACATTTCAAATAAAAATAAGAAAAATTGTTAGCAAGGGGTCTACCTAATGGGTGCAGCTAGTTAAAGTCATAATCATCATCATCATAATCATCATAATCATCATACTCATCATCATCATCAAAATCATAATTATCAATTGTTCCAGCCTGTGGCCGGTTCAGTTTAGTAAAATGCCTCTATCGTCCTCTTTTGTTCCACCATGCTTCATCCTTTATGTGATTCTATTCTTATCCTCTCACTCGCACACTTGCTGTTATCTGTTCCTCCCATCTCTTTCTTGGTCTTCCTTGCAGTATTTATCTTATATACTTCATCTCTATCATTATCTTTCATATTCTTTCCTTCTCCATCCTCATTACATGTCCATATCATCTCAGTCTTCCTCTACTATCTCATGTACCCCCTATACCCCAACTCTTCCCTGGATAACTTCATTCCTAATCTTGTTTCTCCTTGTGACAGCTAACATGATCCTCACAAACTTCCTTCCAATAGCCTCCACTTTCCTAGTCTCTCTTACATTCATTGTCCATGTTTCTGCTGCATATGTGACAACGGGTACAAAGTACGCCCTGTATAACACTTCCTTACACTTCAAGGTCACTTCTCTTCTCCATAGCAGGTATCTTACACGCCTATGTGCGTATAACCCGGACGGGTAGTAAGACGCGGTGCTAATAAATAATATAATTACACGCCTATACAACAACTCTACTTGCTGTCCTCTCCTAATTAGATCCTCTCTACATCCTACCATTTACCCCTCAATCATGCTTCCCAGATATTTTTAATGAAATGTGAAATTAAAACATGAGATTCCAATAAAATAGGGTTTGTGTTTTCCAAACATCAATTTATAAGACAAGTCCTAGTAACTGTGAGTTAATATTCAAACACAATATTCATTACAGATATTTTTTATTCTGATTATTTTACATACATATATGTACACATGCACAAAACAAACACACAAACAAACAAATAAAAACAAACAAGAACAAACAAAAACAAACAAAAAAAATAACGAATGAACGAGTGCATGCACGCACACACACATCTAATCACACCATTCCCTTACAGGGTAAGCAAGAAACTGTGAATATAACTCAAACAAACTTTGTACTTAATCCATCCTCACAAACTTTCTCCAGCCTTACCTATCCTTGCATACTTCCTTCGCTTCAACAACATCCATACATCGAGTCATACATGCTCTTTTAATCTTAAAACTCTTAATGTTCCTATTTTTCACATAGTTAGCTACAACATTTATACTAGTCGTCATTTGTGTGTTTCAAGGTTATACTGGGGTTGGAAACCCCTCTCCCCTCAACATTGTCAGCTTGTCCCAGAGTGCGAGAAACAGAGAAGTGAGAACACATTGCACGGCGTAACAATAGGAAACATTGAAATGACCATGAAACACATATCTTACTGAATCCTAGTATAGCCATGTCTTACATGGCCTACCCCTTTCTTTTGATCCATACACTTTACCTTCATTTATATGTTTCATAACTCGATCCATACTCATCCTCTCAACATGTCCAAACCCCTGTAAGACACTTCTTTCACAGTGACCTAAGGGATTCCCTTTCAAACCACACTCCTATAGCACCCATTCATTAATGACTCTGTCCATACGAGTTTTTCCACATACTTCCCAAATCTCTCATTCTAACTTAATTCACCCTGCTCTTGTGTTCCTCCTGACAAACCCACACTTCACATCCATAAAACAACGTTGGCGTTAACACACTTTTATATACTGCCATCTTTGCCTCTTTCGATATTAATTCATTCTTTGCAATAGTCCATATACATCTAACTGCTCTCTGAGATGCATTCATCCGTCTGTCAATTTCACTGTCTATCCTTCTATTTTTGAAGAACATTCTACCCAGATACACAAAATCATTCACTTGTTCTAACAGTTGTCCATTTATACTAAGATTACAATCATTTCCTGATCTGTCCTTATCAAAAACCAATACCCTAGTTTTGGAGACATTTATATGAAGATCCATTATGTCTGTTGCCATACTCAAACAGTTTAATGCATTCTGAAAATCCCTTTATATGTATATATTATAAATTTAATGAACAAGAGATATGTGTTTTTTACCATCATAAAATTTCAATCAAAAAATTATACAATCTTAACTATTAGAAAAATGAATTCTTTTAAGTGAAACCAGTTTTCTTTAAAGTACAGTAAGCCCGTGATAAAAGGATTTTTTTTAAATTAACTTAAAGTTTTAATCCAAACCGAACTCGTTTAATGAATTCTGTCTTGACACAAGCACCTATTTTGAGTGCAGTTACTGCACATTACCTTTATGATATTTTAAACAAAATCAAGCACATGATCAGCCAAATAACTGATCGGTCTATTCCTAATTTGGCTATACTTACTGTTTATCAGAGGTATCCATGCCAGAAAGAGCAAGCCCTCCCATTTTTTCATTATTACTTGTCCCACAAGTGTTGCCAAAACTATCATAGCCATTGATCAATCTCAAAGGGTTACCATACACTATGGCAAAAGCTGCAATTACAATCTGAAATAATTAAAACACAAAGTTTTGTTATAGCAAGTAACTTGTGTAAAGCATATGATATGGATAAAGTTAAAAACATATATAAAACAAGAAAAATTTCAAAATGTCAATCAAACTTTTTTCCATCGAACCTTAAGTAAATCAACTTTAGCTTTCTATTCAAGAATGCAGGCGACACATCTTGTATTTTATGGCAATTTGTTTAAAATCAGACTCTTTAAATGATATTTACTGGGTGGTTACAACTTCTACTGACGAGTATTATAACTGATCACTAAAACTGCCATAGTTTGTATGTCTTGTAAAAATGTGTTACTAATATCATCAAATGTAATATTCTTGTGGACTTACTTGGGTGATGTGATTGGTTGTAATGTATCTCCAGGGTTTTATCTGTCTTTAAAATATTTGTTAGTCCATCGTATTCCCTCTTGGCACAAAATATGACTTTACTTAGAAATTTTACTATGTTTTTGGGTTTTTATAAAGTGGTCAGAGTTCCTGGCTACAGAGTTCCTGGTTATAGAGGTGCAGGCTACAGAGTTGCTGGCTACAGAGTTCCTAGCTACAGAGTTCCTGGCTACAGAGTTCCTAGCTACAGAGATACTGGCTACAGAGTTCCTAGCTACAGAGTTGCTGGCTACAGAGTTCCTAGCTATAGAGATACTGGCTACAGAGTTGCTGGTTACAGAGTTGCTGGCTACAGAGTTCCTGGCTACAGAGATACTGGCTACAGAGTTGCTGGCTACAGAGTTCCTGGCTACAGAGTTCCTAGCTACAGAGTTCCTAGCTACAGAGTTGCTGGCTACAGAGTTCCTAGCTACAGAGTTCCTGGCTACAGAGATACTGGCTACAGAGTTCCTAGCTACAGAGTTCCTAGCTACAGAGATACTGGCTACAGAGTTCCTAGCTACAGAGATACTGGCTACAGAGTTGCTGGCTAGAGAGTTGCTGGCTACAGAGTTGCTGGCTACAGAGTTCCTGGTTATAGAGGTGCAGGCTACAGAGTTCCTAGCTACAGAGATACTGGCTACAGAGATCCTAGCTACAGAGATACTGGCTACAGAGTTGCTGGCTACAGAGTTGCTGGCTACAGAGTTGCTGGCTACAGAGTTGCTGGCTACAGAGTTCCTGGCTACAGAGTTCCTGGCTACAGAGATACTGGCTACAGAGTTCCTAGCTACAGAGTTGCTGGCTACAGAGTTCCTAGCTACAGAGATACTGGCTATAGAGTTGCTGGCTACAGAGTTCCTAGCTACAGAGTTGCTGGCTACAGAGTTCCTGGCTACAGAGTTCCTAGCTACAGAGATACTGGCGACAGAGTTGCTGGCTACAGAGATACTGGCTACAGAGTTCCTGGCTACAGAGTTCCTGGCTACAGAGATGCTGGCTACAGAGTTCCTAGCTACAGAGTTCCTGGCTACAGAGTTCCTAGCTACAGAGTTCCTGGCTACAGAGATACTGGCTACAGAGTTCCTAGCTACAGAGATACTGGCTACAGAGTTGCTGGCTACAGAGTTCCTAGCTACAGAGATACTGGCTACAGAGTTGCTGGTTACAGAGTTGCTGGCTACAGAGTTCCTAGCTACAGAGATACTGGCTACAGAGTTGCTGGCTACAGAGTTGCTGGCTACAGAGTTCCTGGCTACAGAGTTGCTGGCTACAGAGTTGCTGGCTACAGAGTTCCTAGCTACAGAGTTCCTAGCTACAGAGTTGCTGGCTACAGAGTTCCTAGCTACAGAGTTCCTGGCTACAGAGTTCCTAGCTACAGAGTTCCTGGCTACAGAGTTCTAGCTACAGAGTTCCTGGCTACAGAGATACTGGCTACAGAGTTCCTAGCTACAAAGTTCCTGGCTACAGAGTTCCTAGCTACAGAGTTCCTGGCTACAGAGATACTGGCTACAGAGTTCCTAGCTACAGAGATATGGCTACAGAGTTGCTGGCTACAGAGTTCCTAGCTACAGAGTTGCTGGCTACAGAGTTCCTAGCTACAGAGTTCCTGGCTACAGAGGTGCTGGGATGAGTTCAACTAAGCCTCATGGGGTCAAATGAGAAACTACTTGAATGAATAAGTAGCAGCTCTCGTCTAGAAAATTGATATTAAAACTGATATTAGTGGCTGTGCTGACCACATGACAGCCTCTATGCACAAATGTTGGAACTATTCTTCAGAGGTGGCGGCGACCGCTCGGTCGGTATAGCTCAAAAGCAGGCTTACGCCATAAAGTGACTTTAAATTCTGTATCCTGGGAGTAGTTAAAACTTTAAATTGTATTAATCTCTTTAGTTTTTTCAATCAAACCTTTGTAACTTTCTTTGAATTCTGATGTAACATATAAACCATTATATTTTTCAACCCCATAACCAATTATAAAAATGCTATAAATAACACAAGGTTTTAAGACCAAGTATGTAAATTATTATTAAAATCTTTTTTAATGCCTGGAAACTTTTGTAACTGTGAGGTTATGTTTGTAGAGTGGGTTTATATTTGTTGTGCATGCTCTTAGTATTAATATATTATAACATAGTGTGTTTATCACTAAAAGAGGCATTTTAATTATGGTAATATAACATATGTAACCATAATCTAGCATTTTCAAATTATTTTATTCTCTTAATTTGATGGTTAATTGTTTTTGGAAGAGGGTCAGGATCCTTAGAAATGTTTGTATGAAGTGAAAGTATTTATGTTGTCAAGGGGCATTGTTGCTGTGACGTGTTATTTAAGGTGGGATGGAAGTGGACACAAATTAGGTCAATATTTTTACAGTTTCTATAGCAGATCATCTTTCTATGTCACCAAATAAATTAAATAATTCTTTAATAGATTCAATTAGTTTTATTTCCTAAACATGATAATACCTAAAGTTGTTGAATAACTGGTTTGGGTGTGTTGGCATTGTTTAAGAATGAACAAGTCCTAATCAAATGCCAATATGCTCAAGACAGATATTCAACAACTGTTGGTATTACCACTTGTAGCAAATAAAACTAAATGAATCTACTGAAGTATTATTTAATTTATTTTGGTAAAAGACATTTGTTATAAAAAGTATACAGAGTTTAACTCCCCATCCCAAGTTGAAAGCAATCCCTTGCTTTTAAGATGTAGGAGTTAAATTATTATTGTTGTTTGTTTACATATGCTATATAGTGCGATGTCGCCTGAACTTGGTCTTAAAAACTATTTCAACCCATGAACAGTTAGTCATGTTCCAGCCCATAGCAACGGGATAAGTAGAGAACCGCCACACTAATGTTGACAAGTAGAACCACATCGCTAGCGCTCGCGGCATTAGTGCCGCCAACTAAGCGGGACCTTACACTTGGAACACAACGCATTTTATATTGCAGAATCTTAAATAATCAATTCTTATATCAAATTCAATCAAATGTAGCTAAATCCATTATTTTATAAATAAACCATGTTATTACATGTAAAATCTATCTAAACTCCTTCTTTAAAATAAACAACAAATTGCTAACAAAACAGTAATGGCAAATTTTACAGACTCCACACTTCCTTTTTTATGGAGCTCACGTCCATGCATGCGCATTACTCTGTGACGTCATTGCAAGCTGCTCCTAGTGATCGTGCCCCAAACTAATTTATGGGATCAACTAATCCTGTAAGAGTGCCCACCCCATGTTCCAGTAATGGTCACACGATAAATTGTGTCAGGAATAATGAATATATATTGTGTCTGTGCCTTGCTCATAAGAAAGTGTCGAAACATGGTTAAAATATCATGCTTGTTCTAGGCCTAACATACCTCCTCCCCCTTTTAATCACCAGTGTGAGTGCGCAACTGTGCGGCACATACATTCTAATTGGCGTAATGTAACAGTCAAGTTGTATACAATGTGTGTGCCGTGTTAAATAAGAAAAGTGTGTTCTACACCTCAATTTAAAGTATCAACAGGTTATGTGCCCAATCACCCAACTGCGCTAATATTTATATAATATCCTGTAAAAGCTGTCCGTCAGGTAATTCACAAATCCGTTTTGTTAATTCACAGTTGCGTTTGGAAGTGACGCTATTCGCCATTTTTAGGTTCGCGCAATCAGCAAACAGCCTTGTGTCCTGTGTTTGAAGTTTTGATTCGCGAGACCAAAGTATAAATAATGGCTGAAAAGTTCTTCCATGTGGCACATATAAATAAGTTTAACAGCAATACTTATCATGAATGGAAATTTCATATGAAATGTGCCCTAAGGGCAAAAGGAGTCTTTGATGTTGCAAAAGGCACCATAGGGAAACTGACAATAGACAAAGAAAAGGAACTATAAAAGTGGAACAAAGAAGATGCAATCGCGATGTTTATACTCATTACAGCAATGGAACTATCACAGATCACACTAGTTGAAAATTGTGATTCTTCTAAAGAAATGATAGAGAAATTAGACTATATTTCAGCAAAAATCAGAAATAAACAAAATGCTAGTCCACGAGCGCTTTATCAGTACAAAATGGACGCTAACGACTCCATTGCTCCCCATATTGCCAAGATCTCAAATTTTGCGGGACAAGTGAGAGAGACTGGTAAACAACTCGGTAACTATACTGTAATGATGAAAACTGGTAAACTGGTAAACAACTCGGTAACTATACTGTAATGATGAAAACTGGTAAACTGGTAAACAACTCGGTAACTATACTGTAATGATGAAAACTGGTAAACTGGTAAACAACTCGGTAACTATACTGTAATGATGAAAACTGGTAAACTGGTAAACAACTCGGTAACTATACTGTAATGATGAAAACTCTTGGTAATCTACCTCCTAAATTTAGAAACTTGAGACAAGCTTGGCTTTCACATGACAAGGCTAGACAGACAATCCCAAACATAATTGTTGGATGAAGAGGCTAGTCTTACATCAAGTGAACAGTCGAAAAGTGATTTTCAAAAGTCTAATAACTCTCAAATGTTTAATCAAAAACAAAGGTATGTATCAGGAAAACCAAGAATAACGTTCTATAAATGCCAAAGAAAAGGACATTATGTAATTGACCGTCACGCACCTAAGAAACCCCGAGAAAACGGACAGCAAAACACGAAACGTGATTGTTCCCAACCGGGTCATTGCTCAGCATTCAGTGCAGAGCATCAGGATTCTTTGCAAATGTTAGCAGTCAGCACCAAAGATAACTGGAAAATGGACAGTAGCGCTTCAGCACACATGACTAATCATCGTGATTATTTTTCCAAATTTGAAGAGATTGTGGACAATAAGAGTGTTGTGCTTGGAAACAACCGAGGTTTTTCTGTGTGGGGAAGGGGAACCACATAAATAAAAAAAATGACCAACGTAATTGACATCACAAGTGTATTGTACATTCCTGAACTAAGAAAAAGTATTTTCTCCGAAGGTATAACAACTGGAAAAGGAATGAAGATCCTTAAGGATGATAGATAGGCAGAAGTTTACGAAGATGGTGAGCCAGTAGCAGATCTGTATCAGATGTTATTTCATACAGTAATCCCACATCAAGAAATAGGCCTAAATGTTAATGCGAGTGGTCGGCTAAAATTGTGGCGTCAAAGACTTGGACACATAAATAAGAGAACACTACATGAAATGGTCACCAAAGGTTTGGTTGACGGTGTAAATATTAATGACCTCAATGACCGTTTTCACACTCAAAGCATGCCAAGGCCAAACCAGGCAAACTTATTTACAGTGACGTGTGTGGTCCAATTGTAGCGTTTATTGAAATAATCACTACAAGAAAAGTTTAAAACATCAACGAAGCACTGGTGAAGTAATACTAAAGTGGACTTACCATGCCCCATCGCCCTATGTTGTTGTTATCACGTCTCCCGAGCCGGCCTCCCGAACTACACTCCACTATAAACTTTGTGCTAAGACTGACTGAATGAAGCACGGAGTTCAAGTCGGCGCAAGGTGTCATGGGAAAAATAGTGTGACGTATGATGCCATGCCCGAGACGTCAGTGAGCGATAGAAACTTTTAGTCTGGATCATTCTCCATGCTCCACCACGCTTCTAGAACCGTCCTTTCGCGTCTAGATGTTCCGTCCCTCTTATGTCATGTGTTGTGTTTCTCCTTTGTTTTGGCGTTTCCCCTCTCCCCCCTCTCTGAGCTAAAATATTGGCATAAATACTGGTGTAATAATAATAATAATATTTAGCACCGCGTCTTACTACCACGTTCGGGTTATACGCTTACGTACTAATTACGCTAATGGATTAGTATTTGGGAAGGTTGAATTTAGAGGAAGTGAACCCGCATTTGCGTGGAGGGAGAGTGGAAAACCATTTAGGAAAAACCACCCTCAGTTCACCCGACCGAGATTCGAACCTCGATCTCCCCGTCCTCGGCGGTCGAGCGTAACACGACTAGCGCGTTAGCCAACTACGCCACCGAGGCGGGTAATACTGGTGTAGAATAGAGGAATAATTACTCTTGTCTGGACTTCCTCCAGGAACACGTTGGTGTTCAGGATGAATACTAAAGGTATAAAATTCTTTTTCGGCAATTGTGTATCAAAATTCCCTTTTGGCTAACATTTGTAAATTAATGAACAAGTCCAATCTTTCAAATAGAAACTTAGCATTATTGTTGTTGTCTTGTAGACACGGAGGCCCCTTCCGGGTTGTGTCGAGTAACATTTGGTAATATCATGGAAATGTTAAATTTTTTTTATGGTTAAATTTACAGCCTGTTTGGCTTAAGAAAAATTAAATCTACTTAGAATAATTTTGCGGGAATTAATGTTCCTTTGTAGAATGTAGGCTAAAAATCCCCTTTTGGGTTTTTGTCAATATCTATAAATATTGTTGGAAAGCTAACCTTTTATTTAAAGACAAGATTATAGTCTGTACAACTGAGAAAAAGGTATTTTGTATCTTAAAATATTGCTTTGGTTCTTTACTCAACGTGTCTGTTTTTGATAATTGTGAGTAAGAAATAATAGAATCACTGCTAGATTGATGCAGAGCGTTGTCATTTCGCAACGTAAACATTATTGACTTAGAGCCATCAGCTCACTTGTTAGATGCCTTAAATGTTTACATTTGTCATTTTACGACTTGAACTAGATAGTAGAATCACTGCTAGATTGATGCAGAGCGTTGTCATTTCGCAACGTAAATTTTGTGGACTTAGAGCTTTCAGCTCACTTGTTAGATTTAGTCTTTTTGCTAATGCTTTGAATGTTTGCATTTGTCTTTTTTACGACTTGAACTATTGATGATTGAGACGATCATAGATGATTCATATTATTATGAGTTTATTATATAACGTTCACACACACATATATATATATATATATATATATATATATATATATATATATATATATATATATATATATCCTTCTGTATCATATTTAAAATATCTAACTTTTATATATAAATAAAATACCTTATACTGTTACCTATTCTTTATGTCACTTTGGTACCCTAGTTTCATCTAGTCATGGGAAGTTTTTTTTATATAATGGCAAATATTTGAATTGTTTCTAATAATAAATATTTGTAGAGCGGGTTCGTGGAAGCAAAACTCAAATGGATCAGTGTACGGTCCTTTTGTTTGATGTTAGTTCTATCGGCTCCTCTGAAATATTTGTTTTTTTTATATCTTTGAAATTTTCTGCTAATGGTATCGTTTTTGTTGTTGTACGCCGGCCTTAATTCGTTGTGGAATTGAGGAGGTCGTTACATTTTCTGCGCCTACTCTGCTCTTTCAGAGTGAGCCTGATAAGGACTTAATCCTGATGCTATTTTTTCTTTGGATATTATTTACTCTTGTGTCTAATATAAACAATATTTTTTTCATGAACTCATCTCCTGCCATGGACTCCGCCACTGGTACAAGTCAAATCACTTCTAGATCCGAGATCTACAGTCTCAAAGCGGAACAACTCATGGCTGAGCTCGACCTTAGGAATATCCTGCACCCTCCCGGCGCCACCGTAGGCCAGTTGCGAGCTCTCCTATCTCAACAGTTTAGTAAGTCCAGCGATCCTCTTGTTATTGATTCCGGCTCTGCTATGAGTCAAGTCCCCTCGCAACAGCCGATAGAAAATCAAATAGTAGAAAATAAACAGGATAAGGGAGAAATACCCCCCCCCCTTTAATAACAAGTTTGCCGCAGTACCCCCCCACCTCTAAAGTTAACTATAATGTGGTAAGGGACTGTTTGAAGGATGTTGTCACTTGTGATGGCCAGTCTAGTTCCGATTTATTTCACTTTCTTCTAGCCATAGATAGAATTAATAAATTAAAATTGGTAGGAGATCCTGAATTTTTGACGTTATGTATTGGGAAGACATCTGGTTTCTTGACTCACGTTATTTCTCAGGGCATTCAGTTAGGTCTCCCCTGGACTACGGTTAGAGATAGGGCATTAGAATCCTTGGTAAATAAAAGAGAAAGAGAAAGGCTTAACAACAAGTTTGTTCGCCGCTTTCAACTTCCCAACGAGTCCTTTAGACTGTATATTCTAGCCATTTCTGAAGCGGCGGGTATTTTGAATCAGAACCTTTCAGAAAAGGAAGTGGTAGAGTTAATTCTTGAAAATGTATCCCCCTTAACTCGTAGGCATTTTGTCTTCGCTTACAAACCCAGCACTCTTTCTGAGTTATATGACCTTGCCTATAATATTGAGGGGTCGCTGCAAGCGGAGAAAGAGTATTTGGAGGCCCATCCGGCTTGTAGTTATAAGAGGCCTATTTCTATGGGAGATTTACCCTCCCTTTCCCCCGCTGTGCCTAGACAGTTTAGGCCCTCACCTCAGTCAAAACAGGGAAACTCCTCCAACTTTAGAAGCAAGCCCAGTGCTCTCCCTGATTTATCGAATGTTAGATGTTTTCGATGCCGTCAACTTGGGCATTATCAACGCCAGTGTCAGTCGGGAAACTCTTAGCGCGTAGTGATAGTGGAGGTCTCGCTGCGCGTCAGAGTAGGAAGAGTTACCTCCCCCCCCCCCCCCCCCCGGTGGTTCAAATGTCCATTGGGTCATGTTCTGGGTATGCCTTGTTGGATACAGGATCTTGTGGGTCCTTTATTAGTCTTGAATTACTTGAGAAAATTAAGGGAAATAATTACTATAAATTAGTAGATATTGAACAGAAACTGTTTGTAGTGGGAAACGGTAGCTTGTTGAGTGTTGATAAAAAGGTAGTGCTGCCCATAAAGATAGGTGGTTTTTCATGGAAGCGAACCATGTTTTGTGTGCCCTCTATTCCCTATGAGGTCATCTTGGGGAATGATTTCTTATGGCAGACGGGAGCTACCTTGAATCTATCACGTAGAGAGCTGTGTTTTGATTTTTCTCCTAGAGGTAGGATCCCCATGTGTAACATTTCTACTATTCCCTCCCTTTACTGTCAGAGTAGCTATGAGGAAGCCGTCCTTAAGGTTATTGCTAAGTTCCCCGACGTCATCACCACAAGGTTAGGGAAATGTGATGTTATGCCTTATAGGATTGTTATGGAAGATGATATCCCCGTTAGATCCGGACCCTATTCTTGTGCCCCCCCCAAAATGGAGATTTTTCGACAGATTATCTATGATCTTGAGGCCAAAGGTGTAATCCGCCCCTCTATATCCCCCTATGCCAGTCCGGCGTTCATTATCCCGAAGAAAGGGGAAGGGTACAGGTTAATTGTTGATTACCGCAAAGTAAACAAAAAGATCCAATTCGACCCCTATCCTATGCCGAGCATAGAATCTGCGTTCCAACACTTGGGTAGAGCTAAGGTGTTTAGCGTAATTGACTTGAATGCTAGCTTCCTTCAATGTTCGCTTACTGAATCTTCTAAGAAGTACACTGCGTTTGTAAAACCCTGGCAGCAATACGAGTTCAATCGAGTACCCCTTGGCTGTAGTATTGGAGGTCAAGCGCTGAGTCGCGTTCTCGACCACGTACTCTCAGATCTTAAATATAAGTATGTATTTAATTACCTTGACGACATCTGCGTCTATAGTGACAGCATTGAGGACCATGTTGACCATCTGGAAACTGTGCTAGGCCGCTTGCGTAAAGTAGGTTTAACCGTGAACCCGGATAAGGTCGTATGGGCTAAGCCCTCTATCAAGTATTTGGGATATGTGATCTCTTCAGGGAATTTGCTTGTTGATCCCGAGAGGATTAGGCCCATTATTGATTACCCCCCCCCTAAGAATCTCAAAGGTGTCATGAGGTTCATTGGCATGTGCGCCTATTACTCTAGATTTATTCCCATGTTTTCTGATATTGCCGCACCACTTAACTCCTTAAAGAAAAAGGGGGCTGTGTTTTGTTGGGGTGAAGCCCAATCCCGAGCCTTTAATAACTTAAAGCAGAAGCTTATCTCTCCTGAGGTGTTACGTATGCCGGATTTTTCGCTCCCTTTCCTTCTTCATGTTGATGGGTCATCTGTTGCTCTGGGGGCTGTTTTGTCCCAGAGGTCGCCAGAGGGCGTCCGACCGGTGGCCTTCGCTAGTCGAACGCTCAGTGACGCTGAACGGAGATACAGCTCCTATGAAAAGGAATGCCTTTCCTGTATCTTCGGGGTCGAGCGGTTTGCCGACTACCTGGAGCAAAGGGAGTTTGAGCTCTATACTGACAATATGCTCTTGTTGGATGTGGCGACATCCCAAACAACTTGGAAAGATTGGCAGATGGGTGTACAGATTATCCCGTTTTAAGTTCTCCACACATCACATTGCGGGTAAACACAACGTGACCGCCGATGCGTTGTCACGCATGGCAGAAGACCTTGACCCTATAGGTTCTGAGGAGATTGGAGATAGCAGCCTTGTCATACATTCTATTCCCGAATCTTTTGTGTCTATTAAAGATCATCAAGATAATGATTCTTGGTGTAGGGACATTCAGGAAAGACTCCAGAGAGGTGAGAAAGTGGGATCCTTTGAAATGTTTAAAGGTTTATTAGTTGTTTGTAACAATAGAGGAAAAGGGAGAAAGATTGTGGTTCCCCTTGCCATCCGCTCCATGTTGTTGAAATATTTTCACAACTCCACCTTCGGAGGTCACTTGGGAGTATTGAAAACCGTCCGCAAAATTTCACATGAGTTTTTTTGGCCCGGCCTTTATAATGATGTGAAATCATGGGTTAGCCGGTGTGACGATTGTCAGAAGGCTAAACCTGCGCAGAAAATCCCGCGTTGGGCTACACTCGGCCGATGTCGCTCAACGTCCTTGGGAGAAGGTCTTTGTGGATTATATTGGCCCAATTACTCGATCTTCACAGGGAAACTCTTGTATCCTGGTGCTTATTGATGCGTTTTCTAAGTTTGTCTTCTTGATTCCCCTTCGCGACATGAAAGCGACCACTACTGTAAACGCGTTGTGTAAGCGTTTATGGACCTTCTTTGGGGCCCCTCGGGCCATCGTCAGTGATAATGGCCCATGTTTTAGATTGGCCATCTTTAGGGACATGTGTTTTGGGTGGGGGATCCGCCACATCACCACGAGCCCCTACCACCCTGGGCCCAATCAGGTTGAACGGTTCAATAGGAACCTTGTGACTGCCCTTACTATCTTCCACCATCATTCTCAGAGTAAGTGGGACCAAGAGTTGGAGTTCCTTAACCTCGCTTTTAACTCCGCATACCACGACGCTATTGGGTCCTCCCCGGCATCTATTTTTTTGGGTAGAGAATTGAACCACCCCCTTCTAGCTATTTGGGACATCCATCCCATGGTTGATGAGAGTAATGATGTTTCCCATGCGGAGAAATGCAGGCTAGCTCTAGATAATTTGAGGAGAGCTCAGCGTAGGGTTGCCGCGGGCTATAATAGAGGTAGGATCCCTGTCCCCTTTGTGGTAGGTGACACCGTCCTGTGCAAGGAGTTTCCACAGAGCTCCGCCATTGAGAAAACTTCCGCAAAATTGTGCCAGAAGTGGAGTGGTCCATGGCGGATTGATGTTTTTCTCACCCCCGTCTCGGTCCTTCTGAAGAACCTAGAGGACAATAGCGTGTCCAGGAGAGCTCATGTGAGCCATTTGAAAAGTATCCCACCATAGGAGAAAAGTTCGGTCAAGGGTCACTTGATAGTGACTGCATAGACTCCTTGACCGCTGTGCAGTCACTATCGAGTTTAGTATTGTAAGTTTTTGTATGTATCGTCCCTTTACACGTGCTTCGAAGCACGTAATATCCAGGAGTTAAATGTGTATCGTGTGAAAAAAATTTTATAGTATGAAATATTGAATATATAGAATAACTTTAATATAACTTTCATCAAGATAAGACTATACCTTTATAAACCTAAAAAACTTTCTTCAAGAAAATGTTAGGTGTAAAAAAAAAAACTTTCTTATGGGAAGAGTACTTAAGCATGGACATGTGATGCTTAGTGTAGTAGCATTGAGTGAAATCCTGACTTTAAGTATTTGTATTTGCCATGTGTGAGAACAAGAAACTGCTCGTCTTCCTTGTGTGTTCTAGTTAGTTCAGAGAGAACCCATGCTCCCGGTTCAGCCATTCCCTTTCCGTCCTGTTGTGTTGAGAAGCTGGTGGAGACAGGAGGAATCAGATCGCCTGAAGAGAAAGTTTGCTCCAAGTACCGTATGCGGAGGCCGGACGCCACACTACCCCCACTGAAGGTTTCGTTGTGGGGAAGGAGGCGCGATGGGGTGAAGACCGCCGAGCTACCAACGTCAACCTGCCCGGGATGCACTCAGTAGCCGCCGCCCATCTGCCAAGGGGGCGAGATTTGTAGCGTTTATTGAAATAACCACTACAAGAAAAGATTAAAACATCAACGAAGCACTGGTGAAGTAATACTAAAGTGGACTTACCATGCCCCATCGCCCTATGTTGTTGTTATCACGTCTCCCGAGCCGGCCTCCCGAACTACACTCCACTATAAACTTTGTGCTAAGACTGACTGAATGAAGCACGGAGTTCAAGTCGGCGCAAGGTGTCATGGGAAAAATAGTGTGACGTATGATGCCATGCCCGAGACGTCAGTGAGCGATAGAAACTTTTAGTCTGGATCATTCTCCATGCTCCACCACGCTTCTAGAACCGTCCTTTCGCGTCTAGATGTTCCGTCCCTCTTATGTCATGTGTTGTGTTTCTCCTTTGTTTTGGCGTTTCCCCTCTCCCCCCTCTCTGAGCTAAAATATTGGCATAAATACTGGTGTAATAATAATAATAATAATATTTAGCACCGCGTCTTACTACCCGTTCGGGTTATACGCTTACGTACTAATTACGCTAATGGATTAGTATTTGGGAAGGTTGAATTTAGAGGAAGTGAACCCGCATTTGCGTGGAGGGAGAGTGGAAAACCATTTAGGAAAAACCACCCTCAGTTCACCCGACCGAGATTCGAACCTCGATCTCCCCGTCCTCGGCGGTCGAGCGTAACACGACTAGCGCGTTAGCCAACTACGCCACCGAGGCGGGTAATACTGGTGTAGAATAGAGGAATAATTACTCTTGTCTGGACTTCCTCCAGGAACACGTTGGTGTTCAGGATGAATACTAAAGGTATAAAATTCTTTTTCGGCAATTGTGTATCAAAATTCCCTTTTGGCTAACATTTGTAAATTAATGAACAAGTCCAATCTTTCAAATAGAAACTTAGCATTATTGTTGTTGTCTTGTAGACACGGAGGCCCCTTCCGGGTTGTGTCGAGTAACATTTGGTAATATCATGGAAATGTTAAATTTTTTTTATGGTTAAATTTACAGCCTGTTTGGCTTAAGAAAAATTAAATCTACTTAGAATAATTTTGCGGGAATTAATGTTCCTTTGTAGAATGTAGGCTAAAAATCCCCTTTTGGGTTTTTGTCAATATCTATAAATATTGTTGGAAAGCTAACCTTTTATTTAAAGACAAGATTATAGTCTGTACAACTGAGAAAAAGATATTTTGTATCTTAAAATATTGCTTTGGTTCTTTACTCAACGTGTCTGTTTTTGATAATTGTGAGTAAGAAATAATAGAATCACTGCTAGATTGATGCAGAGCGTTGTCATTTCGCAACGTAAACATTATTGACTTAGAGCCATCAGCTCACTTGTTAGATGCCTTAAATGTTTACATTTGTCATTTTACGACTTGAACTAGATAGTAGAATCACTGCTAGATTGATGCAGAGCGTTGTCATTTCGCAACGTAAATTTTGTGGACTTAGAGCTTTCAGCTCACTTGTTAGATTTAGTCTTTTTGCTAATGCTTTGAATGTTTGCATTTGTCTTTTTTACGACTTGAACTATTGATGATTGAGACGATCATAGATGATTCATATTATTATGAGTTTATTATATAACGTTCACACATATATATATATATATATCCTTCTGTATCATATTTAAAATATCTAACTTTTATATATAAATAAAATACCTTATACTGTTACCTATTCTTTATGTCACTTTGGTACCCTAGTTTCATCTAGTCATGGGAAGTTTTTTTTATATAATGGCAAATATTTGAATTGTTTCTAATAATAAATATTTGTAGAGCGGGTTCGTGGAAGCAAAACTCAAATGGATCAGTGTACGGTCCTTTTGTTTGATGTTAGTTCTATCGGCTCCTCTGAAATATTTGTTTTTTTTTATATCTTTGAAATTTTCTGCTAATGGTATCGTTTTTGTTGTTGTACGCCGGCCTTAATTCGTTGTGGAATTGAGGAGGTCGTTACATTTTCTGCGCCTACTCTGCTCTTTCAGAGTGAGCCTGATAAGGACTTAATCCTGATGCTATTTTTTCTTTGGATATTATTTACTCTTGTGTCTAATATAAACAATATTTTTTTCATGAACTCATCTCCTGCCATGGACTCCGCCACTGGTACAAGTCAAATCACTTCTAGATCCGAGATCTACAGTCTCAAAGCGGAACAACTCATGGCTGAGCTCGACCTTAGGAATATCCTGCACCCTCCCGGCGCCACCGTAGGCCAGTTGCGAGCTCTCCTATCTCAACAGTTTAGTAAGTCCAGCGATCCTCTTGTTATTGATTCCGGCTCTGCTATGAGTCAAGTCCCCTCGCAACAGCCGATAGAAAATCAAATAGTAGAAAATAAACAGGATAAGGGAGAAATACCCCCCCCCCCCCCTTTAATTACAAGTTTGCCGCAGTACCCCCCCACCTCTAAAGTTAACTATAATGTGGTAAGGGACTGTTTGAAGGATGTTGTCACTTGTGATGGCCAGTCTAGTTCCGATTTATTTCACTTTCTTCTAGCCATAGATAGAATTAATAAATTAAAATTGGTAGGAGATCCTGAATTTTTGACGTTATGTATTGGGAAGACATCTGGTTTCTTGACTCACGTTATTTCTCAGGGCATTCAGTTAGGTCTCCCCTGGACTACGGTTAGAGATAGGGCATTAGAATCCTTGGTAAATAAAAGAGAAAGAGAAAGGCTTAACAACAAGTTTGTTCGCCGCTTTCAACTTCCCAACGAGTCCTTTAGACTGTATATTCTAGCCATTTCTGAAGCGGCGGGTATTTTGAATCAGAACCTTTCAGAAAAGGAAGTGGTAGAGTTAATTCTTGAAAATGTATCCCCTTAACTCGTAGGCATTTTGTCTTCGCTTACAAACCCAGCACTCTTTCTGAGTTATATGACCTTGCCTATAATATTGAGGGGTCGCTGCAAGCGGAGAAAGAGTATTTGGAGGCCCATCCGGCTTGTAGTTATAAGAGGCCTATTTCTATGGGAGATTTACCCTCCCTTTCCCCCGCTGTGCCTAGACAGTTTAGGCCCTCACCTCAGTCAAAACAGGGAAACTCCTCCAACTTTAGAAGCAAGCCCAGTGCTCTCCCTGATTTATCGAATGTTAGATGTTTTCGATGCCGTCAACTTGGGCATTATCAACGCCAGTGTCAGTCGGGAAACTCTTAGCGCGTAGTGATAGTGGAGGTCTCGCTGCGCGTCAGAGTAGGAAGAGTTACCTCCCCCCCCCCCCCCCCCCGGTGGTTCAAATGTCCATTGGGTCATGTTCTGGGTATGCCTTGTTGGATACAGGATCTTGTGGGTCCTTTATTAGTCTTGAATTACTTGAGAAAATTAAGGGAAATAATTACTATAAATTAGTAGATATTGAACAGAAACTGTTTGTAGTGGGAAACGGTAGCTTGTTGAGTGTTGATAAAAAGGTAGTGCTGCCCATAAAGATAGGTGGTTTTTCATGGAAGCGAACCATGTTTTGTGTGCCCTCTATTCCCTATGAGGTCATCTTGGGGAATGATTTCTTATGGCAGACGGGAGCTACCTTGAATCTATCACGTAGAGAGCTGTGTTTTGATTTTTCTCCTAGAGGTAGGATCCCCATGTGTAACATTTCTACTATTCCCTCCCTTTACTGTCAGAGTAGCTATGAGGAAGCCGTCCTTAAGGTTATTGCTAAGTTCCCCGACGTCATCACCACAAGGTTAGGGAAATGTGATGTTATGCCTTATAGGATTGTTATGGAAGATGATATCCCCGTTAGATCCGGACCCTATTCTTGTGCCCCCCCCCAAAATGGAGATTTTTCGACAGATTATCTATGATCTTGAGGCCAAAGGTGTAATCCGCCCCTCTATATCCCCCTATGCCAGTCCGGCGTTCATTATCCCGAAGAAAGGGGAAGGGTACAGGTTAATTGTTGATTACCGCAAAGTAAACAAAAAGATCCAATTCGACCCCTATCCTATGCCGAGCATAGAATCTGCGTTCCAACACTTGGGTAGAGCTAAGGTGTTTAGCGTAATTGACTTGAATGCTAGCTTCCTTCAATGTTCGCTTACTGAATCTTCTAAGAAGTACACTGCGTTTGTAAAACCCTGGCAGCAATACGAGTTCAATCGAGTACCCCTTGGCTGTAGTATTGGAGGTCAAGCGCTGAGTCGCGTTCTCGACCACGTACTCTCAGATCTTAAATATAAGTATGTATTTAATTACCTTGACGACATCTGCGTCTATAGTGACAGCATTGAGGACCATGTTGACCATCTGGAAACTGTGCTAGGCCGCTTGCGTAAAGTAGGTTTAACCGTGAACCCGGATAAGGTCGTATGGGCTAAGCCCTCTATCAAGTATTTGGGATATGTGATCTCTTCAGGGAATTTGCTTGTTGATCCCGAGAGGATTAGGCCCATTATTGATTACCCCCCCCCTAAGAATCTCAAAGGTGTCATGAGGTTCATTGGCATGTGCGCCTATTACTCTAGATTTATTCCCATGTTTTCTGATATTGCCGCACCACTTAACTCCTTAAAGAAAAAGGGGCTGTGTTTTGTTGGGGTGAAGCCCAATCCCGAGCCTTTAATAACTTAAAGCAGAAGCTTATCTCTCCTGAGGTGTTACGTATGCCGGATTTTTCGCTCCCTTTCCTTCTTCATGTTGATGGGTCATCTGTTGCTCTGGG
The DNA here is from genome assembly GCA_033556935.1 of Timema podura. Classification (NCBI taxonomy): domain Eukaryota; kingdom Metazoa; phylum Arthropoda; class Insecta; order Phasmatodea; family Timematidae; genus Timema; species Timema podura. The sequence goes on from JAVRXN010000001.1 coordinate 71,689,795, forward strand.
GGCTGTTTTGTCCCAGAGGTCGCCAGAGGGCGTCCGACCGGTGGCCTTCGCTAGTCGAACGCTCAGTGACGCTGAACGGAGATACAGCTCCTATGAAAAGGAATGCCTTTCCTGTATCTTCGGGGTCGAGCGGTTTGCCGACTACCTGGAGCAAAGGGAGTTTGAGCTCTATACTGACAATATGGCTCTTGTTGGATGTGGCGACATCCCAAACAACTTGGAAAGATTGGCAGATGGGTGTACAGATTATCCCGTTTTAAGTTCTCCACACATCACATTGCGGGTAAACACAACGTGACCGCCGATGCGTTGTCACGCATGGCAGAAGACCTTGACCCTATAGGTTCTGAGGAGATTGGAGATAGCAGCCTTGTCATACATTCTATTCCCGAATCTTTTGTGTCTATTAAAGATCATCAAGATAATGATTCTTGGTGTAGGGACATTCAGGAAAGACTCCAGAGAGGTGAGAAAGTGGGATCCTTTGAAATGTTTAAAGGTTTATTAGTTGTTTGTAACAATAGAGGAAAAGGGAGAAAGATTGTGGTTCCCCTTGCCATCCGCTCCATGTTGTTGAAATATTTTCACAACTCCACCTTCGGAGGTCACTTGGGAGTATTGAAAACCGTCCGCAAAATTTCACATGAGTTTTTTTGGCCCGGCCTTTATAATGATGTGAAATCATGGGTTAGCCGGTGTGACGATTGTCAGAAGGCTAAACCTGCGCAGAACTCCCGCGTTGGGCTACACTCGGCCGATGTCGCTCAACGTCCTTGGGAGAAGGTCTTTGTGGATTATATTGGCCCAATTACTCGATCTTCACAGGGAAACTCTTGTATCCTGGTGCTTATTGATGCGTTTTCTAAGTTTGTCTTCTTGATTCCCCTTCGCGACATGAAAGCGACCACTACTGTAAACGCGTTGTGTAAGCGTTTATGGACCTTCTTTGGGGCCCCTCGGGCCATCGTCAGTGATAATGGCCCATGTTTTAGATTGGCCATCTTTAGGGACATGTGTTTTGGGTGGGGGATCCGCCACATCACCACGAGCCCCTACCACCCTGGGCCCAATCAGGTTGAACGGTTCAATAGGAACCTTGTGACTGCCCTTACTATCTTCCACCATCATTCTCAGAGTAAGTGGGACCAAGAGTTGGAGTTCCTTAACCTCGCTTTTAACTCCGCATACCACGACGCTATTGGGTCCTCCCCGGCATCTATTTTTTTGGGTAGAGAATTGAACCACCCCCTTCTAGCTATTTGGGACATCCATCCCATGGTTGATGAGAGTAATGATGTTTCCCATGCGGAGAAATGCAGGCTAGCTCTAGATAATTTGAGGAGAGCTCAGCGTAGGGTTGCCGCGGGCTATAATAGAGGTAGGATCCCTGTCCCCTTTGTGGTAGGTGACACCGTCCTGTGCAAGGAGTTTCCACAGAGCTCCGCCATTGAGAAAACTTCCGCAAAATTGTGCCAGAAGTGGAGTGGTCCATGGCGGATTGATGTTTTTCTCACCCCCGTCTCGGTCCTTCTGAAGAACCTAGAGGACAATAGCGTGTCCAGGAGAGCTCATGTGAGCCATTTGAAAAGTATCCCACCATAGGAGAAAAGTTCGGTCAAGGGTCACTTGATAGTGACTGCATAGACTCCTTGACCGCTGTGCAGTCACTATCGAGTTTAGTATTGTAAGTTTTTGTATGTATCGTCCCTTTACACGTGCTTCGAAGCACGTAATATCCAGGAGTTAAATGTGTATCGTGTGAAAAAAATTTTATAGTATGAAATATTGAATATATAGAATAACTTTAATATAACTTTCATCAAGATAAGACTATACCTTTATAAACCTAAAAAACTTTCTTCAAGAAAATGTTAGGTGTAAAAAAAAAAACTTTCTTATGGGAAGAGTACTTAAGCATGGACATGTGATGCTTAGTGTAGTAGCATTGAGTGAAATCCTGACTTTAAGTATTTGTATTTGCCATGTGTGAGAACAAGAAACTGCTCGTCTTCCTTGTGTGTTCTAGTTAGTTCAGAGAGAACCCATGCTCCCGGTTCAGCCATTCCCTTTCCGTCCTGTTGTGTTGAGAAGCTGATGGAGACAGGAGGAATCAGATCGCCTGAAGAGAAAGTTTGCTCCAAGTACCGTATGCGGAGGCCGGACGCCACACTACCCCCACTGAAGGTTTCGTTGTGGGGAAGGAGGCGCGATGGGGTGAAGACCGCCGAGCTACCAACGTCAACCTGCCCGGGATGCACTCAGTAGCCGCCGCCCATCTGCCAAGGGGGCGAGATTTGTAGCGTTTATTGAAATAACCACTACAAGAAAAGATTAAAACATCAACGAAGCACTGGTGAAGTAATACTAAAGTGGACTTACCATGCCCCATCGCCCTATGTTGTTGTTATCACGTCTCCCGAGCCGGCCTCCCGAACTACACTCCACTATAAACTTTGTGCTAAGACTGACTGAATGAAGCACGGAGTTCAAGTCGGCGCAAGGTGTCATGGGAAAAATAGTGTGACGTATGATGCCATGCCCGAGACGTCAGTGAGCGATAGAAACTTTTAGTCTGGATCATTCTCCATGCTCCACCACGCTTCTAGAACCGTCCTTTCGCGTCTAGATGTTCCGTCCCTCTTATGTCATGTGTTGTGTTTCTCCTTTGTTTTGGCGTTTCCCCTCTCCCCCCTCTCTGAGCTAAAATATTGGCATAAATACTGGTGTAATAATAATAATAATAATAATATTTAGCACCGCGTCTTACTACCCGTTCGGGTTATACGCTTACGTACTAATTACGCTAATGGATTAGTATTTGGGAAGGTTGAATTTAGAGGAAGTGAACCCGCATTTGCGTGGAGGGAGAGTGGAAAACCATTTAGGAAAAACCACCCTCAGTTCACCCGACCGAGATTCGAACCTCGATCTCCCCGTCCTCGGCGGTCGAGCGTAACACGACTAGCGCGTTAGCCAACTACGCCACCGAGGCGGGTAATACTGGTGTAGAATAGAGGAATAATTACTCTTGTCTGGACATCCTCCAGGAACACGTTGGTGTTCAGGATGAATACTAAAGGTATAAAATTCTTTTTCGGCAATTGTGTATCAAAATTCCCTTTTGGCTAACATTTGTAAATTAATGAACAAGTCCAATCTTTCAAATAGAAACTTAGCATTATTGTTGTTGTCTTGTAGACACGGAGGCCCCTTCCGGGTTGTGTCGAGTAACATTTGGTAATATCATGGAAATGTTAAATTTTTTTTATGGTTAAATTTACAGCCTGTTTGGCTTAAGAAAAATTAAATCTACTTAGAATAATTTTGCGGGAATTAATGTTCCTTTGTAGAATGTAGGCTAAAAATCCCCTTTTGGGTTTTTGTCAATATCTATAAATATTGTTGGAAAGCTAACCTTTTATTTAAAGACAAGATTATAGTCTGTACAACTGAGAAAAAGGTATTTTGTATCTTAAAATATTGCTTTGGTTCTTTACTCAACGTGTCTGTTTTTGATAATTGTGAGTAAGAAATAATAGAATCACTGCTAGATTGATGCAGAGCGTTGTCATTTCGCAACGTAAACATTATTGACTTAGAGCCATCAGCTCACTTGTTAGATGCCTTAAATGTTTACATTTGTCATTTTACGACTTGAACTAGATAGTAGAATCACTGCTAGATTGATGCAGAGCGTTGTCATTTCGCAACGTAAATTTTGTGGACTTAGAGCTTTCAGCTCACTTGTTAGATTTAGTCTTTTTGCTAATGCTTTGAATGTTTGCATTTGTCTTTTTTACGACTTGAACTATTGATGATTGAGACGATCATAGATGATTCATATTATTATGAGTTTATTATATAACGTTCACACATATATATATATATATATCCTTCTGTATCATATTTAAAATATCTAACTTTTATATATAAATAAAATACCTTATACTGTTACCTATTCTTTATGTCACTTTGGTACCCTAGTTTCATCTAGTCATGGGAAGTTTTTTTTATATAATGGCAAATATTTGAATTGTTTCTAATAATAAATATTTGTAGAGCGGGTTCGTGGAAGCAAAACTCAAATGGATCAGTGTACGGTCCTTTTGTTTGATGTTAGTTCTATCGGCTCCTCTGAAATATTTGTTTTTTTTTATATCTTTGAAATTTTCTGCTAATGGTATCGTTTTTGTTGTTGTACGCCGGCCTTAATTCGTTGTGGAATTGAGGAGGTCGTTACATTTTCTGCGCCTACTCTGCTCTTTCAGAGTGAGCCTGATAAGGACTTAATCCTGATGCTATTTTTTCTTTGGATATTATTTACTCTTGTGTCTAATATAAACAATATTTTTTTCATGAACTCATCTCCTGCCATGGACTCCGCCACTGGTACAAGTCAAATCACTTCTAGATCCGAGATCTACAGTCTCAAAGCGGAACAACTCATGGCTGAGCTCGACCTTAGGAATATCCTGCACCCTCCCGGCGCCACCGTAGGCCAGTTGCGAGCTCTCCTATCTCAACAGTTTAGTAAGTCCAGCGATCCTCTTGTTATTGATTCCGGCTCTGCTATGAGTCAAGTCCCCTCGCAACAGCCGATAGAAAATCAAATAGTAGAAAATAAACAGGATAAGGGAGAAATACCCCCCCCCCCCCCCCCCCTTTAATTACAAGTTTGCCGCAGTACCCCCCCACCTCTAAAGTTAACTATAATGTGGTAAGGGACTGTTTGAAGGATGTTGTCACTTGTGATGGCCAGTCTAGTTCCGATTTATTTCACTTTCTTCTAGCCATAGATAGAATTAATAAATTAAAATTGGTAGGAGATCCTGAATTTTTGACGTTATGTATTGGGAAGACATCTGGTTTCTTGACTCACGTTATTTCTCAGGGCATTCAGTTAGGTCTCCCCTGGACTACGGTTAGAGATAGGGCATTAGAATCCTTGGTAAATAAAAGAGAAAGAGAAAGGCTTAACAACAAGTTTGTTCGCCGCTTTCAACTTCCCAACGAGTCCTTTAGACTGTATATTCTAGCCATTTCTGAAGCGGCGGGTATTTTGAATCAGAACCTTTCAGAAAAGGAAGTGGTAGAGTTAATTCTTGAAAATGTATCCCCCTTAACTCGTAGGCATTTTGTCTTCGCTTACAAACCCAGCACTCTTTCTGAGTTATATGACCTTGCCTATAATATTGAGGGGTCGCTGCAAGCGGAGAAAGAGTATTTGGAGGCCCATCCGGCTTGTAGTTATAAGAGGCCTATTTCTATGGGAGATTTACCCTCCCTTTCCCCCGCTGTGCCTAGACAGTTTAGGCCCTCACCTCAGTCAAAACAGGGAAACTCCTCCAACTTTAGAAGCAAGCCCAGTGCTCTCCCTGATTTATCGAATGTTAGATGTTTTCGATGCCGTCAACTTGGGCATTATCAACGCCAGTGTCAGTCGGGAAACTCTTAGCGCGTAGTGATAGTGGAGGTCTCGCTGCGCGTCAGAGTAGGAAGAGTTACCTCCCCCCCCCCCCCCCCGGTGGTTCAAATGTCCATTGGGTCATGTTCTGGGTATGCCTTGTTGGATACAGGATCTTGTGGGTCCTTTATTAGTCTTGAATTACTTGAGAAAATTAAGGGAAATAATTACTATAAATTAGTAGATATTGAACAGAAACTGTTTGTAGTGGGAAACGGTAGCTTGTTGAGTGTTGATAAAAAGGTAGTGCTGCCCATAAAGATAGGTGGTTTTTCATGGAAGCGAACCATGTTTTGTGTGCCCTCTATTCCCTATGAGGTCATCTTGGGGAATGATTTCTTATGGCAGACGGGAGCTACCTTGAATCTATCACGTAGAGAGCTGTGTTTTGATTTTTCTCCTAGAGGTAGGATCCCCATGTGTAACATTTCTACTATTCCCTCCCTTTACTGTCAGAGTAGCTATGAGGAAGCCGTCCTTAAGGTTATTGCTAAGTTCCCCGACGTCATCACCACAAGGTTAGGGAAATGTGATGTTATGCCTTATAGGATTGTTATGGAAGATGATATCCCCGTTAGATCCGGACCCTATTCTTGTGCCCCCCCCCAAAATGGAGATTTTTCGACAGATTATCTATGATCTTGAGGCCAAAGGTGTAATCCGCCCCTCTATATCCCCCTATGCCAGTCCGGCGTTCATTATCCCGAAGAAAGGGGAAGGGTACAGGTTAATTGTTGATTACCGCAAAGTAAACAAAAAGATCCAATTCGACCCCTATCCTATGCCGAGCATAGAATCTGCGTTCCAACACTTGGGTAGAGCTAAGGTGTTTAGCGTAATTGACTTGAATGCTAGCTTCCTTCAATGTTCGCTTACTGAATCTTCTAAGAAGTACACTGCGTTTGTAAAACCCTGGCAGCAATACGAGTTCAATCGAGTACCCCTTGGCTGTAGTATTGGAGGTCAAGCGCTGAGTCGCGTTCTCGACCACGTACTCTCAGATCTTAAATATAAGTATGTATTTAATTACCTTGACGACATCTGCGTCTATAGTGACAGCATTGAGGACCATGTTGACCATCTGGAAACTGTGCTAGGCCGCTTGCGTAAAGTAGGTTTAACCGTGAACCCGGATAAGGTCGTATGGGCTAAGCCCTCTATCAAGTATTTGGGATATGTGATCTCTTCAGGGAATTTGCTTGTTGATCCCGAGAGGATTAGGCCCATTATTGATTACCCCCCCCCTAAGAATCTCAAAGGTGTCATGAGGTTCATTGGCATGTGCGCCTATTACTCTAGATTTATTCCCATGTTTTCTGATATTGCCGCACCACTTAACTCCTTAAAGAAAAAGGGGGCTGTGTTTTGTTGGGGTGAAGCCCAATCCCGAGCCTTTAATAACTTAAAGCAGAAGCTTATCTCTCCTGAGGTGTTACGTATGCCGGATTTTTCGCTCCCTTTCCTTCTTCATGTTGATGGGTCATCTGTTGCTCTGGGGGCTGTTTTGTCCCAGAGGTCGCCAGAGGGCGTCCGACCGGTGGCCTTCGCTAGTCGAACGCTCAGTGACGCTGAACGGAGATACAGCTCCTATGAAAAGGAATGCCTTTCCTGTATCTTCGGGGTCGAGCGGTTTGCCGACTACCTGGAGCAAAGGGAGTTTGAGCTCTATACTGACAATATGTCTCTTGTTGGATGTGGCGACATCCCAAACAACTTGGAAAGATTGGCAGATGGGTGTACAGATTATCCCGTTTTAAGTTCTCCACACATCACATTGCGGGTAAACACAACGTGACCGCCGATGCGTTGTCACGCATGGCAGAAGACCTTGACCCTATAGGTTCTGAGGAGATTGGAGATAGCAGCCTTGTCATACATTCTATTCCCGAATCTTTTGTGTCTATTAAAGATCATCAAGATAATGATTCTTGGTGTAGGGACATTCAGGAAAGACTCCAGAGAGGTGAGAAAGTGGGATCCTTTGAAATGTTTAAAGGTTTATTAGTTGTTTGTAACAATAGAGGAAAAGGGAGAAAGATTGTGGTTCCCCTTGCCATCCGCTCCATGTTGTTGAAATATTTTCACAACTCCACCTTCGGAGGTCACTTGGGAGTATTGAAAACCGTCCGCAAAATTTCACATGAGTTTTTTTGGCCCGGCCTTTATAATGATGTGAAATCATGGGTTAGCCGGTGTGACGATTGTCAGAAGGCTAAACCTGCGCAGAACTCCCGCGTTGGGCTACACTCGGCCGATGTCGCTCAACGTCCTTGGGAGAAGGTCTTTGTGGATTATATTGGCCCAATTACTCGATCTTCACAGGGAAACTCTTGTATCCTGGTGCTTATTGATGCGTTTTCTAAGTTTGTCTTCTTGATTCCCCTTCGCGACATGAAAGCGACCACTACTGTAAACGCGTTGTGTAAGCGTTTATGGACCTTCTTTGGGGCCCCTCGGGCCATCGTCAGTGATAATGGCCCATGTTTTAGATTGGCCATCTTTAGGGACATGTGTTTTGGGTGGGGGATCCGCCACATCACCACGAGCCCCTACCACCCTGGGCCCAATCAGGTTGAACGGTTCAATAGGAACCTTGTGACTGCCCTTACTATCTTCCACCATCATTCTCAGAGTAAGTGGGACCAAGAGTTGGAGTTCCTTAACCTCGCTTTTAACTCCGCATACCACGACGCTATTGGGTCCTCCCCGGCATCTATTTTTTTGGGTAGAGAATTGAACCACCCCCTTCTAGCTATTTGGGACATCCATCCCATGGTTGATGAGAGTAATGATGTTTCCCATGCGGAGAAATGCAGGCTAGCTCTAGATAATTTGAGGAGAGCTCAGCGTAGGGTTGCCGCGGGCTATAATAGAGGTAGGATCCCTGTCCCCTTTGTGGTAGGTGACACCGTCCTGTGCAAGGAGTTTCCACAGAGCTCCGCCATTGAGAAAACTTCCGCAAAATTGTGCCAGAAGTGGAGTGGTCCATGGCGGATTGATGTTTTTCTCACCCCCGTCTCGGTCCTTCTGAAGAACCTAGAGGACAATAGCGTGTCCAGGAGAGCTCATGTGAGCCATTTGAAAAGTATCCCACCATAGGAGAAAAGTTCGGTCAAGGGTCACTTGATAGTGACTGCATAGACTCCTTGACAGCTGTGCAGTCACTATCGAGTTTAGTATTGTAAGTTTTTGTATGTATCGTCCCTTTACACGTGCTTCGAAGCACGTAATATCCAGGAGTTAAATGTGTATCGTGTGAAAAAAATTTTATAGTATGAAATATTGAATATATAGAATAACTTTAATATAACTTTCATCAAGATAAGACTATACCTTTATAAACCTAAAAAACTTTCTTCAAGAAAATGTTAGGTGTAAAAAAAAAAACTTTCTTATGGGAAGAGTACTTAAGCATGGACATGTGATGCTTAGTGTAGTAGCATTGAGTGAAATCCTGACTTTAAGTATTTGTATTTGCCATGTGTGAGAACAAGAAACTGCTCGTCTTCCTTGTGTGTTCTAGTTAGTTCAGAGAGAACCCATGCTCCCGGTTCAGCCATTCCCTTTCCGTCCTGTTGTGTTGAGAAGCTGGTGGAGACAGGAGGAATCAGATCGCCTGAAGAGAAAGTTTGCTCCAAGTACCGTATGCGGAGGCCGGACGCCACACTACCCCCACTGAAGGTTTCGTTGTGGGGAAGGAGGCGCGATGGGGTGAAGACCGCCGAGCTACCAACGTCAACCTGCCCGGGATGCACTCAGTAGCCGCCGCCCATCTGCCAAGGGGGCGAGATTTGTAGCGTTTATTGAAATAACCACTACAAGAAAAGATTAAAACATCAACGAAGCACTGGTGAAGTAATACTAAAGTGGACTTACCATGCCCCATCGCCCTATGTTGTTGTTATTACGTCTCCCGAGCCGGCCTCCCGAACTACACTCCACTATAAACTTTGTGCTAAGACTGACTGAATGAAGCACGGAGTTCAAGTCGGCGCAAGGTGTCATGGGAAAAATAGTGTGACGTATGATGCCCGAGACGTTAGTGAGCGATAGAAACTTTTAGTCTGGATCATTCTCCATGCTCCACCACGCTTCTAGAACCGTCCTTTCGCGTCTAGATGTTCCGTCCCTCTTATGTCATGTGTTGTGTTTCTCCTTTGTTTTGGCGTTTCCCCTCTCCCCCCTCTCTGAGCTAAAATATTGGCATAAATACTGGTGTAGAATAGAGGAATAATTACTCTTGTCTGGACTTTCCCCCAGGAACACGTTGGTGTTCAGGATGAATACTAAAGGTATAAAATTCTTTTTCGGCAATTGTGTATCAAAATTCCCTTTTGGCTAACATTTGTAAATTAATGAACAAGTCCAATCTTTCAAATAGAAACTTAGCATTATTGTTGTTGTCTTGTAGACACGGAGGCCCCTTCCGGGTTGTGTCGAGTAACATTTGGTAATATCATGGAAATGTTAAAATTTTTTTTATGGTTAAATTTACAGCCTGTTTGGCTTAAGAAAAATTAAATCTACTTAGAATAATTTTGCGGGAATTAATGTTCCTTTGTAGAATGTAGGCTAAAAATCCCCTTTTGGGTTTTTGTCAATATCTATAAATATTGTTGGAAAGCTAACCTTTTATTTAAAGACAAGATTATAGTCTGTACAACTGAGAAAAAGTATTTTGTATCTTAAAATATTGCTTTGGTTCTTTACTCAACGTGTCTGTTTTTGATAATTGTGAGTAAGAAATAATAGAATCACTGCTAGATTGATGCAGAGCGTTGTCATTTCGCAACGTAAACATTATTGACTTAGAGCCATCAGCTCACTTGTTAGATGCCTTAAATGTTTACATTTGTCATTTTACGACTTGAACTAGATAGTAGAATCACTGCTAGATTGATGCAGAGCGTTGTCATTTCGCAACGTAAATTTTGTGGACTTAGAGCTTTCAGCTCACTTGTTAGATTTAGTCTTTTTGCTAATGCTTTGAATGTTTGCATTTGTCTTTTTTACGACTTGAACTATTGATGATTGAGACGATCATAGATGATTCATATTATTATGAGTTTATTATATAACGTTCACTATATATATATATATATATATATATATCCTTCTGTATCATATTTAAAATATCTAACTTTTATATATAAATAAAATACCTTATACTGTTACCTATTCTTTATGTCACTTTGGTACCCTAGTTTCATCTAGTCATGGGAAGTTTTTTTTATATAATGGCAAATATTTGAATTGTTTCTAATAATAAATATTTGTAGAGCGGGTTCGTGGAAGCAAAACTCAAATGGATCAGTGTACGGTCCTTTTGTTTGATGTTAGTCCTATCGGCTCCTCTGAAATATTTGTTTTTTTTATATCTTTGAAATTTTCTGCTAATGGTATCGTTTTTGTTGTTGTACGCCGGCCTTAATTCGTTGTGGAATTGAGGAGGTCGTTACACAATGTCCACACCATCAGTTCAGGGTGCTAAATATTGTGTATTATTTAAAGATGACTATCGTGTTGTATTCTTCATCAAGCACAAAGGAGATATTGTTGTCTATTTCAAAGATTTTGCAAACATGATCAAGAATAAATATGAATACTCTACCAAAACCCTACATAGTGACAATGGGACAGAATACTGTAGTTAGGGAATGAAAGATGGAATTGAGTTTGAAACAATGGCACCTTATAACCATGAGCAAAATGGTAGAGCCGAACGTGACATGATAACCATAATGGAAAGTGCACTTTCAATGTTATATGCAAAGGAAATGCCAACATTTATATGGGCAGAGGCAGTAAACACAGCTGTTTACATCTTAAACAGAACTCCAACATCTCAAGCACCAAACTAGACACCCTATGAAATATGGAGTGGAAAATTGCCTGGGATGCCACATCTAAGAACCTCTGATAGAGAGGCATACATGCATGTACCAAAGGAACTGCGAAACAAACTGGCGCCAAAGAGTACAAAACTCATCCTTGTGGGATATGATAGAAACTCAACCAACTATCATTTGCTGGACCGAAACACACAGAAAATTACAGTCTCAAGAAATGTGATTTTCAACGAAAATTCAAGTGGTTTCATTCCTCAAAGAAACACTGTAGTCCCAGTATTGAGAGATAACACACATCATTTTGATCAAAGAATTCAACAGGAGGATGTAGGCCCACAATATCCTGAACAGGATGATGAAGAACCTGGGCACATTGAGCTGCAACCAAGAGATGTCATCAGGTCTCCCAAACACTATGAAGACAACCTAGATGTACCACAGACCTATGAGTAAGCCATGAAGAGTTCCGATGCAGGGCAGTGGACTCAGACAATCAGAACTGGATGCACTGGAAAAGAACAATGCCAGGGAGCTCGTTAAATATGCTATAGGTTCAAAATGGGTCTTCAAAGTAAAACGCACCGGAGACGGAAACATTTCACAGTACAAATCAAGGCTATGTGCTAAAGGTTTTGCACAGAAAGAAGGGGTCGACTACAATGACACCTACTCTCCTACAACGCGGTATGACTTTATACGAGTCCTATTTGCTGTCGCAGCTCAACAAAGCTATGAAATCATGCAGTTCGATGTGAAAACTGCATTTTTTTTATGGCAAGCTCATGGAAGACATCTACACACTTCCACCGGATGGAATCAATGTTGACCAAAACCTTGTTTTCAAGCTAAGAAAGCTCTTATATGGCCTCAAACAATCACCACATTGTTGGAACAAAAAGTTTGACAGTTTCCTGAAAATATTTTTGGATTAAGCCAAAGTACTGCGAGTTCAATGAAAGAAAGGTTTTACTTGCATTATATGTTGATGATGATGGTTTGATCATGGCTGAAAACAAAATGGCACTTCAACTCGTACTCAATGAACTGAAGATCACTTTTGAAGCCATAATCAGTAAACCAAACTACTTTGTGGAACTGAAAATAAAACAAAATAATCTGAACGGATAAATATTTTTACATCAGACAAACTATATCAAACAAATAATCAAAAGATTCAATCTTGAAGACTCTAAGCCAATCAGTGTGCCTGCTGATCCATACACTCATGTTCAAACACAGGGGAAAATGAAGAAAGAAAAGTACCCTATCGAGAAGATGTTGGAAGCTTTATGTTTGCTGCAATAGTTAATTGACCAGACATAATGTATGCAGTTGGAAATGTGAGAAGATATTTCGCAAACCATGGACTGTGGAATACACATCCAGCTATGACATTGAATTTACAAGGAGCAAGAATCCACCCCTATTAATTGGCTTCTCGACTCTGACTTTGTGAACGACTTGGACACCTGACGTTCCACAACTGGATACCTGTTTCAGATGAGCAATGGCCCTGTAACATAGGCTAGTCAACGCCAACGAACAGTCTCCCTTGGCACTACCGAAGCTGAGTACATTGCTGCATCAACTGCGGCCAAAGAAGTCACCTGGTTGAGACATCTTCTACTTGACATTGTGGAACCAGTGGGAGAAGCCACAGTTCTAGCAGTGTGTCTGGTGTGAAACCCAGAGTTTCACAAGAGAACCAAACACACAGATGTGCGTTACCACTTCATATATGAGAAGTAAGACAAGGGTGAAATTGATATCAAACATGTACCCTTTGAAGACCAGTTAACAGATATACTAAACAAACCCCTCCCATGTGATCTTTTTTAGACACTTAGTGCTGCAATTGGAATGGCAAGACTGGAGTGCTAATAAACACCACCTATTGAAATTAACATGTAAATAAAGTTGTTTTTTAACTAATTATACTTAAATTATACTCCATTCACGGTATGAATTACTCTCTGAAAGGTCTTTTTTCCTACCAATATCATACTATATAACAGATCTCTGGTAGGGAAAAGGCCTTTCAGAAAACAATTCCTAGGCTGAACAGACTTTAACTGTATTTCTAACTATTTATGTAACTGTAAACAAGCATTCATTAAGTGGGAGGGTCGAAACAAAGTTAAAATATCACCTCCCCCTTTAATCAGCAGTGTGAGTGCGCAACTGTGCGGCACAGACATTCCAACTGGCGTCATGTAACAGTCAAGTTGTGTACAATGTGTGTGTTGTGTTAAATAAGAAAAGTGTGCTCTACACCCCAATTTAAAGTATCAACAAAAATGACACATGGGGATATGTTTCAGGAGAAATACCACAACCCGAAGTGGTCAGCAAAAATGCGGTGTTTGATGCCGCAAAAACTGTGCACAAAGCTTGCCTAGCGACCGATCAGAAGGAGAAAGTGGATGTGTCCATCAATCCATCTGAATTAAAACAGATTCGGGATGCACTACTTCACGCTATGTATGCGTTAAGCTAGCATAAATCTACGCATCAAAGAGGCCTGCTCGCATGGCAATGTTGCTCAAATGTATCACACAACACAAGATGCAAGATGATGACGATGTGACGGAACATCTCGCCAGAATTTTTGATGCTATGGATAAGTTGCAAGAACTGGAAGTAGAAATAAACGGCGACCTGTTGACGATCATGCCCCTATAGTCTCCCCAGCAGTTATGACAACTTTTGATGTGCAATCAAATACCTATGATAACTTACCAGAGGCTGAGACATTGAAAGTGAAAGTCTTAGAATAACATAACGCGCTAGCTCAGGAAAATGGAAGTGCCGCCATGTTTGTTAAGTCAGGAAAAGTTTGTAAAGAAAGTCCATCGGGTTGCAGCCCACAAACTCTGACCCATGTGTGTACGTTGATAGTCTAAGTAAATGTCCAATCTATGTGCTCAATTATGTTTATGACATTGTGATCAATTCCGGAAACCCGGAACAAACCAGACGCATTAAAAGTGAATTGTCAAACAAATTTGACCTAAAGGATCTTGGAGCCATAAATTATTGCTGAGGAAGTGAAATGAACCAATCCAAGGACAAAGTCACGTTATGTCAAAGCAGCTAGATCAGGGATGTCTTCCACAAGTTTGGGATGGATGACTGCAAACCAGCAAAGATGCTGATATCAACCAGGGTCAAGTTTGATTCTCTCTCCATTCAGAGAGTTGATTGGAGCCCTCATATACATCGCAGTCGGTACTGTCCAGACATCACCCAATTAACATGCTGAGTCAATATAATAACTGTCACAATTCAAGTCACTGGCAAGCTGCCAAGCATGTCCTAAGATATCTGCAAGGAACTGTCAACAAGAGGTTGGTCTATGTCAGAGATGATGCAGACGCCAACTGGGGAAACTGTGATGGCAACAGAAAGTCCTACACATGTTACACTTTCACCGTGTCTGGACTGGCGGTCTCGTGGTGCTCACGAAAGCAGAGAACCGTTGCTTTATCTTCAACCGAGGCAGAGTATGTGAATTTTACCGAAGCCGCAAAGAAAGCAATCTTTCTTATGACCTCTGTGCAAAAACTTAGTTTAAAGGAGTTGTCGAACAACATTAAGCTGGAAAATTGGCATATAACCCCGCCTTCCATTCAAGATCCAAACATATAGATATAAAGTTTCATTTTAGTCGTCAATGTCTCCAAGATCACCCACTAAGGCTTGAATATCTATCCACTGAGAATAAGGTAGCAGACATCTTGACAAAACTTCTTTCTGGAGCAAAACATAAGAAATCTGTTAACGAATTGGGTTTAAGTGCTTGAGTGTTACCTTTTTTTACTCAAAATTGAGGAGGGGTGTTGGAGTTCAATTATTACAGCGAAAACATTCCTGTTTGTTTATATAAGCGGTTCCCTATAGCGCCAATAGAAGTCACTTGAACTTGGTCTTAAAAACTATTTCAACCCATGAACAATTAGTCATGTTCCAGATGAACGCTGTACCGGTCACATTATAAATCATGTCAGGAATAATTAATACATATTGTGTATTTCGATCATTATTCTGCCCAACATAAGAGTTAACTCCTTTTGAGCTTTACTAATTAATGTTTTCATTCCTGCTATAGTAATCGTTCTCTCTCTTGTTATTGTATATTCCAAATGTCCACTCAAATTGCCATGTATTTGTTGCAAAGAACCAGCCTGATATATAATCAACTTCTAATACTATTATCATTTTCTGACAATTTAATCTTAAACAATGCATGGTATAGTGTAATTACCTACAACATTTTAATTTAAAATCTGGTTCTCATAATTTCATAGATAATTGCGCTTATATCAGATTAGATATAAGTAAGCTATTCATACACATTTTATTTAGCTTACAGCGTGCCAGAATATCAAAATTACTAATTTGACCTCAAATGAAATATTTTATAATATATCTCTGTAATAAAAACCTCTTTTCACTTTATGAGGTAGTTTTATTATATTTGGAAGAAGTAATTTGTAATATAGTAATTAAAGGGTGTCCAGAGTGTGTCAGAAATTTAATAAAAAATTAAGTTTATATCATTATTGGTGAATTTTAAATAAGCATTAACCTGCGAGTTAGCAGTTTGGTGGTGGTCCTAAAAAGAATTATATGAATGTTCAAAGTTTAATCACCACTAGTAAACTACATCATTACTAAAAATATGTAAGGTTTATTTTATAAACATAAACATTTAGTTATCATGAAGAAGAATTAAACTTTCACAAAAACTAGCAAAATTTTCAGCTTTAATTGATTTCTCTATTTTTATTAGACAATACCCTATTCTAGTTCAAAAATCATTAAGGAGTTAAATTTCAAAATGTATTTTTTATTAAATAATTAATGGCATGCCAATATGTTAATTTAGTTATATTCTTCATTGAAAGTGCCTGAGATTTTCACAAATACCTCAACAGATGGTATTAAGATAAAAACTAGATTATTTTGATTTGATTTATAAAAACTCCATGGCGAGCTATGATGACAGAGCGGCCTCCGTGTATGTAATTTATCACCAGGGCCCGGATTTCGATGACCTTAAAATTGCTAAAAATGACACTAAAAACTCTACTTAATTACTTTAAATTTGCAAAAAAGTAAAACTCTGAATGAGTGATACCTGGTAGTTGGAGAAAGAATCTCTCCATAATTCACTACTTTTGTTTGTGTAAGCCCTTTAGGCCAGAGTCTCACCTTGTACCTTGAAGTTTCACCTTTAGACATATTCTTTATTTTGAAAACACATTTCAATCCTATAGTTTTTATGTTAGTTTCTCTAAGGACAAGTTCCCAAGTTATTTTTGTAACGCTTTCAATTGGTCATCAATGGCTACTTTCCATTTTTCAGCCTCATTGCTCTGAATTGCCTCAGAATAAGATTGTGGCTACTCCACTTCCACCAATAAAATGTCATTCTGCACCGGACGTTTGATAGAAGCTCTAGGTCATGGGGAGTAATCCGGTTGATCCTCATCTTGTGCTCCATTCATGGGATTCTGATGTTGTTCATCTTCACTGAGGGGATCTTTGTCAGCATCGTAGAAATCCTCGTTCTCTTCTTGATCAGCATGCAGCTCATTCTCAGGATCATGATTATCATTCATATCATTTTCATGAATTCGAGCAATATTTTTTCTCATTTGAATCATTGATATTCAATGAAAATTACATTTCATGAAATCTTGACTTTCTTAGTCTCAGGGTCGAATAACTTGTAGTTATAGGAGTTTCCCGCGTAGCCAACAAATATAATATTTTTTATTTTGAATCCAATTTTACTAGTTGTGAATTAGGAATGTGCATAAAAGCAACACAACCAAATTTCTTTGTGTGACACAAATTTGTTTTCTTTCATGTGAAAAGTTTGTAAGAAGTCATTCCCTTTACTTGAGAATAAGGTGTCCTGTTGAAGATATAAGTTCAGCAGATCTTTTGCATACATCATGGACCGAGCACTTTCAACTATTGTACGCACTTCTCGTTCTGATCTCCCATTCTGTTGTGGCATGTAAGAAGCTGTGGTTTCGACCATTTCATTGACTTTGAGGAATTTCTTGAAATCCACATTGACATCATATTCCCTATCATTGTCACAGTGAAGAGTTTTGATGGTGTAGCTGAATTTCGTCTAGACTCAGTTTTTATATCCCTTGAAGCATTTTAAAACTTCCGATTTGTGCCTCAGAAAGTACACTGTCAAGTATCCTGACATATTGCCCGTGAATATAACAAAATATTTCGCTCCCACACATATCAGAAAAAAACCTGTTCTCCCATTTTTGCTATCCAGTTTATTCTTGGAGAGAAAGGAAGTCTATATTGTTTACCATATAAACAGGACTCACAAAAGAAATCTTCAACTCCAGTGAATGTGATGTCAGGAACCATCTTCTTATGTAGCATTTCACATAAATACTTAACATTTACATGACCAAGCCATTCGTGCCATACCTGTAAGCTTTCTCCTGAAGTGATATTTGCTTGATAAACTGAAATAGTTTTAAATAACATACAGTATCGATTGTTTGACTCGAGAGTTGGACAAGCTGCCATTTTATTATTAGAGTTTCACGTTGAAAGCTGAGAAATTACCTTAATCATGGTCCTGCAACTTTTGTCCTTCTTATTTACCTTTTGATCTGCAATCACAAGAAATGTGGCCCTTTTTTCGACAGTTATAGCACTTCACTTTTGATTTCCAGTCGGCTTGATTTCTGTGCTTCTGACCACTCCACTTGTTTTGATGAAATTTCTGACTACCAGATGCTTTGTTTGAAGGTTTACATGAAGCTTCCTTATTCTTCGTTGATATTTGAAGTGCATTTTCAAGTTGTTCCAAAGTTAAGAGGTTGGCTTTCTCATCCAATAAACGAACCATGATATTTGGTAATGTTTGTCTATTTGTTTCTACTGAGAGCCACGCTTGGCGAAAATTGCTATATTTAAAAGGCAAACTGCTTATTATTTTAGTCATAAATGCTGTATCACCTATGTTTTCATTAACGTCCTTCAGTTGAGGCGCTAGATTTTTAACCTCTGCAATGTGTTGTGCCATTGTTTCTTTTTCACTCATTTTTCATGTTCCAACATCTTGTTTATTTGGATTTTTGTTTGTAGATTGAATCAAGTTTGTTAAATATTTCATTGGAAGACTCACAATTCTCAATCAAGGTGATTTGAGAATAAACCATGGCATACATTAAGATGAACATGGCCGTTGCATTACACTTGTTCTAGCTAACGTTTGGGGGACCATCAGCCTCGGGTTTCACTTCTCGTCTTTTTGCCATTTCCAATAGTCCTTTTGCTCTTATTGCACACGTCAAAAACAAAAAAGTCACACAAATAATAAACAATAAGCTCACACAATCACCCGGTTATGTATATTTATATGATAAGGGTTTTTATATATAATAAAATGTGCATACAGGCATATAATTAATAGCTTCATAATGAATATTCAGAATTCTAAATGCTACCTGATTTATAAATTAATTTACTATAAAATTATATTTCATTTACTATAGGCTATATAATGTCACAATTTACCGTAGTCTATACATTAGAAAGTATAATAAACTATGTGTAATGAACCAAGTGTTTATCATTCAAATACATATTATTCATAATTGAAGAGACATTCAGGCCCTATAATATAAAATAATATTTTCATGTCGGCGTTTGCAAGATAGACCTACTATTACATAGCCATCTATGGCCACAATTTAGAACTAACAGTCCAAGGAAGTCATAGCACTAATCAAACTCGTAGAAAATGTGGGCAAAAATTTTATAGTGATTTAAATTCAAGTTGAAGGACTCTGCAAAATTTGTTAGAAAGGCCACCTGTAAATTCGACGGGCATGGTGCCAAGAGTGTTAAAATACTTAACCCATCCATCATCTCCCTTCCCAACAGTCAAGAAATAGATTATGGAATGAAGGCCTTCTCTAGCTCTCGCCTTGGTTGTAAGCTATGCAATCTGCTTTGCATTCATGTATGAAGTATAGCATATATCAAGGGTTGAGCCAGCAAGTTGCAGCCTTACACCCTTGATGGAGTGTACATACAAATGTGCTATACCCAGTGGCGGTGGAACTTTATTTCTGAAGGAAAAAACCCATTATTTTTAAAAAGTTCCTTCTTCCAGTCAAACAAAGGGGGTGGAGACGCTTCCCCGGCATATGTCTGAAAATCGGAACCCTTAGAACCTATTCGGAGTGGTCCTCTTCTGTAATTGTTTTAGAAATTAGGCTCTTCTACAAAATATTTGGAATGGTCCTACCCCATATATATATATAATTTTTTTAACTGGATGCCTCTTGAAGGTATTTTAAAAAACATTGCCTGGGAACTTTTAAAAATTAAATGCCTCTAGAAACTTTTTGAAGAGATTCTTCACGGGAGTTTTGTGAAAATTGGGTGACTTTTGATTAACTAGGCAAGACATGTTGGCAGCCTTGTTAATGCTAAAAATGTCAAGGTGTAATTTATTTTAAATTTAATATAAAATTAAGAATAAGGAAATTCACAGTTTATTTTGGTCATACCTTTGAATAAAGGCTACTGAAGTGTTAAAACTCCCGACAGATGACAAAATTGTCCAGTGGCAGCATTGTAAAGTGTGAACTATGTTTGTTCTATGTTTCTATCGACCTTTCCTGTACCTTGTTCCAAAGTGTGAAAAGAGATATTATATAATAATGTAAGTTAGTTAGTAAGATAAAGATTACAGGGACAGAGAACTAATAAAGTACTACTCACCATAAGAAACAAAAATAATATGAAGATGGCAAGCCAGATAACATCCGTACATGATCGAGACTGTGCTTGAACATTTCTATTGGCTTGTGGCTGATCATCATCATCATCAGCTCCACAGCAAGACATGGCTCAACTGCTCAAACAAAACAAAATAAAATAAAATATTTATCTAGTAGAATAGATTCAAATTTTTTCATAAAAATATTAAGCCTAATTCTAAAAAGTTTAGCAATCATCAGCTATCCAACCCTAATTTAGCACTCATCAGGTAGCCAACCCTAGTTTAGCATCATCAGGTAGCCGACACTAGTTTAGCATCATTAGGTAGTTGACACTAGTTTAGCATCATCAGGTAGTTGACACTAGTTTAGAATCATCAGGTAGTTGACACTAGTTTAGCATCATCAAGTAGCCGACACTAGTTTAGCATCATCAAGTAGCTGACACTAGTTTAGCATCATCAAGTAGCTGACACTAATTTAGCATCATCAAGTAGCTGACACTAATTTAGCATCATCAAGTAGCTGACACTAGTTTAGCATCATCAGGTAGTTGACACTAATTTAGCATCATCAGGTAGTTGACACTAGTTTAGCATCATCAAGTAACTGACACTAGTTTAGCATCATCAGGTAGTTTACACTAGTTTAGCATCATCAGGTAGTTGACACTAGTTTAGCATCATCAAGTAGCCGACACTAGTTTAGCATCATCAGGTAGTTGACACTAATTTAGCATCATCAAGTAGCCGACACTAGTTTAGCATAATCAGGTAGTTGACACTAGTTTAGCATCATCAGGTAGCCGACACTAGTTTAGCATCATCAGGTAGTTGACACTAGTTTAGCATCATCAAGTAGCCGACACTAGTTTAGCATCATCAGGTAGTTGACACTAATTTAGCATCATCAAGTAGCCGACACTAGTTTAGCATCATCAAGTAGCCGACACTAGTTTAGCATCATCAGGTAGTTGACACTAATTTAGCATCATCAGGTAGCCGACACTAGTTTAGCATCATCAGGTAGTTGACACTAGTTTAGCATCATCAGGTAGTTGACACTAGTTTAGCATCATCAGGTAGTTGACACTAGTTTAGCATCATCAGGTAGTTGACACTAGTTTAGCATCATCAGGTAGTTGACACTAGTTTAGCATCATCAGGTAGTTGACACTAGTTTAGCATCATCAGGTAGTTGACACTAGTTTAGCATCATCAGGTAGTTGACACTAGTTTAGCATCATCAGGTAGTTGACACTAGCTTAGCATCATCAGGTATTTGACACTAGTTTAGCATCATCAGGTAGTTGACACTAGTTTAGCATCATCAGGTAGTTGACACTAGTTTAGCATCATCAGGTAGCTGACACTAGTTTAGCATCATCAGGTAGTTGACACTAGTTTAGCATCATCAAGTAGCCGACACTAGTTTAGCACTCATCAGGTGGTCTTCGCTAGCAGTGTTTAAGTTGTATCTTCACCGTAGGTAAATAAGCCTCTACCTCCTAGTTACCACCCAACCAGGTATGAGCCAAACCTCTAGTAATACAATGTCTGTGTCTTGAGTTCCCCTCTTTGTAATATTTTCTAGTATAAGTTTACCCTCTACTGATAGCGTAGATAGGTGTGTGTTGCGAGACTAACTCTCTATCATCATATTCACACATCATATCCATGGTTAAAATTAGGCCCTCTTTAGCCACCCATCAACCAAGCTAAGCAATTAACATATTGCACCAAGAGCGCTGCCAGGATAGTTTGTGATCAGGATTGAAGAGTCATGTCTCCATTCTTTGGTTCCCTAGGAGCTTTACAGTGATCATTATGTTGAGTCATGTCTCCATTCTTTGGTTCCCTAAGAGCTTTAAAGTGATCATTATGTTTAGTCATGTCTCCATTCTTTGGTTCCCTAAGAGCTTTAAAGTGATCATTATGTTGAGTCATGTCTCCATTCTTTGGTTCCCTAGGAGCTTTAAAGTGATCATTATGTTGAGTCATGTCTCCACTCTTTGGTTCCCTAAGAGCTTTACAGTGATCATTATGTTGCGTCATGTCTCCACTCTTTGGTTCCCTAGGAGCTTTACAGTGATCATTATGTTGAGTCATGTCTCCACTCTTTGGTTACCTAAGAGCTTTACAGTGATCATTATGTTGAGTCATGTCTCCACTCTTTGGTTCCCTAGGAGCTTTACAACGATAAGCAGGGCCCGGATTTCCATGACCTTAAAATTGCCAAAAATGACCTAGAAATGACACTAAAAACTCTACTTATGACTTTAAATTTAAATGTCTGTTTTTTTCACAAAGTTTAGAATACCTGGGGTTTAATATTGATAAAGATTTCTTAAGAACAGCTGATGATAAAATTAAATCAATTGTGAATGCTCCCGTACCACAAGATGTAACTCAGTTAATAGGATTTTTGGGGTTAGTAAATGACCGCAGAAAATTTGTTGCACACTGGTCCACAATCCTAAGTCCTTTGTACAGATTGTTAAAGAAAAACACTAAATTTAACTTTGATCAAAATTGTATTAAACCTTTTGATCCAATTAAGGAAAAAGTAGTATCCTCTAAAGTGTTAGCTCACTATGACCCAGAAAAACACCTAAAACTAACAACTGAACACGGAATTCTAATGTGGGGTTATAGTTTTTTAGTACCAGAAAGGTTCAAGAAAATATTATATTAGATGAATTGCATTCAAGCCATCTGGGCATTGGTAAAATGAAACAATTAGCCAGATCTTTTATCAATCTCGATATCGAGCAATTAGCTAACTGTTGTTCATCCTGACTATTCGAAAGACAAAAACCAACCAAAAGTTTGTTACATGGAACTATCCTAGGAAGCCGTGGTCCAGAATTCATTTAGATCTCCTTGGTCCATTTAAAGCTAAAATGTATCTAATCATCTTTGATGCGTACAACAGCTAGTCAGACTATAGGCCATTGGCGCCAAACCTTTGCAAGGTATGGTCTGCCTGAGTTAATGTGTTTATACTTCCGTATCATCCACGGACTAACGGTCAAGCTCAAAGTTCAGTAAAAATGGTTAAATTAAAACTAAACTCAAATGTGCCTTACATGATAAAAGCCATTTTGTTCATGCGACAACAAATTAAACTCCAGCTAAACATACGTATAATAAAATCTGAGGAATAAGTTATATTTAATTTGTCCTAACCTTCATGAAACTGTCGTTGGTAATCACACCAAACAAGGTGAGTAATCCTGTGGTGGTAAGACACGTGCCTTGTTTGTAAATTGACCAGTGTTGATAAATGACTATCAATCATGAAATCCTAGGTAATATTAATGTCACATTTATCTAGTTAAGCTTTATTCTGGAATTATATGGAAAAGGCATATAGACCAATTAATTTGACTTGATACACTTGGCAATAGTTATGGAGAGCTTGAGGTAACATTAAAGCCTATACTTCCAGAGCCAACATACAAGAGGCAAATCCCAAAATACCCCAGTCCATCTCTGTCCACCGTCCATTTCTGTCCACCATTAAAATGTAGTTTAGTGTTTGTGTTCGTAAGTCAGCCTAATTATTTCTATATCTGATTACATTAAGTGGGTAACGTTAAGAATATATACATTACAGTCTCATTTCAGTGTCAGGTTGAAAAAGAAATAAGCTTCGAGTAAATAGACAAACTGGGCGTGTCAGTTTGTAAGGATATGTTAGAATGTAGCAAGGATTTAAATATAAGCTATTAGGACTCAGTATTAACAAGTGTTGAATTATAACGAGAAAAGGTTTATGTTCAGACTAACTAATTAGCAGTTTGATATGTTTATTAATAATCAGAAATAAACATTAATACAGATTACAAACAAGCAAACTATACCCGTACGAGACGAGAGTGTACGTGCACGGCAACAATCGTATTACTACTGCCTCTCCTCAGTCCCACGCACACACAACAGTATCGCTTCCACTGCGCACACACCTGCGCACCACAGATGACGCTACATTTATATTACCTGTAATATAAATTTACCTATACTTCAACAACAAGGTATAATGAGATGATGAGAACTAAACAGAAAGCTGAGAATGTCAGTTTGTAGTAAGTAGATTGTACTGAATTGATTCAGAAATGGTAAACTGAACAAGGGTAAGCGATGGAAAATTAAAATGGAATTTGAGCAATCAAAGCTAAACCAATTTAAATGAGATGACAACTTAGTGAATTTATTAAATATTTTAATTAAAATTTAAATAAATCTTATTTTCATTTTTGAACTAAGAAAGATTAGTGATTAATTAAACTTTTGATATTTTATTACCTTAAACTATTTTGTACATAAGATTTTCAAAGAAGTTGAGGTTTAATTTTATAATTAAAAAATTTAAATTTATTTATATTCTTTTCAGTGCTATTTGAAGCAAGTTATAGAATTTTGGACATATAATAATAATTTGATAATAATATTTTGAACTTTATACATATTTTAATTACATTCTTACTCATACAAATTTATTTTCCCAACTGAAATATTATTACGTATTATGACACAAGTAAGAATATATAATGTATTTTGTTGTAATCTTTTACAATAACATGTAAATAAGTGCTATGATAAAAGTTAATCTTTAATTGAAAAGGATATAATGGTGCATCAAAATAAAAAGTTATCTTAATTTTCAATCGATTACTTTATTTATTTAAACCAAGTTTTTTATGTAAACATCACTGTAATAACAAATACATTTTAGTATGATTTGTTTCTTTGTTGACCAACAAGCTAGAACATTTGAAGGGCTTGGGGCAATAACATGCTATGCCACATATTGGTAGTTAGGAGATATTTGATAGTTAAGGTTTTAATAAATCCATAGTTCACTAGCCCTAATATTTTTTCTTTTCCTTAAAATGATATAAACTTTGAACTTTAAGACACCAATACAAATAAATTGTATTGCCATATGTAAGGAAGTATAGGAACACCCATTGTTATTAATAATTACTGTTATATTTTTTGTGGCTTAGCATATTAATGGTGAAACATAAAAACATAGAATATGCTAAGCCAACAGTAAAATCATATAAATTGGTGTTGTTATGACAAAACTAATAGAAATAATACTTTTTATAATATTTAAATAATCAATGAAAATAATAAAGTGAATATAAATTTGGCTGTCAAAAACAAAACAAAACAAAAAGTTATTTATTAGGCTATAGTTCAACAATCACTACCATCAAGGATTTCATCTTTAGTTCAACCATCATTGTCATCAAAGATTTCATTTTTTGTTCAACAATCACTGCCATCAAAGATTCATTTTTAGTTCAACAATCACTGCCATCAAGGATTTCATATTTGGTTCAAATATGACTGTCATCTATAATTTAATCACTATTATTGCCATTATTAACAGATGACTCCGTGGATTTCAAGTTTAAATAAGAATCATGATAAATTGGAGGCACAAAACACAAGTACCTGGATATCTTTAATTTTCTTTGGATTTATTTGAAGAATTCCAGAATATTTCTTCTCCAGACGTTTTTTTTCAAAGTCACAGACATATCGAGTGCTTCACAAACATTTTAAAAGGTGTTTCAGATGTAAACCTAAACGAGGTAACACAGGAAAAGTCTAATGCTGTACCATCATCACATGTTTTTTCATTATCTCTGCAAAATAATCTTTGACTGGAATTATGTTTTCTTGTGTAAGTTTTGTCACCATGATGGCTTTTTGCAATCACATCCCAACATTCTCCCATGCTGTAAATGTTTCTGTTTCCTTGTCACAAGGGAAGTGAGCGTGACCAGGTATAAAAACATGCTCAATTGATTAAAACTGTTCTGTCAAGACTAAATGATGCCATAAGCAAACAATGGTCCAGTTTTTACTCTGCCCTGGACAGTTGTCCGAAAACACAATCAAATTCTTTGAGGCAATGTTTCGGCATGATAAGTACTTGAGTAGACAACTTCTTCGCTGCCTCATTTTGCAAGCGTTTCATTCTAAACAAAGATAAATCCTCTGTCAATTATACAGTCATGAATACCAACATTAAAAGTCCATATTTTACGTTTGTGAAAAGCAGGCCCGGAGGACAACATATGACATGTGAGTCACTTTTATGTGCTTCTTGAACTGTTTTATGTGCTTCTTGAACTGCAGTTGTATTTTTTTAAATCTGATTTTAATAAATGTGCTTGGCATTTATTTCCCAGTTTTTTAGTTTCCTGTTCATTTCCCGTACTGTGTAAAGTTTCCCATTTAATTTCAAACATATCGTATACCCTGATGTGTCTGACTTGGGAAGCTCAAAGCCATTCTTGAAGTCAGAATAGGGAATTCATCTGTGTTTATCAGAACTTAGTGGAGATATACCTCAATCACACTACTGACTACCTCAGCACGCACGCATGCACGCACGCGCACCACACAACACATACACACACACACACAATAACATCAATGACTTTGATAGACTGCTAAAAAGTTCGACAATCATACATTTCTTGACATTTTGATTTTATATACCATAGCATATATTGAAACCACACTTATATAATATTTCATTGAAATCGTGCTATGCCATCAAATGTGCTAGCACCTACAATAGGGTTTGTCTCACTACCTACAACAGGGTTTGTCTCATACCTACACAGGGTTTGTCTCATACCTACAACAGGGTTTGTCTCACTACCTACATCAGGGTTTGTCTCATATCCTACACAGGGTTTGTCTGACTACCTACATCAGGGTTTGTCTCAATACCTACAACAGGGTTTGTCTCACTACCTACAACAGGGTTTGTCTCACTACCTACAACAGGGTTTGTCTCACTACCTACAATAGGGTTTGTCTCACTACCTACATCAGGGTTTGTCTCACTACCTACAACAGGGTTTGTCTCACTACCTACATCAGGGTTTGTCTCACTACCTACATCAGGGTTTGTCTCACTACCTACAACAGGGTTTGTCTCACTACCTACAACAGGGTTTGTCTCACTACCTACACCAGGGTTTGTCTCAATACCTACAACAGGGTTTGTCTCACTACCTACATCAGGGTTTGTCTCAATACCTACATCAGGGTTTGTCTCACTACCTACAACAGGGTTTGTCTCACTACCTACAACAGGGTTTGTCTCACTACCTACATCAGGGTTTGTCTCACTACCTACATCAGGGTTTGTCTCACTATCTACAACAGGGTTTGTCTCAATACCTACAACAGGGTTTGTCTCACTACCTACAACAGGGTTTGTCTCACTACCTACAACAGGGTTTGTCTCACTACCTACATCAGGGTTTGTCTCACTACCTACATCAGGGTTTGTCTCACTATCTACAACAGGGTTTGTCTCAATACCTACAACAGGGTTTGTCTCACTACCTACAACAGGGTTTGTCTCACTATCTACATCAGGGTTTGTCTCACTACCTACAACAGGGTTTGTCTCACTACCTACAACAGGGTTTGTCTCATACCTACACCAGGGTTTGTCTCACTACCTACACCAGGGTTTGTCTCAATACCTACAACAGGGTTTGTCTGACTACCTACAACAGGGTTTGTCTCATACCTACAACAGGGTTTGTCTCACTACCTACAACAGGGTTTGTCTCACTACCTACACCAGGGTTTGTCTCACTACCTACATCAGGGTTTGTCTAATACCTACAACAGGGTTTGTCTGACTACCTACAACAGGGTTTGTCTCAATACCTCACAAACAGGGTTTGTCTCACTACCTACATCAGGGTTTGTCTCACTACCTACAACAGGGTTTGTCTCACTACCTACACCAGGGTTTGTCTCAATACCTACAACAGGGTTTGTCTGACTACCTACATCAGGGTTTGTCTCACTACCTACAACAGGGTTTGTCTCACTACCTACACCAGGGTTTGTCTCAATACCTACAACAGGGTTTGTCTGACTACCTACATCAGGGTTTGTCTCACTACCTACAACAGGGTTTGTCTCAATACCTACAACAGGGTTTGTCTCACTACCTACAACAGGGTTTTGTCTCACTACCTACACCAGGGTTTGTCTCAATACCTACAACAGGGTTTGTCTGACTACCTACATCAGGGTTTGTCTCACTACCTACAACAGGGTTTGTCTCAATACCTACAACAGGGTTTGTCTCACTATCTACAACAGGGTTTGTCTCACTACCTACACCAGGGTTTGTCTCAATACCTACAACAGGGTTTGTCTCACTACCTACATCAGGGTTTGTCTCACTATCTACAACAGGGTTTGTCTCACTACCTACACCAGGGTTTGTCTCAATACCTACAACAGGGTTTGTCTGACTACCTACATCAGGGTTTGTCTCACTACCTACAACAGGGTTTGTCTCAATACCTACAACAGGGTTTGTCTCACTACCTACAACAGGGTTTGTCTCACTACCTACATCAGGGTTTGTCTCACTATCTACAACAGGGTTTGTCTCACTACCTACAACAGGGTTTGTCTCAATACTACAACAGGGTTTGTCTCACTACCTACATCAGGGTTTGTCTCACTACCTACAACAGGGTTTGTCTCACTACCTACATCAGGGTTTGTCTCACTATCTACAACAGGGTTTGTCTCACTACCTACACCAGGGTTTGTCTCACTACCTACAACAGGGTTTGTCTCACTACCTACAACAGGGTTTGTCTCACTACCTACAACAGGGTTTGTCTCAATACCTACAACAGGGTTTGTCTCACTACCTACAACAGGGTTTGTCTCAATACCTACAACAGGGTTTGTCTCACTACCTACAACAGGGTTTGTCTCACTACCTACACCAGGGTTTGTCTCAATACCTACAACAGGGTTTGTCTCAATACCTACAACAGGGTTTGTCTCACTACCTACAACAGGGTTTGTCTCACTACCTACACCAGGGTTTGTCTCAATACCTACAACAGGGTTTGTCTGACTACCTACAACAGGGTTTGTCTCACTACCTACAACAGGGTTTGTCTCACTACCTACAACAGGGTTTGTCTCACTACCTACAACAGGGTTTGTCTCAATACCTACAACAGGGTTTGTCTCACTACCTACAACAGGGTTTGTCTCAATACCTACAACAGGGTTTGTCTCACTACCTACAACAGGGTTTGTCTCACTACCTACACCAGGGTTTGTCTCAATACCTACAACAGGGTTTGTCTCAATACCTACAACAGGGTTTGTCTCACTACCTACAACAGGGTTTGTCTCACTACCTACACCAGGGTTTGTCTCAATACCTACAACAGGGTTTGTCTGACTACCTACAACAGGGTTTGTCTCACTACCTACAACAGGGTTTGTCTCACTACCTACACCAGGGTTTGTCTCAATACCTACAACAGGGTTTGTCTCACTACCTACATCAGGGTTTGTCTCACTATCTACAACAGGGTTTGTCTCACTACCTACACCAGGGTTTGTCTCACTACCTACAACAGGGTTTGTCTCACTACCTACAACAGGGTTTGTCTCACTACCTACACCAGGGTTTGTCTCAATACCTACAACAGGGTTTGTCTCACTACCTACATCAGGGTTTGTCTCACTATCTACAACAGGGTTTGTCTCACTACCTACACCAGGGTTTGTCTCAATACCTACAACAGGGTTTGTCTGACTACCTACATCAGGGTTTGTCTCACTACCTACAACAGGGTTTGTCTCAATACCTACAACAGGGTTTGTCTGACTACCTACATCAGGGTTTGTCTCAATACCTACAACAGGGTTTGTCTCACTATCTACAACAGGGTTTGTCTCACTACCTACAACAGGGTTTGTCTCACTACCTACAACAGGGTTTGTCTCACTACCTACAACAGGGTTTGTCTCACTACCTACAACAGGGTTTGTCTCACTACCTACATCAGGGTTTGTCTGACTACCTACATCAGGGTTTGTCTCAATACCTACAACAGGGTTTGTCTCACTATCTACAACAGGGTTTGTCTCACTACCTACAACAGGGTTTGTCTCACTATCTACAACAGGGTTTGTCTCACTACCTACAACAGGGTTTGTCTCACTATCTACAACAGGGTTTGTCTCACTATCTACAACAGGGTTTGTCTCACTACCTACAACAGGGTTTGTCTCAATACCTACAACAGGGTTTGTCTCAATACCTGACTATCTACTCATTATCTGAAGATTTGATATATTCCTCCCCACTGTCTTCAAACAACTCTTCTTCAGATTCATTAATGCACTCAAAACTTAATTTTCTTTTAACACCCATTGTAACTTCTCATCAATCTTTTCCGCTCTATTGGCAAAACTGTTCTATCTGAAATAATTTTGTTCATATATAAAAAATATAAAATAAACATATTTTGAACATAGAGCTACTATTCGTGATACATGTTGAATGCTTGGAGCCCCCCAGTAGGCATATGGAGCAACTACTATCTCAGATTTGTTAAATTTGTGGCATAGCACATTATTGCCCCAAGCCTTTCCTTTTTAAAAAATTTAGTAGCAGTTAAAGTTTATAAACATTGATTTCAATGTTATTTTCAATAATAATTAATATATAAAACTTATATGCTCATGAAACCATTTTTTAACAAAACATTGCTCTTAAAGCTACTTTTTTTAACAAAACTTTTAACAAGACACACTGCCCATATATAAAGCTAGCTTTCTTTGATAAAATAAGCCTTGTTTTATGTAAATTTTCCAATTGTAAAGTAACGTTACAAGGGTGTAATGTTACATCTAAGCCCCACCCCTACCCGATGCTGCTGAACTGTCATACGTAGTCATACTACCCGCTCCAAGAAAATATCATCCAATGAATACTACCCGCTCCTAGAAACGTCAGTAAATAGTCAATTCACCTACAATAGAAAGCTTCTCTATTGTACTTTCTAATATAACCAAGCCATATAAAAACAATATAGTATTTCTATACAATTCACTTTCAACTTCTACAAGTAATTTGGTTAGCATACTCTGCTATGCTGGCCTGGACAACCACGATGCCTAGCTGGCTGCAAAACGTCCTAAGTCGGCGAGTGGGGCAACTTTGCTGAGTGCACCCGCACTAGATGTGAATACCGGACCAACACGGTAGTAACTGGCGAGCGCATTTTTACTAATCATGAGTGAGGTGGAGATAGACGTAGCTGACCTCTTCCAGATAATCTCTACAATCGGCTACCGGCCTCTGACGTCGCTGACCAATCAATCAGAGAAGATTCAAAATACAATGCAAGAAACCAACCAAGACCTTCAAGCTGGATGACCCAAGAAGATGGCGTGATCACCACCCCCTTTACGTCACCGACCGAGTAGTGAACTTCCCCCTTTTTGTGCCTACGCAATTAGATAACTATAAAACATGTAACTTTGTAAAATAACAATGACTTTTAAACCCGTCACCATGAGGAACGGACCTCTGTATAAAACATCAAACGAAGACTTTTGAATTCGTCACCATGAGGGACAGACCTCTGTATAATACATCAACCAAGGACTTTTGAATCTGCCAGGGTCGAGATGGATCTTCGCTATCATATTGTGAAACTTCAAAACTCGTCGCCATGTTGGACGGACGGTGCTAATTGTTCTATAGCGTCTGGAGACGATATCCTGGAACAATGGACTCTGTGAAAGGGAAGTTATCACACTCTGTAAATATTCGTTAGAATTTTGGAACTTTAACAGTTGAACTTAATAATATTATTTTGGATATTAATGGGGTTATGTGATGATAGTATTGCTGTTGTGTAGTCATGTTAGATTCTTAAAGGAGTTAACGAATCTACTATATTGCTTATTTGGTTTTCCATTGTATTCAAATAATTGTCTAAAGTAAATTGGACTGTTCATGGTTTATTCTCAAACGTTCATCAATCTCAAATCAATAGTTTATCTTAGTTCGTGTTCGATTGATGACGGTTCAAACAGTCCCGCGTGAGATATCATTAGGTTTGATATGGGTAACTCACGTGTTATGTAACGTCATGTATAAAGTTTATTGTATGTTTGTTTATAGTACTCGGATGTACTTTCTATTAGCATAATGTTAGATTGATTCAAGACATAAACAGTAAAATTGTGGGGCTTACTCTTTAAGTTGACTAGAGAAAGTCATTATGTTTATTCTGTCCGTATTGTTAGGACACTTTCGTAACCATTTAGATTGGCTCATAAAGCCTTTTACTACTGATATTATTATTTATTTTGTTTATTCTGAAAGAGTTGAAACAGACTTAAAATGGTAAAGATAACTATTATGTTTTCCATTTTGCTACTAGGACGGTCAAGGCCACCTTATTTATTGTCTGCTGTTTTGATTGAATTAAATTACTATTTACTCTTAATTCTCTCTGTGCTTGCTTTCTTATTTATTATTTCATGTCCATTAGAATATATCTTCTTTTCCTTGTAGTATTTTTTACAGTGGCCTATTACTACGAGGTAGATAGAGAGGCTGTAACAGTAACTTAAACTTATGTAACCTAATCTGTAATTTTATGTCCATTAATATTAGCCCAAAGTGGGGTTAGCATGCGCAGACTCCATAATTTTGATAAAATCATGGGGCATGTACCCCATTGAGGGAGGAGTTGGCAAAACAACCTAAAATATGAGATAACTTATGGTTGCTAGACTCACTTCCTCAATCTATTAGCACATAACATTGGAGTATACAAAGCAAATTATTAAGTACTTGAGGAACACCTACCTTGAGCAGCTAAGTAAAAACAAGCAAGCTGAACTACTCTTGCTCTTCTTACAGATGTTCGCTGGAATTATCCTATTTGGACAACCTGCACATCAATGCTAAGATTTGCACTGAAAATCAAAGTGCCATTGAACCAAGTGTAAGTGCAAAAGTGAGCAATGTCAATTTGAAAGAGAATGCACAAGACCATCTAAATATACTCAAAACTGTCTCAGTCTTTTTACCATTGGAGAGGTATGGCTTGACATACCCCATTTTTCAAAAATTAGAATAACTCCAATAGTTTAACCCCTTGGGTGCCAAGAGAAATGACACAAAGATGTGCTAAAAGTGCCAAACTATTTTGCTCAAAAATCATAAAGGATTTTGTTTAAACTTTAATAATTTATTAGTTTGTAAACTTCTTGCATTCAAATTTTTCATAAACTATCTATATGCCTGCCAATCTGATTATAAAACTGAACATACCCTTTTTTTTTTAATTTTTAAATATAATAAAAATCCACCAAACAGGATATTAAAAAAAATTGTTTTATTTAACATTAATTTTTAAGCTTTGAAAATTTAAATAGCTTGAAAAAGAATAAATCACGGAAAAGAACATAAAAAAACTGAGTAAATAACAAAGTTTACAAAAAAAACTAACTTTATATTTTACACTAAAGGTGTTATGTATGTTAGGTTATGCATAGCAGCTGTTTCATTGACCATCAAATTGACAGGGTTATAGTAAAATAAAGTCTAAAATAAATAATTGGCTTAGAATCAGAAGAGGAGTGTGGGGGGGAGGGACTTCAAACCTGGTACTTCTACATAAATATGAAGAGGTTATGGTGGATTATCCTGATCTTCAAGATTTATTTCATCCCATTCGGAATCACTGGTATTCAAACTCGTGTTATCAATGTCAGCTGCCACTACTACTTGTTCCGATCTTTCACTTTTACGTGAATATAATTCCTGTTCAGTTTCATTATTTACAAATTCAGAATCACTGCTTTCAGAATCAATAACAAATTTATCACTCTTGCTTGAGCTATCACAAAGTAATGCGAGTATTTCTGGAGCACAGCTTTCATCTTAGCAGCCATGTTGTTTACAAGCACAGCCAGAAGATAAAACTCCCAAAGTTAGAAAATAATGTTCATGATCGACACATTGAAACTATATGTACAAAGACAAATAAAAGTAACTAACTTGAACATATTAGAATGCAATGGAGATAAAATCTGTCCAATTCGTTGGCTTGAAGCTTGAAAACATGGCATCGCTGTGAGCGACGCTGGCAATTTTAGTCAATATTTTGCACATCGCTCTGAGCGACTTTTGCACTCAAAGGGTTAAACTCCCGTACTTCATGAAACGGTTTAGCACTGCTATGACCGATGCTCATCACCTGACCAACCTCATGGATCCACACTTTCGAGGAGAGAGATTTAATGAGGAGCAACATCAAACTGCTATGGATCACCTGACCAACCTCATGGATCCACACTTTCGAGGAGAGAGATTTAATGAGGAGCAACATCAAACTGCTATGGATCACCTGACCAACCTCATGGATCCACACTTTCGAGGAGAGAGATTTAATGAGGAGCAACATCAAACTGCTATGGATCACTTGACCAACCTCATGGATCCACACTTTCGAGGGGAGAGATTTAATGAGGAGCAACATCAATCTGCTATGGATCACCTGACCAACCTCATGGATCCACACTTTCGAGGGGAGAGATTTAATGAGGAGCAACATCAATCTGCTATGGATCACCTGACCAACCTCATGGATCCACACTTTCGAGGGGAGAGATTTAATGAGGAGCAACATCAATCTGCTATGGATCACCTGACCAACCTCATGGATCCACACTTTCGAGGGGAGAGATTTAATGAGGAGCAACATCAATCTGCTATGGATCACCTGACCAACCTCATGGATCCACACCTTCGAGGAGAGAGATTTAATGAGGAGCAACATCAATCTGCTATGGATCACCTGACCAACCTCATGGATCCACACTTTAGAGGGGAGAGATTTAATGAGGAGCAACATCAAACTGCTATGGATCACCTGACCAACCTCATGGATCCACACCTTCGAGGAGAGAGATTTAATGAGGAGCAACATCAATCTGCTATGGCTGCTGAAGCCTTCCACCAGAATCCAATGCCTGATCTAATTAAGTACAAGACAAAATGTTCACTTGTCCAATCCTGCAACACTGGAGTATGGTGGGTGTCATTGGAGAAGAGCACCAGCTACATGGTACAGTGGCTTCATCAGCTGAGTTTGTCTATAGTAACATGTTAGGGCCAAAATTGGCTGTGTAATGGTTTTTATTCACTCAACAACAAAAACATTTCACTAAGTGACATTTGGTGGTGTTATTAGAAACAAAGGCATAGAAGGCAAACATCAAGTCCTTCTATATTATAAACAATTAGAATAAAATAAAACAAAAAAAATGAGATACCGCTACATTTTATTTTAAAATATATTTTAAATACATGTTTAAAACATACTGTTTCAAGCATTTAGTTTAGGCCTAAGGCCCAGTTTCATAGTCAGTAAAGCTTGTTTTAATCAACGGATATTATTTTGAGCCATGGTAGTCATTGTCGATGGTTTTTACGCCTTCTTATAAATTGTAAATTATGTTTGGTGTTTAGTGTGTCAAAATTATTCTAGAACAGAACTTTGTATGTTTTTCGTCAAATTAATTCTACATATTTTTATGTTTGGAATGATCGAGGCCTATGGCTGATATCAATATTTTGATATTGTAAGAAATAAATGGGGCAAATAAAGCCTACTATAACCTCAGTTTTTGTCATTTAAGGTACAAGACCACGTTTCATACCCATGTTGTACAACCGGTGAAACTAATGTTTTATATATTCACATTACTTGACAGCAGGCGAGATCTTAACAACTTATTGACACAGTAATAACATGCAATTCCTGACTGTATTCTTTTCCTAATTTCAAATATATCGTTACTGCTAGTTAAGATTTTTCCTAAATATTTAATGATCTTGTCAAATTATATGTTGTTCGCAGTAATCTCTAAATTATCAACCCCAATCTGTGTTCTCTGTGTGATCTTATAATTGGTATTTTCAGTGTTTACTTCTAAACCTATTACCTTACACATCTCTAATGAGATTTCTGCATTTTTTGCAACAATTTCCTTATTATTGTCAATTTAAATTCAATTATAGTACAATTTTGGATGGATTAATAGGCCCTACATTCAGAGAGTTGTTGTTTTCCTGCGAAGTTGTCATGTGTGTATTCTGAAGGACATTTTTAATTTACTAATCATTCAAAATAATTTAATAGGCGACCTTTTTTGTGTCTTATGAAATAAATAACAAGATAGGCCTATGATCTTTCTTTGCAAAAAAAAATTCTTTAAAGTAACCATAAACGTTCTCTTCTACAAGTTAAATACGGTACCTTAAAATAATTTATTCAAAGTTTGGTTCCTTTAATAATATACTTCCGGCAATATATTTAGTAACTTAATACTTTTTGTTTTTCTCAATGGCTATAGAGGCTACTTTACAGTCATAATGTGCACACCTCATTATAGCGAAACTGATTCCACTTATACAAGTTATTTGGATAATTAGCAACTCCTAACTAAACAGCAAGCTTAGGTTAAGGCTTATGAAAATTACACACTAAATTGAGATTTATAAATAAATTCAATAAGGAAATGTGTTTTAAGAATTTAATAAACAGTTATACCTTTAAAATCATTAACTTATTAATAGCTTTGTGTAAGAAATCAACTACTTTAATTAAATATCTGGTATAAGAAATTAACATTTAGTTGTTACTATCAAAAATCACAATAAAAAACTAGCGGGCTAATAAGCACAGATTAGGGATGTTCGATCTTGGATCGATCTTGTTGAAAATCGATTCTTTGCCCTCAATTAATCGATTTTTGGATCGATTCAAAGCCATCTCTCTGATTTACGTATCAATTCTTTTTTAGCGATTTCAAAAAGATCGAATTGAAAGATCGAAATAAATCAAAGCTTTGAATCGATTCAGGGAAATTTAATTGTGTTTGCTAGAAAATGTGTTTGCTAGAAAATGTGTTTGCTAGAAAATGTGTTTGTTGACTAAGGGCCGGTGTAAGCGGAAAACATTAGTCCAGGATATTATTAGTCTGAATGCAAGAAGGACTCTAGCGGCACGCACTCAAAAGAACGGCATCTCTTTGACACCAAACACCGGTCTAATAATATCAATGTTGACTAGGAAATACGTGTCGATATTAATGCTACTTTATTAAACCTCTCACACCTAAGTTATTTACCAACGCCTTCACCGCATCAACATAAATGTTTTTTAATCCTATTTTAAAAAGGAAAAAAGAAAGACAATTAATTAACATATTATGTTAAAAGTCTTTGAATATTTGACACCCTTACTTCTTACTTCTTGCTTCTTACTCTGGCACCCTCCATAAATATGATTTAAATTTAAATACACATACAAATATATAACATTCTAAATTATATTATAATAATTATAGAGTAGAGTCACACGCCCCTATAAGTTATTTAGAAAGGCCTTCCTCTGAAATATTTTTAAAATCTAATGCCGTAAGGCTTAAGAATTTATTTAAAGTAGTCTTTAACTTTTAAAAAAATGGATGCCCCTAAAAGCCCTTAGGAAACTCAATCTACCCATTAACTACAGTCTTGACTTATTTTGATACAAACTAACAGTAAATATTGGCATAGTTTGAAGAATTTGTACCTTCATCCCTGCTGCTATCTTTGTGTAAAAGAGAATCTTGACTTTTTGATGTTGGCTGATCTTACCAAGGTCTGAATAGGCAGTATTTATCCATACTAATAATAAACTAAATACATGCAATCAAATTAATAAACGTCCGAAAAGATACACTAACAAATGAGTTTTGATTTGTTCTGACACACATACGCACGCACATACACACACACACACACACACACTTCCAAAGTGCGGCATTAACAAAGAGCCACTACCTAAAAATTTCCTAGTCTAAAGATTTCCTGCCACACCGGTCTTATGACTCCTGGATAGATATTAATCTGGTAGATAAATATTTATATCTGGTGGATAAGTTAAAAGTGCGTCTTGTGACTGCAAGATAGCATTTATCTGCCAGATAAAATTTATTTATCCATCACATTTTTATCGGGAGGTTCAAGTACCTGATAACTTTTATATGGAGTTAAAATGGTTGTTGCCATAGTGATGCGTTGTTTTTAATTAGGTTTCGTCTATCAGAATCTGTTTTTAAGTTAAAATCTTGGTTCACGTGTATAGTAAGCACAGGCGTGGGCTCAAACTATATAAAGTAAGAAGTAGTGATGAGCATAATCGAATGATTTTAAGAATCGAATGAATCGAAAGAATCATTTGAATGATTTTGAGTAGTAGTAAAGAATCGGTAATAATCGGATGTTAGCTACTTCTAACTAAAAGTAGTTACTAGTTGCTCGTTTTGCTTTGTGCTACCATTCTCTTCACTCTGCTATCGAATCTCCCAACACGCATTTCTTTGCGTTTGCAGCTTATCAACACTTTTCTATTAATGTATTTAGTTACTTGTGCCGGTGTCAAAGACCAAAGTACAGCTACAACAAAATACTATACATTGAACGCATTAGTCACAGAAATACCTCGTAATTAATATAAATACTTTTACGTACGATTAATAATAAAATAAAGAACATATGTTTCCCTTTGTGTTCAAAAGAGTCAAAATAATTGCCCCTTTAATATTTTCTAAACATAAAAAATATATAAACTTACAATCCTATTTATATATCAGTTAAATGATAAAATACTTTCGATTTGAATATCTGAATCAATAATATGCCTCCTGAAAGCTTCACTTAGAATCAAACACACAATTTTATTACTACTCGACAAACGACGACGTAAGTTTGCTGGATAATGATATTTTGTGTTATAAGAATTTACAATTATTTCAATGAATAAAATTACTATACGATCTGAATATTACGGTCGGGCAATGTATTATTAAATACATAAAAATTGCCGTTATATACTTATCTATTTAATAAATTTAAGTCAACGTTAAAAAAAAATTACCTCTCAAACCGCTCGTGCTATTTGCGTTTAGTTAATTAGGAAGGTAAAGTTTAAAGGAAATGAAAAAGAACAATCTATGTAGTAATGTAACAAAATAATCGAATCATTTTGTAATTTTCATTCGAACTATTTTTGGCTGATATTCTATTGTAAACTGTACAACCACTTAAACTTTGTATTAAATTAGCCTTAGAATCATTCGAAAGCGTAAGGTTGATTATTATTGTGTAGCAATGGGGACTATTTATTGAAAATGAGCCTATTAGAAATGAAGACCTATATAAAGATAGCCTGGAAACATTGATAATCATAAGGTCGGTTTTCCTCAGCACTTCTGGCACGGGAGCGGTAAGAGAATAAATCGGCAATTCAGCTACTGTTTTCATTCGAATGTTTTTTCATTTGATGATTAAAGAATCGAATGAATCGATTATTCAGAATAATCGAATGAATCGATTCTATTCATCCGATTCTGCCCATCACTATACTGTGTTAGTCACATTTAATTTATGATTGATGAATTCGTGCCATGTGAAGTGTAATAAATAAAATATTTGGTTAATATGGCAATTAGAAAATTCAATAATTCAATGAGTTTTAAAATGTATTTTATTTTTTCTAATTGCTATTTTGTTTTTGTTCTTTACCTATTTTCTATTTTGGAACCAGGCCTAACACATATATGATCTTATAGACTACACTGAGGAAAGCACCAATGTAGCACAAAATTATCCTTAAATATTTTTTTTAGTGTTCTATCTAAACAATTTCTACTCCACTATCACCAAAGTAAGTGTGCTGGCTATCCTTCCTAATTTAAACTATGATTTAGCCTAGTGCTTTGTTCCAAATTACTTATAATTAGCATTTCTGAAGAAATGAAGTAAAAATTAAATACGTAGCAAAAAGGTTAAATCAAAAATACCCTCAGATGTTATTAGCTTGGTGGTAAGACTGATTGATGCCTTAAAGCCCGTTGACAGTTGACACGATGTTAGTTGGCTAATGTAAGTCCACTAATTTGGCTGCGTGCGCACAACTTGCAGCGTGTAAACAGACACGCAAGCTACTAACTAGGAATGAGAAAAACTGCTCCTTTAGTGGAGCAGGAGCAATCTGCTACTGCTCCACCACTGGACCTGTTCCTTTTACTTGCTCCTTTTTGTTACAGTTCTTATATACAAAACTACTCCCAGCCTAATTTTTTTTAAGCATTGTGTCTACTGCCCGTTCAGTTTATAGCCATATGCACTAATTGCGCTAATTTGTTAGGGACGGAGATGGCTGATTTTAGAGGAAGTTCACCCACATTTGTGTGAAATGAGAGTGGAAAACATTTACATAAAACCACCCTCATTGCACCCAACCGGGATCGAACCCCAATATCCCTATATCAGCAGTTCAGTCTATTGCAAGAGTAACGCCAGAAACTAGGGGTCTGCAACCTTTTTGATATCATGGGCCATATGTATTTAAAAAATAATAATTGTTGGGCCTATTCGAAAAAAAAAGTTCAACTTTACATTTTTCATGTAGCAATTAGTTATTAATTCCATTGAACACTATTGTTTTCTAAATATTTTGTGGGCTAAATAAAACCAGTCAGTGGGCCGTAGATTGCTGAACCTCGACTTGAATCATTTGATCACCAAGTGGGCCCTTTCAATGTTCAACATTAACGTAACTATTTATTGTGAGAATACATTACATACTGTTCTTGTATTGTGGAAATATTGTTTTTGACGTGAATACGTCTTTAAATTTGCTTCCATACGGGGGGAATCCAAAAAACCTAACGATAACAAAATCGGGGGATACAGTTTGGCGTTGTAGTTTCGAATATATCCTCTACATCCAAAATTATACCACTGGATAGCTAGAGGATCAAAGAATTCATTACGATAAGCGAGAACAGTGACGCTGTCCATGACACAGCCACACCCCATTTTTTTTTTTACTACAAAAGCTTTCCTCCTAAAAACTCATTTGTGACTCCCCAAACCAACACTAAACTAGGGGCCAGTTTCATAGTCAGATTTAGTACGCCTCAAGTGCGGCGCTATACTAAATACAAGACGTCACCTACCTGAAATTGAATTTGAACATGGTAATTTCAATTCATCCGACGTTAGTTTTTCATAGAATGTTGTATGTTTCAGAACTCCACCATCAGAAACACTTCCATTTATACCCGTATGGACATAAATAAACTCATAATTAGCATTGACAACTGCAAACAAAACTGTGCTGAATGTTCCCTTGTAGTTATATAACACTGATCCACTTCCTGGTGGTTTATTAATTAAAACATGTTTACCATTCATAGCATTCGACACAATTATTAAATTGCCACATTGTTTCAAATTGTTTTGCTGTTTTTATCCATTCATTTTCTGTTGCAGGTATCTGAAACACAAACCAAGATATGTCGACACCTGTTAGTAAACGGCGCGCTACAAATTTGATGAAAAAGCAGGAACAATTAATTGAAAGTGCTCAGAATTTGCTCTCTACCGAAAATGACCCAGCTGAGTGCTATGGGCGTGCAATAGGACTACAGCTAA
Organism: Timema podura; assembly: GCA_033556935.1. Classification (NCBI taxonomy): domain Eukaryota; kingdom Metazoa; phylum Arthropoda; class Insecta; order Phasmatodea; family Timematidae; genus Timema; species Timema podura. The sequence continues at coordinate 71,731,293 of JAVRXN010000001.1, forward strand.
TAGAAATGACCAAAATACAACGCTGCATAGTGGAAAAATTGATTTCGGAAGTAGTTTTTTATGGAAAATTAGACAAACTGTCTCTACAGTCTTCAATAACAGCGAACAAATCTGCCTATAACTATCCCGTACCAACACCATCACCTTCATCATCTGTCAGTTACCATAGCTATAGCTCTCCTGTCATTTCACAAAATCATTCACCAGTGCATTCATCTTCACTGGCACCCAATATAGTTACCATGCTGACACCAAATGATTCAATCCAAAACACTCACCAAAAAACAATTAATCAACATTCAAGCTCATACAACATGCTACAAAATACAACATATGAAGGTGATAACAGTGCATTTCAAGAGTTTCTAATATTGAGAAAATAATTTGTAGTTTTTATTAATAGCAATGTACTTCAAGAATTCCTTACAATGAAAAAATAGTTTTTAGTTTTTATTAAAGCAGTGTACTTCAAGAATTTCTAACAATTTGAAAATAATTTGTAGTTTTTATTAAATCAGTTTAGAAACCTCATAAATGTTTTATGATAATTTGTATTCGTGTTTATTTTAATTTAATACAGCGTTTTTTTTGTGTTCTAGAATTTTTTTCTTACCTGTATGTATTTTTTCAGTACTTTAGAGATAGCTTCACATGTTTCTGGAATTATTTTTGATAAAAGCTGTGGTGAAATTGCAGTGCTGTATTTTAGATCTGCATCATCTCTTCCTGTTGCTAAGTATCTTAGAGTAGCAACCAGTTGCTCTTCAGCAGTAACTGCATTTCTCATGACTGTATTTTGTTTTATTATTAATGGAGTCACTAAATTTAACAGTGTACTGAAACTTCCGTAGTCCATTCTCAAATAGTTACGAAAGTCATCGCTATTAAGTTATTTTAGTAACATCATATGACTGAATTTTCTCCGTTCAATTAGCCATTTTTTGGCTCACAGTTTTCTTTTTCTGGAATGAATCCCTAACGATGCTATTAGCGCGATCCCAACTTTTTGGTGTTTGGATAATATAGGAGGCATAATGCGTGTGTCTCTTAGAGAAAAAAACAACTGATGAAATCGGACACTAAGTCAGGTCGGCTGTAGGTAACACCTAATTTGGTCGGGCTGACTGTCGGACCAACCAGATCGGATCGTCTGTAGGGCCCTTAACGTTTCAAACTAACTTGTGACAAAAAGGAACAGCTTCTTTTGTCTGTCAGGAACAGGCTGTGAATGTGAGTCAAGGAGCAGGTTGTGATTTCACAACCCATCCCTACTACTCACATGCAAGTCCACTTGCAACTGAAAAAGTTGGTCACCTTCCAACTTTACTAATGCAAGTAAACAATTCAAAATGGCGGCAACTAAAAGATTGTTGTGCGGGAGACACTTATTTGTGGAATATTATGAAAATAATTAGTTTTTGTGGAATTTTAAGCACCGGATCTATAAGATAAGAATGCGAGGGATATTGCACTAGAGGATTTTGTAAAGTGATATCAGGCGTGCATATTCTCAAGAAGTGTCCAAAATAAAATGTTATGTAAATATTGCAAGTGTGCTTTGTGAGAGATATTATTTAATATCAGTTAACAAATGTTATAAATAATTTTATCAAACCATTATTTCCTACCAATCAACGTGGCATGTGTAATTTTTTTTTACATGCAATCACAAAATATAATAAAACATTGTAGTATAGTTCCGGCAACATAATATTCGTGTTATCGGCAAGTAAGGTATGATTGGCCGGCGAATTTCACGCGAAATCAATTTCCAATCTCCGTATTTGACACTTTAACCAATCTTTATAAGTTTTAATTAATAATGTTCAGCCCATACATTTCAAACACTTTGTAGTAATGCTTTGGCAACTTGAGTAGATACACAACACTATATTATTGTTTCATAGCAAACCAGATTGTTTATATTCAAACCAATCTACAAATTAATTTATATCTATTTTTAAGGAGTATTTTAGGCCTAGCTAGCTAGCATTTAACAAGATATTTTGTTATTAGTATACCAACATTTAAAACAGGGTTGAAAAAACCGGGGCTAGGCCTAGTTATAAAAAATGTTAAACCGAGTTTGGTTTTATTGGGATTTATTGACTTAATTTGAGTTTAATTTTGTTGATCATATATGCTAAGTGAGTTATAACAAATCAAGGAAAACAATAAAATAATTATTTGGGATCAACTGAAATATATTATAATGTATTAAGGAATTAAGAAATATTAGACATACTAATCACTAACTTTATGTTGTCTACATATTTTTTTTTTAAATAGGTCAACTAGTTATGATATATTGCGTTTACTGAAAAATTGTAATTTATTTGGCCGCCCATTCTTATTCTAAATTCACCCTTCCTAGCTCGTAACACAAAAGCGTAATTAGTATATGCATATAAATAACCCTAACGAGAAATCAGACAGAGTGATGAAAAAATGGCTCCAATAGAAAGATCAGTTCGCACCACTTCATTTTCAGCCATGTTTTTAGAAGCGATACTAATACAAGTGAAAAATGTGTGTCAACACAACTAGCATGTTAGTGAGCTAATACTAGTAAACTCTCATTAGTCCACTAATACCGTGTCAACACAACTAGCATGTTAGTGAGCTAATACTAGTAAACTTGCATTAGTCCACTAACACCGTGTCAACACACCTAACATGTTAGTGAGCTAATACTAGTAAACTTGCATTAGTCCACTAACACCGTGTCAACACAACTAGCATGTTAGTGAGCTAATACTAGTAAACTTGCATTAGTCCACTAACATCGTATCAACACACCTAGCATGTTAGTGAGCTAATACTAGTAAACTTGCATTAGTCCACTAACACCGTGTCAACACACCTAGCATGTTAGAAAGCTAATACTAGTAAACTTGCATTAGTCCACTAACACCGTGTCAACACAACTAACATGTTAGTGAGCTAATACTAGTAAACTTGCATTAGTCCACTAACACCGTGTCAACACACCTAGCATGTTAGTGAGCTAATACTAGTAAACTTGCATTAGTCCACTAATACCGTGTCAACACAACTAACATGTTAGTGAGCTAATACTAGTAAACTTGCATTAGTCCACTAACACCGTGTCAACACAACTAGCATGTTAGTGAGCTAATACTAGTAAACTTGCATTAGTCTACTAACACCGTGTCAACACAACTAACATGTTAGTGAGCTAATACTAGTAAACTTGCATTAGTCCACTAATACCGTGTCAACACAACTAACATGTTAGTGAGCTAATACTAGTAAACTTGCATTAGTCCACTAACACCGTGTCAACGGGCCTTTAGTGCCCTCATACATCGATACATTTTTTAAATAATAATTGATAGTCATGGTCAAATTTCACCAAACAAATAATTAGCATGTGATTTATATATAACAAAATATTTCATATTTAAATTATCTTAAATTGATGAGCAAATGATTAATTTTTATTTTATCATTTGTTGTGAGCTATTCATTTTATTCACTAGTTATCACAATAGGGATAAAATAATTACTGTCCAACAGTAAAATGTAATCTTGGAGGTTCAAACTTCTCTTCAAAGTTTAAATTGCATGCGCACTACCCCGCAACAACACTAACACTATTTGGCTTCAAGTTCTGATCACTGGAACTAAAGAGTAGCCAGACCCGTATATCTTAGACTCTGGTTTTGTCGGCCGCCTACAGATGGAAAGGACCATTTAGAGTTAAATATTTGTCTTAGAAAACTTAATTCCATGATAGTTAAACTTACTGCCACTGGGCGCCAGCGTTGCTTATTGTCTTTAATTGCAAGTTAAATTGTGTGGTCACCACTTGATGGCAGAGTTTAGAGACTTTCATATTGTTGTAGTTTGTTTTGCATATTTGTCTTATTCAGATTTAGGAGGCTGATAAAAGGTTTATGAAGTTAAATCAGGTCTTGTTTAGGAAAATTAGGAGCTACTGGTCGGCGCATTGATTCTTATCTAGTATTAACCTTTAGAACATAATTATATTATATCAATATTCTACCTAGGGTAGGCCTATAGCACTTTTTTTGCATTTATTTATCTTTTGCCATAATAAATGAACATGGCTCATGAGGAACGGCTGGACGTATTCCACTAAGGTCGATTTATCAGTTATGTAGGCTATATAAAAATTTTGGATCACCATTTATGAGTGAAATTTGACTATTATTTGTAAATATTATTGATGAGCTGTGAGAAAAGTTTTGTAGAACTCTGCACCTAACTCAAACATAGATTCGGCTTTTGCATTGGCCATTTTGAATACTGATTTTTATTAATTGCAAATTGTTAAATAAGTACTTCACTGTAAAGTTACAATTGGCATCACGATTGGCATTAGTATTACTCTTCACTATCAAGCTGTCTCACTCAACTCGTCGAATGCAATTGTTATGTTTGCGAATAAAATACTCTCTTGGCCAATACTTGGCCAATTATTTCCGAGTGGGAATGGAGGGGGGTAGCAGTGGTGCGGAGAAAGGCTATGTTGGAGAGGCTTATGTTGCCAAGAGACCCGGCCGGAAGCTGGAAACTCTTTATGATGGTGATGACATGGCTGTATCATCTGTTCTTGTCGGTTAATGTTGCCAATTATCACTACCTCTCCCCAGTTGAGGCACTCATTAGGTCCTACCTGTGCAGGATCCCAAAGAAAGTTTGACATAGGCCTCATAGCTGGAAAGGTTGATTTCTACAAACAACATTATTATTACTATTACTATCATCCTTGAATTTGGATGTGATTCCGACAAGTAAGTACCCTTGTGTCAGATCCTTGCACTATAGACTAGTGTTTTCACTGTGTCTTACAACTCATTAGTGCGACACTAAAAGGGTGAAATGTACCCGTGGATGGCCTCAGTACACCCCGCCAGAATTCAAACTACAACTTCCCCATCACTTACAAACCAAATTAGACAAGAACAACTTTTAGTAAGTCTGACATCTTAGCTCAGTTGTTAGCGTGTTTACCTACTGAGCTAAGAGTTCTGGGTTCAATTCCCAGCATTTCCAAAATGTTGTCAATCAAATCTGGGTTTAACCTTTCACAGTGGTGAATTAACAACCAAGGGTTGGATGTTGTGTTTTTTTAAAAGAGTTAAGTTATTTTTAAGTCATGTGCTTATATAATCATTCGTTTAAGAAAGTGCACTTTAAATACCCCAAATATATTGTTTTTATTATAAATTATTATTAGAACACAAGTATGATTTTTTTTGGCCCACTTACGAGTGCTACAGTGTCAACACGAGGTCTCAAATCACGTTGTGTGTCTGTCAATAATAGCTCATATTAACAAGGCAGTACGAGGATATTACAGGACATAATAGTAACACACGTTCTTATGCAGAGCATATCCTCTAATAAATAAATGTAGATTTTAAAAAGCACACATGTTTATTGTATTAGTCCTTTAAAATAATCTATACACAGGATAAGTTTTATACAATACTTAAATAATTTAAATATAACGAAATACACTAATTTCAACATATATGTAACAGATAATAAAAAATATTGGAATGTTTTTAATCAATACCTTTGGTTTTATATAATGTGGGCTTTCATAAAACTATAATTCACTAAATACATAATATGTATAGTATATATATTTATATATATATATAAAAAACATGTATATTTGAAAATGTTATATGTTGATGATTCGTTGCAATTATTTTACATTTTAAAATACTTTTTTGAATGAAATTTTGTGTAGTCTAACATAAATAGCAAACTAATTTAAATGATTGTGTATTTAGTTTAGATTTAATCAATCTTCAACAAATATGAGCCCTTAAAAAAAAATACAATAAAACATTTTACTCAAAGATATTTATTTGTATTTTAGAAATGGCTATGGATTTCCAAATACAAGAAGAGCTCTTAGCTCCTAATTGGAGAAACGCCCCTCCCCAAATGAGAGAAAATATTATTGAGGGTGTTCCATTTCCACAACCTGAATTAAGTCCACCAGTAACCCTTAATACCAGCGACGACGTTTTAACCCTGAGCATAAGAGTACTCAGTCACTACAAATAATCTCTTGATTAATCATGATGCACTATAAGCATTTAGACATCAAGAGCAAAAACAAAGAGCTTTTATTTGGTTCAAATGATGGCACTTTTTCTAATTTATTAAAAAATATTCTTTAGCAACAATGTTGATTAGTTTACCTCTTGAAAGTGGAACTATTTTTCCATTTTTTTAAACACTTTTTGTATAATTTGGTTTTGTTAAAGAAAGTTAATCTGTAGTCAATCCAGTGCTTTTTAAAAATTGATATTCTGAGATAAGAATTTGTGTTTATTTGTTTACAATTTATTGAATAAAGTTGTTTGAAATAACCAATGATTAAGTAATTTTGTTAAAAGAAAGATTATTACGTGGTTCACTTGTAAAAACACAGATTTTGAAAATATAAACTCCTCTTGTTACTCCATAATCTGTCCTCCTTAATCTCCTTAATCTGTCATGTCCCCAAACAGCTAAGTTGTGTTAGTTATCAATCTTCCTTTTAACAACATCTATATCTCCATGAGTTAGTGTTAATCTGTCGTCAAGTCCCCAAACAGCGAGCTTGTGTTAGTTATCAATCTCCCTTTTAACAACATCTGTATTTCCATGAGCTAGTGTTAATCTGTCGTCAAGTCCCCAAACAGCGAGCTTGTGTTAGTTATCAATCTTCCTTTTAACAACATCTATATCTCCATGAGCTAGTGTTAATCTGTCGTCAAGTCCCCAAACAGCGAGCTTGTGTTAGTTATCAATCTTCCTTTTAACAACATCTGTATCACCATGAGCTAGTGTTAATCTGTCGTCAAGTCCCCAAACAGCGAGCTTGTGTTAGTTATCAATCTCCCTTTTAACAACATCTGTATCACCATGAGCTAGTGTTAATCTGTCGTCAAGTCCCCAAACAGCGAGCTTGTGTTAGTTATCAATCTCCCTTTTAACAACATCTGTATCTCCATGAGCTAGTGTTAATCTGTCGTCAAGTCCCCAAACAGCGAGCTTGTGTTAGTTATCAATTTCCCTTTTAACAACATCTGTATTTCCATGAGCTAGTGTTAATCTGTCGTCAAGTCCCCAAACAGCGAGCTTGTGTTAGTTATCAATATCCCTTTTAACGACATCTGTATCTCCATGAGCTAGTGTTAATCTGTTGTCAATTCCCCAAACAGCGAGCTTGTGTTTGTTATCAATCTCCCTTTTAACAAAATCTATATCTCCATGAGTTAGTGTTAATCTGTTGTCAAGTCCCCAAACAGCGAGCTTGTGTTAGTTATCAATCTCTCTTTTAACAACATCTGTATCACCATGAGCTAGTGTTAATCTGTCGTCAAGTCCCCAAACAGCGAGCTTGTGTTAGTTATCAATCTTCCTTTTAACAACATCTGTATCACCATGAGCTAGTGTTAATCTGTCGTCAAGTCCCCAAACGGCGAGCTTGTGTTAGTTATCAAGCTTCCTTTTAATAACATCTGTATCACCATGAGCTAGTGTTAATCTGTCGTCAAGTCCCCAAACAGCGAGCTTGTGTTAGTTATCAATCTCCCTTTTAACAACATCTGTATCTCCATGAGCTAGTGTTATCTGTCGTCAAGTCCCCAAACAGCGAGCTTGTGTTAGTTATCAATCTTCCTTTTAACAACATCTGTATCTCCATGAGCTAGTGTAAATCTGTCGTCAAGTCCCCAAACAGCGAGCTTGTGTTAGTTATCAATCTCCCTTTTAACAACATCTATATCTCCATGAGCTAGTGTTAATCTGTCGTCAAGTCCCCAAACAGTGAGCTTGTGTTAGTTATCAATCTTCCTTTTAACAACATCTGTATCTCCATGAGCTAGTGTTAATCTGTTGTCAAGTCCCCAAACAGCGAGCTTGTGTTAGTTATCAATCTTCCTTTTAACAACATGTGAAGTAAAAACCCACATGATGATTGATACAGCATCTAGTTTATTGGAAATTAAATGGTGAAAATTTTTATGAAATTGCCTAGAAAAACAATTTTCACCCTTTAATTAATTTTAATTGGTTGTTCTAAGTGATAATTATTAAAATAGGTACTATAATAATTTCATTGTCAAAACGTGTTTACTACATTTACCTAAATAGTATATTAAAATTAAACAAGATTTTAAAATTGTTATTTTAATTTGTAATAAAAGTTTGCGCTCTACTTTTAAATACCATTATGTAAAGTGACTAGTATAAACAGCTCAGAGAAGTATCAACATAAAAATACACGACAAATATTATCTAAACAATTGGTTCGAGCTGTTTCATTAGCAGTGTACATACAGAAATATTGTTATTTGATGTGTTGAACATAGTGAAATACAACCAAGACAAAAAACTACTTTATATATAGAATTTGTACAATACAAGGAAGACACAATGGAAGAGGAAAGATAGAAATTGAGATCTCACTGATGAAGTGTAATGATGCAATATTAGTTAATTTCAGGGACATTGTGAACCAGATATTAACATTGTCTCAACATACTAAGAGAGATTCAAATCATGTCCATTTTAATGAAGTAAGTAAATGGCAAGAAATCTCTTATCACAATAAAACATAATATAGTTTTAAATATTATAGTAATTAGCATAGCATTTATTAAATTGGTGTCAACTTAAATAAATTATACTTTTATTTACATGGAGTGAAGTAAAATCACTTATTATACGATAAAATAGTAACAATTTATGTAGAGTTTAGATTGGTATTGATCAATGAATGCTACTCATTAGACATTTATGCTGATGCTGGGTAAATTATAAACTTAAAAAAAAAGATTTAAAAAGACATTTGAAAGAACATGTTTGAACATTGAGAAAAAATTACAAATTATGATTTTAGGATTATTGTACTACAAAGAAGCATCGCAAGAAACCTATTATTTGTTATTTAATTAATATTTTTTATTTTAAAATAATTTTACAGGCACTTTTTAAAGCACCATTGTTGCTTGTGTCTATCATGTATCATGGGATGTACCAGCCTGATTTCAAACCAGGTGACCTCTTAAATATAGCTGTTAACATATTTTTAAAAAACAAATACTTTTAATTCAAATAAAAGATATAAAGAAGAAACAAATATTGGAAAACTTTTAGAATATGAAATGAATACAAAGATCAACAGAAAATAGGAAAGATATAACCTTTGTCTTAAAACTGTTTGTTTCTTCTTTGACATTTAAAAATCTACAAGGTCTCTTGAGATATGCAAAAATAATTACATTTCAAAATCAAAAATTATGAAAATGTCTATAAGTTATTTTAATCAAATAATATATTTATATTTTTGAAATTATTTATATTAATTATAGATATATATTTATCATAAAAATTGAAATCACTGGATCGTTAGTGTTTGAATACTTTCGAAGACACAATAATTTGTCTTGAGCTTCTTCACAAAGGTTCTAATTAGAGTTGGGGCAACATATTCCTCAAATCCAAATCTTAAATTTTCTTTCCAATCTTGAATCTTTAAAAATGTACAATTTTAGTTAAAGTGAAAATATTTAAAATTTAATTTAAAAAAAGTGGTTCAAGCCTTGTGGCCAATGACAAATGCTATTTTGGATATTTCTATTAGGCTACATCAATGTTTCCCAATAAATATAGTCCCAAAACCCTATTATATTTTGTACAATTTAACGGAACCCCTTAAATATTTTCGATGCAGCACATAAAAAAAGGTGCCGGAATTGAAAAATGTCTTGGTTCAAGGTCAACTAAAGTTATGTTATTCCAGGTGGGAGGCAACTACATGTTTTGTGCTTTCATGTCCTATAAATAAATGTTAAGGTTTTACTTTTAGTTAAATGATAATTCTAGTATTAGATTTTTTTTGGGCCAATTCTTCTTATATCCGGTTTAAATGTTATTGATTATTGTTTATGCACATCTCGAGCCTTATCAGTCGGTTTCAATACTGTGTTTTGATTACAAAGTTTAGTGAGAATTCAGTTTCGCACTAGTGTGTGCTGGCAAATGGTAACAGTAGCCTTGATAACTCTGAGTATTGATTGCACAAACGTGTGAACACTGTACCACAAGCAGAGCAGATTCTGGATTACAATGGCAGTCTAGTACGCAAGCTGTGCAGTACAAGTGTCCCATTCAAATATTATCTTGTCTGTCAGTTATAAATGTACCTACAATATTTTAGACTTTTAATGTGTAAAATATTTTTAAATTTTTTATTTGTTCACGAAGTCCTCAATTATACCTCACAGAAGCGCTGGACTACATAAGAAACAGCAAAAAGAAACTTTTTTTTTTGTAAACTAATTAGGCTGGCATAGCACATAGTGTGCAAGAAGTTGAAATACATTATTTAAATAATTGGATTTATAAATGATACTTAGTGAATAATGTACAGTGTATATAGTTTATTTAACTTATATGTTATGGATGGAATGTAATATAGATAATCATTAAACTTGAGACGTATAAGCCAATGAGAATGCAAGAAATTAAACGCCATTATACAAACAAAGGAAAATAATTAGCTCCCGCGTTAATATCTGAAGTGTCTTGTGGTAGCCATACTTGTTTGTTATGCACACATTTAGTGTAAATTATTATTATTATTATGGTCTAATTGATTGAAAATAAAGTAGAAATATTAAATTTTTCACTCTTTTATTGAGAAGTGGGACTACTATAATATTCATGACAGTAATAAAATCAGAACCAAATAAAAGTCAAATTTGATTTAAATAGTACAAACAAAACTTAAATTAGTTAAATTCAAGATTAAAAAGATGAAAGTTTCTAGTAATAAAAAGAGGTTAGGTGATTTTATATTAATAAAATACAATAGAAATTAGTATAACTTTAATCAGTACTAGAGTTGTGTTGAATCCACTGTCATACACATCCAAATCATTTAATTTTTTAATCTTGCATGTTGAATTTGGATCATAATATTGGAAAAAACGATTAACCTCATAAAGACATAGAAATATAATGGGACCCTTCAATTCTTTAATACTAAAGAAAAGGATATTATAGATTCGAGAAAATTTTAGAGTTGAGCATTAAATCCTTGAAATTTTGTTTTTTAATTTTTACAGTGATTTTTTTTTTAAGAGTTTTAATACTGCTTATTGATAGTTCAGAACCAATTATAATTATAGGATGAACTTAACAACCAGGCCCCAGACCAGTAATTTAACACTTAACTGAATGTATGACTGATACAATGATAAGATTATAAGACAGAATGTTAAAATTTAGTTACTATTTGTATTGTTTATATCTTTATATTATATTCATATCTACTCTTATGTTTATAATTTCTTCCTAAAGAACAACAATAGTAACTAACTGGTCTGGGGGGTTTGGTTGAGTTTGTTGGGGCACAGTTTTATTACGAACTGTACACTATTTACTATCTGCTATGAATGAATATAAACCCGGCCTTGTTGGTTTTGTCAACCTCCCAATTACACAAGTCTATATTTTCCTTTCACCAAGGATTTGAACGTTTCATCTCTAGTTCTCAGATTATTCAAACTATGTTTAGCTCTTAGTATATTTTGTGATACCTGCCTTTGAACAAGTAATTAGGGAGCAAGTAGGCAACTTGTTGACAAAAATAAGGTACTGGTTATTAATTTGATGTGGAACAAATCCTGATTGTTTGCTTCGGAATTGTTGCTATAAACAAAGTAAAAAAAAACCCAACAATAAAACACAGCTTGTAAAAAGGGAATAATATCAACAGTTGGCCGACATCATTTTCCTACTTTAACCTTAAATTGTTCAAGTGAGTAATTCAAACACAGCCTAGCAATACAAGTTTATTTATAAATTGAAAGCGCAGCAATGTAGGCCTAGTGAAATATTAAGTTCAGTGACTGCTTTATAGGCCTATTTATTTAGAAATGTTGCTGCCAACCAGACCAAATGGAACAGTATTTCATTTTTATAAGATTGCACCATTTATGCATTAAAGTTTTGCTGAGGATCACTGCTCTTAGTGTTTTAACCTTAGAGTGACTCTCTTACTTTATTAAAGAATGTTCCTTGTATAACTACAATTTCATCAAGTTTCATCTTTTATTTTCACCTAAATATTTGATTAACAAGCAGCTTGTGATTTTTGATTATAATAAAAGCCTACCCAAACCTTCAACATTTTGAATCTTAATATTGGAAAATTCGGATTCAATTCAAAATCTTCAATCTAAATAAATCCTAGATTTAAATTAAACGTGTTGGGCTTAAAACTTGAATCTATAATTCAGAGTTACTTATCAAATTAATAAAATCAGACCAGAAACCAGTTGCTTGAATAGAGAAATTAGCTTGAGTTCCAGCGCATGCAGGAATCACATGGGGAATAGTTGCTTGTGACAGTGAATATTCTGTATTTCAAAAATGTGTTTCAACATTTTTTGAAATATTTTACTATTGAAGTGGATTGGATTGGATTTGGAAACTTAACAGAGTAAAATATTCAACACAGATTAGAAATGATTTGGAACATTATCATAGTAAGCCTAAAATAAATTATTTGATTCAGATCTAAACCTAATTCTAAAATAAAATATTCAATCCAATTTTCTAAGCAAGAGATTTTACTAGGATTCGATTTAAAAAAAATAAATGTAAAATGAGATTCAAGTCAGTTAGCACAGGTTTAGATGGTTAAACAATTCTATGGCATCACATTGTGACTACCATAGTATGGTACAGTAAGTGGCCTCCTTTGACATTTGTAAAAACTTTCTTGCCTTGTAATTTGTGATAAGTAAAAAAAGAGGGAAAAAACACCAAATATGTCCATTCACAAAGGCAATTCAAATTATTAGAATAAAAATGCATGAATAATGAACATGTTTTAAAACTCAAATTCAAAAATATAAATTATCAATTCAAAAAGTCTGTGGAGCTTTTAATTACCGAGCTCTGATATAATGAAATTGCACCAATTAACAACTTTATAGAAAAATTAATTCAACTAGCTAAGTTATTTATTGTTACACAAATAAATGTACCACTAAACTTATATTTAATTTATGTTTTAACGCTAGGACCAAGACTTTCCAGAGTAACCATAAAAATAAATTTAAGACAATTAAATTCTAGTCTAGCTTTTCTTATTAAATTTTAATTCACTTATTTGTAATTTATAATCTAAAACATTTTGAATATTTATGAAAAAAAAAAAGGATTTGATAAAAAATGTATATAAATATCCAAAATCTAATAAAGATTTGAAACAAGAAAGATGAATATGTGCATCCCTAAAAATATTTTGTTCACACAATCATGTGAAGTGAATTTCTAAATTATAAATTAAGGAGCCATACAATAAATCACAAATTTAAGTTTTTGTGTAAAACAATAGAATGGAGGTTGTAGGTAATTAAAAAGGAAACTGGTAGTTAAAACTTTGCTACTTAACTCTTTTACAGTTTTAGTCAAATGTTTCATAATTTTCACAACAACAACAACAACACACAACATATGTAGACATTTTCTATTTTCCTTTGTTAATTTTGAGTCATTTGGCCAATGAAATAATATTATCATGTGTAGCTCGATGCAAATGACCAATAATACAATTCCCATCCACTCCAACAATACATGTGACTACAACTTGTAAACACTAATCACTTGTATTTAATCATAATAATAAATTTATAAATTATTTTCTGTTTTATAAGTGCATACCTTGCTAGCTATTTTATATATATATATATATAAAATGAATACGATAGCAGTAAAATAGGTAGTAATGTAATTCGATAAAGACTAGACAAGTTTAAACTACAAACATATATTTATAATCAAACAAGTACATGATAGCAGAACATACTACCCATGCTTCAAATTATCAATCATATTTAATATCGTACACTGCCGCAGTTTAAAATATGTCAAATATGATTTGTTTTTATCAAAGTGAATATGTAACATTTTAAGAAATATCCTTAATGAATTAACAAAGAATGGCATTGTAGTAAATACCTAAGATCTAGTATTAATCACTATTATTGTAGTTGGCCTACTTCCATTGAATAATTTAGCACAAAAAGAACCTCATTTTTTTAAGTACTACACCTTATACATACCATTGTTTTTATCTTGTGTGATATTGTTTGGATGCGCTTACCCTGCACTGCACCAGTCTTGACTTGGCTCCTTACACTATATGCTTATATCAAGTCCATTCATAGTTTGGATCAGTTTTTTTACATCCATCATTGTTTCCAGCCTGTGGCCTGGGTCACATTTTATTCAAGCCATGTATTCTCCACTACCAGCTTGCTAGGCCTGTCATAGCTTCATATGTAATAATAATACAACTTAAGACTAGAACAATCACAACATCCAGTCCCCAGCCGTTTATTCACCACTGTGAAAGGGTAAACTTACATTTCATCAATAATATATTTTTCGGCCATGCTGGGAATCGCATCTGGGACCCTTAGCTCAGCAGGCAGACACGCTACCGACTGAGCTAAAGGGTCGGTTTTTAAATAAGTGTGATTTTAAAATTCAACATTCAAAAAGAGAGTTACAAATTATATTACATTATAAATAACATACTTTTTTCTGTTTTTTACAATGTACGTTAAGGAACAAAATCAAACTTATTGATTAACTAATATTTTTTTATGAAGGAAATTAAGATACAATTAAATTAATATTTATTCAAGGACAAATTGTAAATTAACATTATTTGAATGTTAGAAAAAGAAAAAAGTGTTTCAATATTTTGTGTCAATATTGTGAAGCAACACTTGCAATAATGTTAAATATATCACAACAATAGTAATAAAGATTCCAAACATGTTAACATCTAAAAACACATCAATGACAAATGACAATGTTTGTTAATATAATTTCACTTTGATTATGATGTTTTATATGCACAAACATTACTGAATGGTTTTGACAAATTTTAGATCATGTTTTGGGAATTAATAATGTTTAGGTCATTGAAACAAATATATTTAAGAATGTGTAAGAAACAAACAATTTAAAATTATTCATCATAAAATATTTTATTTGTTTAGCATGCAATTTCAATCAAATACTTATTGTATCAATCTAGATGAGAATAATGATTCAGAACGTCAGACACATCAAGCAAGCAAGCAGGCAGGCAGGCGAGGTGGCACTCAAGTCTTAGTGAATCTCATTAGAGGAGTGTTTCTAGTGTTGTTTATATTTTAATATTAATCACACCAACTTTTTCTTACAGAATTGACATTTTGCATTATTTAATCTTTAACATATTACACTATAAATTTACAACATATTAAGGAAATGGTTCAACAAATAACACTTGTGTTGTCAGAAAGTAATTTGGGATGTCATAGCCACCAATGATTTCTCAACTTTAGTTACCGCACCAAATTTATTTTTATAATACATAATAAAATATTTCATTGTGTTTATGGTGAACACAAGTTAAAAGATAATTAAAGTTGATTCCTGAGATATAAATAGAAGGATTGATATAAGCAACTCGGGGTCCATCTTAAATATCAAGGGTGGTATATACACCTCTAAATATCGAGGTCAAAACGTTAATATGTGAGATATAATAAAAACGGCTTGCAGAAATGAAACACATTTTTGAATAATAATTAATAATAAACTAATTATATTGTACCTGGCAGGTTAGTGAGGGTAAGATAGTGATAGGCCATGACCTACACCAATGTACAGCACAGTGATACCGGCTGCTTCCCTGGCAGGCATTAACACTTGTATTGAAATCAAACATGTGTTCTTATCTTGAAAACGGGGATAGCTAGACACTTTCTCCAAGATACTTTTTTATGTTTTATTTTAACTCCATGTTTCATAATCTGAAGTAAAAAATTGGTAATACTTACTTTGATATATTTTACTGTAGAAATAAGGGTGGAAATACCAATTTTTTACAAGATGGGGATGGGTAATAGGTACAATACATTTAGTTTATTAATGATCACAGTTTAAATAGTTATTTGAAACAGAGCACTAATCATCGTTTGAAATAGTAGGGGTAGCCAGCACACTTAGCTTGGTGATACTGGAGTAGAAATTGTTTGGATATAACGACTATTTCTACTCCATTATCATCTAGGTATATCTCACATAATAAAGTTTAGAGGTTTATATACCACCCTTGATATTTAAGATGGACCCTCAGTTGCTTAAATCAATCCTATTTTTACCTCAGGAATCAACCACCCAAGTTTGGTGGATTGTTTTAGACACACATTGTATAGTTGTTTTGGTTATTTGGCCGCAGGGAAAAAACAAACATGCTTTGGCCCAAACATTAAAAAAAAAAAAAAGAAAAGTCATAGAACTGCATTTTTTACTCAGTTATAATTTCTGTTGCTGTAGAGACCAAAACTTGGTTCACACTTTACATTATTGCCACTCAACAGAGAAGTATAACATTGTTTAAATGAAACATTTAGAAACTCCTTACATGACTGTCCAAACATAAGTCTATTATACTATAGATAAGGATGTTTTTGGTTAAGATAATACAGAATTTACTTTTAAGCTCGTAATAAACATTTTTTGATTAGTTATACATCAAAATCTCATTCAGGTGCTGTAGAACACATTTAAAATAAATTAATTTGTAGTATAAAAAATTTGAAAGCTTTGAAAATTGCTAAGACTTTAACTTTTAACACATTTTTTGAAAAAGTGAAAATGTTTCTCTTACATCTAGATTTACAAAGTTATTTAGTTCATCTGTAGGCTCAACACTACACACGAGATGAAAGTTTGAAACTCTGCCTAAGTGTGGTTTTGACAAACAAAACACTATTCAGTGGAGAAAAGATGAAAATAGTCATTATTTTCAAATGTGCAAGCAGATCAAAACTACAGATGTTATTTTTTTAATCATAAATTTGACAAGCATTCATAAGAACTTTATTTCATTATGTTAAACAGATTAACAGTTTCTGTAATTTATGGAATTTCAGTTCAAAATTCAGGCTCAAGCCCTTTGCGGAATATTCTCGATCAAGGAGAATGTTATGAAGGCTGTTAAATCACCTGAAGATTAACAATGTAGATTGTTTAGAGAGCTTACAGATCAAGTGGACTGTTTAACAATGGGGAGGATTGATGGCTTACAGATTTTATAATAATGGAAAATGATAAAAATAAACTACTAAGTGTAAGTTTGGTAAAGAAAGCTGACCTAGGAAATCTGGAAAATGTGGAAGAATCCAATGCACAAAGATGTCTTCTATAGTATAAGTAGTCACACATACATTCAAACACAAAAAGTAAAGAGGGAATACACTTTACACAAACACTGGATTACTCTACTTTGTGTTAAAATGTGTGTGACTTCTACTATAGAAGACAAAAGAAAAGATTAACTGGACTGTAAGAATGGAGAACAACTTCACAAGGATGGCTCCTTCAGAGATTCAAAGAACTGTTCCTCAAATAAAATATGATCTAAAAGAAATGGATAAGTACTACACAAAACTAGAGAATTCTGTTGGATAGTATATTTTGCACATCTCCTTGATCCCGTGGTTGAATGGACCACATTTGAAACAGTATAGTTTTAACATCCATTATTGTTTCCAGCCTGGGTCAGGTTTTATTCAATCCATATATTCTCCACTATCGGCTTGCTAGGCCTGTCGTTAGTAACTTCATATGTCTTATAACACAACTTGAGACAAGGACAGGCACAACATCCAGTCCCACGCCATTAATTCATCATTGTGAAAGGGTAAACCCACATTTCACTAATGATACATTTTTGGGTAATTCTCAGGGAATCGAGCCCTGGACCCCTGGCTCAGTAGAAAAACAAGCTACTTACCGAACAAAGGTGTTGGATGGAACTGTAAGGACAAGATGTAAATCATAAACATGATTTTTATGGCTTAATCATCTTTGAGAAAATCTACATTTTGTGGACGAAAATAAAAACCCACCAAAATTATCGATTATCTGAGAGTTGAGTTTGCTTGAAGATCTTCTGTTTGGAAAATAAGAACCAGTTACAAGACTTAATTTTAAACTAATTTTATTTTTGTGATTTTGAAAATACATCTCAGGAAGTTAATTCTATCTTTATTCATCTCCATTTTGTTACATTGGAAATGAGAATCATCACAATATAAAATTTGGTTGAAATTGATAAATTCTGCCTTTGGTGACAATCCAGTATTCAGAAGAATCAGCGTTTCTTATGTTTCATAGTAGTTCTATAGTTGCTATGCAACTTTATAATGTTTATAAAATGAGTAAGTGGTTTAATTTGAAAATACACATTTTAGTTTTTTCATAGTTTCCTTTCTATTTTGGAGAATACACAAGTATTGAGGTACAAATAAAAGAAGAGTGAACAAACAGTGGATGACTGCGGGATCTTTGATAGTTGTGTGTTTATCAAGGCCCAAGAATGTTGCCGACCCCAGTTTTAAAATATTTTGTTTTGGGAGAAAACTATATATAAATGAAGGGCTAGAAAGATGAATGTCAAAAATATTCAAAATTGAGATAAGAGAACATTCTGTTGAGTCAGGAGTACTACAACAACATAGACTATGTATCCACAGCAGAAACAATGAGAGTTCCGAATTATTTGGTTCAAAAGAATCAATATACAGGGAAAGAAAGATGAATGTCCATCGTGTTGTGGTTAAGAAAGATGAGAGTCACACATGTCACTTAAGAAATTAATTATTTTAAAAGCGGGATATTACCTTCTTCTGTCAATTTTCTGTGACTCATGTGTGCGAACAGATTATTATCATTATCATTATCATCGCCGTAGTTATTATCATTATCATTATCATTATCATTATTATTATTATTATTATTGGACATTCATCTTTATTGCACTGCTATGTTAGATGTTTAAAGTCAAAAATTAAAATGCCCATAATCATGTAATTTTTTTGGCAAATGCATCCAAAAATTGCATTAAGATATGATATGCCTAAAAATTGAAAATTTCAAAGCTATATTAATAACGATACAATGTTTTAAAGTTTAAAATTAGTTTTTCTCTAAATAAAATATTTTGGACATTCATCTTTCTTGCTATGTACCCTTCAAATGTTGCCAACAAATGTCTGTGAATGTTTCAGAGTTGTGGATTGACAATATTTGAACTCTATGGACTGTACTTGTGTAATTAATAGAGCATTGCAGAGAATATCTCACTTATGGCTCTGACAAATATCAAAGTGGCAGAGGTATGAACGAGACTAGTAACAACATTCAGTATGAAGGTGTCGCTTGGTGGCTTGACCAACTGATGTGAAATAGTACCTTCTGGCTTAGTGAGGAAAGCAACAGAAAACTACCTCACTCCTCATTTCAACGATGATGGCAGAACTGTTGAGGATCCGATCGACCTTCGGGTTGAGTAATATACAAACATATACCTTAAATCTGTGTTAATACTGACTTTGTACTTGAAAGGACATGATCAAATGAACTAAAACAATTTTACCTAAGGATGAGAGGCATGTTTATTAAGAATATCAAGTATTTTGTTGGAAATGTACTTCTAACATTCATCAATTACATTGACATCAAACAAACAAAAACAAACAAAAAATTGCTTCCAACACAAGTAAAACATTAATAATGTATACAATTAAAAAATTTAAGCCATTGCCCTGAATTAACATAAAACATTTTAATTAGAAGTACTCCAATGTTCAAAATATTTCCAAAAGAAGGGCAAGTTCCCTTTTTATCAGCAAGGGTTGAGGAGCTGCCCAATGCCACCCTCCTCCCAGAACCACCCTTGGTTTACCCACACATGTCCCACATCAGGATAGAGTTAATTAAAAATTAATTAGTGGAATATATAGGAGCCGAATTGATTTTGAAATTTGTGACACACAGCAAAAAACAAAATGTGACAATCTTGCAAATTGATCCACATATAACTTTAACTAAGAAAATACAATCAATAACTAATCAAGCAGGAATGAATAAAGAGCTAACAAACTTGTGGGTAGAGCCATTTTATATTTTCATTCCAATCAATACCGCTTTTTAAATAAATGATACAAACATCAAGTATGAATTATTGTTTATATTGAGTTTTGACTCTTAAGATGACAGTGACTCAATCGTGTATTATTGAGAAATTACAGCACTGTTAATAATGATGATGGAGAAATACTTGCTAATGATATTTATAGATGTGGAGAAGACATGTGATAACGTGGATAGAAATAAAGTTTGGAAAGCAATGGAGGAGGCCGCAGTGGAAAGAGGAGTTGTAATGAGAGTGAAGAACATGTATGAGGATAACAGGAGTTGTGTTAAGATGGAGAGTGGGGGACTTAGTGGTTCCAAATAAAAACTGGAGTGAAGCAAGGGAGTGCCCTTTCATCATTACTATTTGAAATGGTAATTGAAACGTTTATGAACAAAGTGGTAATGAAACTCTGGGAGGAGAGAATGAGAGCCAGGATGTTTGCTGATGACTTGATGGTATGGAGGGAGAAGGAAGAGGAAGTGAAAGAGCGTGGAGTGCAATTTAACACGGCCAAGTGTCAAGTGATGGGGAAGAGAGTGGCAACGCCTTCTTAAAGATAAAAAAGTTGGATGGGGTAGACTTGAGAGCAGTACAAAGTGTAAAATGTGTTGGAAGCGTGATTGAGGTGAAGGATGGGAGTAGAGAGGATCTATAGATCTATAGGTGTGTTAGGGACCTTCTATGGAGAGGATAAGTGTCTTCTAAGTGCTTTCTAATTATTGTCACACATGGACAATTAATGTAAGAAAGACTAGGAAAGTGGAGGACACGGGAGTGAAGTTATCTGGGAAAGAGGAGGGGTACAGGAAGAAGATGAGATAATTGAGAAGCAAGACTGAGATGGTGTGTCAGGTAATGAGGATGGAGGAGAGGATCCCAAACAAAATTATGGAAATGAAGTATGTAGGAAAGAGATGGGAAGAAAATAGGGTTTTGCGAATACTCGGATTTTGAGCTTCAAGACGAGCTTGTCGTTAAAGCTTGGAATCGAGATTAAAAGTTTTGTAGGTTCGTCATTTTCGAGCTTCCTCTTGATGTCCAAACAAATCAATTTTTAAAATGCAATGGTAAGGCTATTTAATTTAAATGATATCGGCTGTTTCACTTATTCAGTAATTCAGCAAATTAGTAAAATTAATATCAAATTTTAAATTAATAACATTTGATCGAGCTTTAAAACTACTTTTTAATGGTAAACTTATCCAATATTGTCATCCATTTTGAATTGTCCTCTATTGAAATCGCATTGCCATGAGAAGGCAATGAAAATAAAAATTGCTAAATATATCAGCAAATAATTGAATAATTATTATTTTTACTAATTTATGCACTCCTTAATAAAATTTTAATTCAATTTAAAAATGTATATTGATTGTTTTTGAACCTAAAATATTTAAAGTGAGTGTCAATACATTCAATTACAAAACTAGCATTAGCTATTATTTAGTTAATAGATATTTTACCAAACTTGTCGTATTTAAATAAATAAAGCATTTAATATTTCATACTTTCTGCTAGAAATATTCTTATTTTTCATTTTCAAGCACGAACATTAACTTTTATATGCATTAAAAATTGGATTGAAATAAATTCCGCAATATGATAATTTCTAGCGAAACCCATAAAATGTAAATGTGCAACTAAGTACAGAGGAATGGAATTAGAACAGAAGACGTGATCATGCAAGTTTATTATATTGAGGACTAATAAAACATTTCAAATTTATATTTGTGATCCTAAACGTTTTCTTGTAGGGTGAATAAAGTTATAGAGGCATATTTTTGGGAAATATTTGCTCATTAAAATGTAAATTTTATAAACTTTTTTTTGGAAATGTTAGTGTAATTTTAATGTATTTAACCCATTCGCTGACAATGACGAGTGCTACTCGCCACAGATTTACAGTACAACAGGGACTTTGACGAGTGTGACTCGCGGCGTATGTCCATCCACTGACTTTGACGTATCTTTCTCGCTGTGTTATTTCAATACAATAATATTGTTTCTAGTAGTTCTATGAATGTCCAACAGATGTCAGAGAAATCCAGTTTCTTTTAGATATGGTTTTATTTTTCTCTAATAGATGTCTAGAGTAATGTGAGCTCTGACATCTGTGTCAATATCCTTTATTAGGGACAAATTATAGTGTTTATTACTTCTACTTTATCTATGATTGTTTATTCACTTTTTTTTAACATTGAAACTTTTATATATTTTATAAACTTAAGTACTTTAAACTTTTTTATACTTGAGTTATACATTTTATAGAATTGTGGTTTCTAATCTAGTGAATGTTATAAAGTATTTATGGAACAAGGTCAAACCGACCCATTATGTGCGGCGGGGTGGGTTTTTATTAAATTTTCCCACCCCTACCCCAAAGACCATATTAATCAGCCCGCCAGGGCGCTAAAGTAATTCTTTATGTATCTTATTAATTGTTCTGTGTACTGTTTGTTTCCGAGAGCCCCACGGGGCTGGTGTTAACTGTTCCCTATTTTGTTTCCTGTTATTACATGTTATTATTATTGAAGTTGTATAATAAAACGCTTACAAAACAAACTTGTTTACAACGCATCGAAAATTGGAATTTTTGAAAAAACATCCAAAATAATGAGTAATTATTATTTTTTCTATTTTGTAATAGGTTTTTACATTATAATTTAAAATAAAAAAAATAGTCTTTTTTGAAAAAAAAATTCATTGATAAATTGGTCAGCTAATGGGTTAAAGACATGGGTGTTGAACACTTTTTTATTCATATTATATTTTTATTTGAGTGTTGTTCTTATTTTTAAATAGTGTTTTATGACTAAGAAACCAATATTTCCATTTAAAAATTTTTTTTTCAAAAGTATTTACTATTTAAAAAAATCAGTGTCGCAATTATTTTAAGAACATGTGCTTTAAAATCTCAAATTTTAAAGATATGGTACTTATATTTTATGTTTGTTTTGACTTGGCATTTTAAATATACTAATTAATTTTAAAATAAACAAAATATAGCCTACTCTTAACATTTTAAAATAACAGTAGGGCCCTGCTTATAGGGCGGTTTCGAATTATAGATATGTTTCACTCTGTTTGGCACCTGTCTTGCTCTTACAGCGATCACCAAGATGTCATCTGCACATTATTGTGTAAGAGAGAAACTTTAGGGTATTTCTCTCTCTCTCTCTTACACACTAATTTTGAATGAATGTATTTTTAGTTAAATGAAATAAATGTGTTAGTAAAAGGTTTGAAACTCATGAATTGTGTCTTCAAATAAGTTGATGTAGGCTAATATAGTAAAACTTCCTTCAGGCTAGTATTGGGAGCACTCCCTAGCAGCAGCTGAGTTACATAATGTCTTTGGTCGCCATTTTATGTCGATAATTCAGTCTGTTTACATTATTGGTGCACTCAGCTTTTTAAATTCGTTGGATTATTTTATATACAGTACCAGTACTAAATAATATTTTTTACTAGTTATAATAACTTCTAAGTGTAGTAGTGATAAAAGAAGTGAGCAAGATATGCCTTTGGCTGAGGTTTGGCTCACAAAACCGTTAGTACAATCGTGGTACACCAGTGATGGATTGAGGATAACGTGCCTTCAAGCAGATACATCATTCAGGGCAAGGCTGTATTTGAAACTAGCAGAGGCTGGTTTAATAAATTTAAACAAAGAAGTAATCAAAGTGCCAGGTAAAGCAGCTAGTGTTGATGTAGATGCTGCATAACATTATCCACATGAGCTAAGATCATCGAGGATGGTGAATATATCAAGAAGTATTTTTAATGTTGACAAAATAGGCCTCTATCGGAAATTTATTGCTAAAGAGAAGAAGTCAGTGCCTGGCTTCAAAGCTACAAAAGATAGGTTAACTCTTGTGTTTGCACATTAAAACTGATGATGAGGCTAGGGCTCTATGTTTATTATAAATCAAATTCAAAAGCTTGGATGACTAGTATTCTATTAGTAGACTATTTAAAGCCCACAGTAGAGGCTTATATAAAGGAAAAAAGATTTCTTTTAAGATCTTACTTGTTACAGACAATGCCCCAAGCCACCCTAGATCTCTTATTGGTATGCACAAGAAGATAAAATATGTTATTTTCCTACCTGCAAATACAACTTCATTACTACAGCCTATGGACCTAGGCGTCATCCTATTGCCTACCAACAACTTTCACTGGGGCTATAAATGCTTTAGACAGTGATACAGTAGATGGGCCTAAACAGAAAAACATTAAAAGCACATTTTGGAGAAAAAAGTCTTTAACAAATTTTTGGAGGGGTAATAAAACAACTAATTTAAAATAAGATGCACTGGGGGGGAGACAAACATTGAAGAGAGGTATTTGGAAGAGAGCCTGCAAGAAAGTGAAAGAAATATCAAATTTATTGAATTGGGGATGGCAGCTTTTAAGAAGATTGACCCAAATTTTAAAAGAAGTTCTTAAGTGAATGCAAGCCTTCGTAACAGTATTGCATGTTAGAAGGAAGAAGGCAATCCACGAGGCAAAATGAATTGTTTATCCTACTTTAAGAAAGTACCATCTCAACCTTCAACATCAACAGCAATACAAACCCCTGGAGGAGCATCAAACGAACTGAACGATGATATTCACCTCTGAAGAGCACAAACGAACATGATCATTGAAAGTAGATGATGAAAATGTGCCACCCTCTTCTTCCTTCCTACAATAAACCTACAAACCCCTGGAAGAGCATCAAAACGAACATGATTCATTGAAAAGTCAGATGATGAAAATGTGCCACCCTCTTCTTCCTTCCTACAATAAACAAGCTGAATTTATATTCATCAATCACTTTTAAACAAGGATGAAAATATTTTAAGGGAAGCAAAAGAGTACTGTAGGCTATATACATACTTTGCTTTGGTTTTTTAGGCCTACTATACCACACTTATGATAGTATGAATATATTTGGATTTTATATGCATTTCAAGTTAATTTTTTTTTATTTCTCACTTTACAGCGATTTCTGCTTTACAGTGGGGCCTTGGAACATAATCCGCCGTTTAAGCGGAGCCCTACTGTATGAATATACTCAAACTCGACTAACTTAAGAGCTTTTAGAGATATTCAACTTGAATGAAAAACAAAAGCTCACACACCTCTAGAGGTAAAGATTACAGAAAGTGTGCAAGTGAGAGGAGAGGAATTGAAGCAAGTAAAGAGGAAGAACAATGGAACAACGCATGGGCACAGGCTGGAAACAGTTGAAGTTAATGAATGCTGCATGTAGTGAAGTTGTTTTCTAAAGGGTGGAGAGGACAGCGAGTATGTTGTGTTATGTGATCATTAGTTTAAGTTGCATAGTAACAGTTCATATTGTCATCATTTTAAAACACATTCACTATAATAATATTTAAAAATTTAGATTTATAATAACGGATTTTTTTATTTATTTTAGAAAAGCAAAAATTCTTTAAAGAAGTTATTTTCAACCTTGTACGGGTTTGTTTGAGGTCAACACTCAAAAGCGTTCAAATGATTTATTGAAGAGGAATGGAGGTTTACCCATATTTGCTAGAGTTGGATGTGAACAAAGAGAGCTCTTGCAGCGTCACTCACCTAAATACGAGACTGTTACAGCAATGATACTATCAGAGTTGGATGTGAACAAAGAGAGCTCTTGCAGCGTCACTCACCTAAATAAGAGACCGTTACAGCAATGATACTACCAGAGTTGGATGTGAACAAAGAGAGCTCTTGCAGCGTCACTCACCTAAATACGAGACCGTTACAGCAATGATACTACCAGAGTTGGATGTGAACAAAGAGAGCTCTTGCAGCGTCACTCACCTAAATATGAGACTGTTACAGCAATGATACTATCAGAGTTGGATGTGAACAAAGAGAGCTCTTGCAGCGTCACTCACCTAAATACGAGACCGTTACAGCAATGATACTACCAGAGTTGGATGTGAACAAAGAGAGCTCTTGCAGCGTCACTCACCTAAATAAGAGACCGTTACAGCAATGATACTACCAGAGTTGGATGTGAACAAAGAGAGCTCTTGCAGCGTCACTCACCTAAATATGAGACTG
Source organism: Timema podura (assembly GCA_033556935.1). Classification (NCBI taxonomy): domain Eukaryota; kingdom Metazoa; phylum Arthropoda; class Insecta; order Phasmatodea; family Timematidae; genus Timema; species Timema podura. The sequence goes on from JAVRXN010000001.1 coordinate 71,757,418, forward strand.
TACAGCAATGTACTATCATAGTTTTGATGTGAACAAGAAGCTCTTGCAGCGTCACATCACTAAATACGAGACCGTTACAGCAATGATACTACCAGAAGTTGGATGTGAACAAAGAGAGCTTCTTTGCAGCGTCCACTCACCAAAATACTGAGACAGTTACGCAATGTACTACCAGAGTTGGATGTGAACAAAGAGAGCTCTTGCAGCGTCACTCACCTAAATACGAGACCGTTACAGCAATGATACTATCAGAGTTGGATAACCCAAAACTTAAACAATTTTTAACATTTCTATTTGAATTTTGCAAATTCTTAAAATCAGTATAATCACTTTGACTTATGAAAATAGAAATGCAAGTACAAATGTAGTTGAGACTGTAAGAGTGGAATTCACTAGCAGGTGTGGGGGTAAGGAGCGATAGGGTCAACTGGACCAATTGGCGCACACTTCTTTACATCACAGACTAGCTTTTTACTAAATTGAATAAAAAAATAAGGAAAAAACTTATTACATAACAAACTTCATAGCATATTTAAAATTACTACACAATATTTAAAATCAATTAAAACTTTTGCCGCTAATACTAACAAGACTTATTAAGGTAAGAATACAGATCAAAGTTTGCAATAATCCTTTTTTCAGTGCTATCGTATTCATGTTCTAAAGTTATATATTTACATGTCTACAAGATACTTGTGGTAGGAAGCTATAGCGAGTTATTCTGCCTTTGTCCATTCTCGGATGGGGGTTGTAAAGAGTGCGACTTGTAGAGAGTTTGTAGCGGAGCATGGAGCAACTCCAGGATCTGAGGAAAGTTGGCTTCTGGAACAATAACACTCACTAGATTTGTACAAGCCAGCGTAACATTCTTAAAAGCATTTATTGAGCACTTCACTTAAAATAAACCTAGTCTAAGATCCAGCCATCAATGTTATCAAATTATGTAGTGGTAGTACAAGTCTGTGAGAGGTCAATGAGAATCTTAACTTGAAGCACTTGAGCATGAAACCATCCTTAGAACTGAAGCAGCTATTTGAGTCAGAAGGGTACAAACTACAATAAATTACTCGTGCTGATGGGTGATTTGAGGTGCTATACCAGGGATGGCCAAACTTATCTGAATAACTCAAATATAATTGTAAATATTTTAATAATGTCTATATTTTACATTATATTGTCAAAGTGAGTGTCTTAGACAATATTAATTTCAATCACTTAGAGTAAAAACATTAAAAGTAATACCTTCAGTTAAAAAAAGACAATACATATAATATATTTATAGATATAGGTTAAAATCTAAAACTTAATTAGTCTTTCCATATTAATCAGAAATATCTTGTATTTTGCAAATCAATATTAATTTTATTTCTGGTTCATTACGAGTCATCTTCAACAGCACACTTAGTACAAGCCAGGAACATTTCTAGCCATTGAATTTGTTAATTTTTTACATCGTTTTACTGCCCATTCAGGTTATATGCTTATGCACTAATTATAGAGATTAGGAAGGTTATATTCAGAGGAAGTGTACCCACATTTGAATTTAGGAAAAACCACCTTAGTTCAGAGATTATATTATAACCTCGATCTACTCGTCAACTAATGCGAGAGTAGCGCCTTAGACCATTCAGCCACCAAAGTGGGGTTTCATTGTCATCCTCGGTGGTCTTGAGTTAAAGTGCTCACTCGCCTGGGAACCTGATGTTCGTGGGTTTAAATCCAGCTGGGGTCAAATCATTCTTCTTGAGCGATACAAATTCGTAGCACAACTTTTTTTCAGAGGGGAAGTAAAGCCATCTGTCCCATTTCAGTGTGTGAAAATATATTTTAAAACAAAAGTGGTAGGCTCTTTCACTCTTGCTAATAGAAAATTCTCGTGTGCTTATAAAATTAGTTGGTTCAGAAAGTACACATTAAGTAGCTCAAATAAATGAATAAATAAGAATAATTAAGTTCATTGAGAAATGACTATGAATTACATGTCTAATGAAATATTATTGACTTCAAAAAATAATACGATGTTGGAAAAAGTATTTATTATTTATCTTTTATTTGTCTGCGTGCCATAGATTGCCATCTCTGCGCTAGACTTATAGTGCACTTCGTCTCAGATTACAGAGGGGGTTGTGTCTGAGTTTCTAGTGCATTGGGAGTTGTTACACTAACATAACTGTTTGGGTCACAGCTAGGCAATATCCACTCATTTATTGACATTCCAGATTTGAATGAGCCGGCAATTGGTATATGAAATGGTATTAGAATAACTTAATTATCCTCCAAGAAAGACATAGTTATAATTTATAATTAATTTAAATACTTTTCTAATCCTTTTAAACTTATCTTTCCCATTTATTCAAATAAAAAAGTTAAAAATAATTTTATCATAAAATTAGAAGCGTATGTAAATTTGACCAGAAAGAAAACAAATTCTATAGTTTCAATTTAGTTAAATGTAGGATTATAGTATGTTTGAATTGGGCAGAGAAAAGAGACACAAGCTTTGATTCAGTTGCAGTCATGGCTTGGACAATAGAGTTACATTTTATCTCTTAGAAATTTTAAAAGAAAAGAATTTGTATACTAAAAGATATTATCTTGATTTATTTTTAAATGGCAAGTTTTCCAAATAATAACTAAATTATGTTTTGTCTAACAGTGTTGAGTAAGGTTTTATGTAAGGTAGAATAAAAAAAACAACAATTTTTTATACAAAACATATATATATGAATGAGGTGGCCCAATGGCTAAATAATTTTATAGTAAATTAAATTGATAGAACTAAAGAAAAAGGAAAAATAAACTACTAAGAGTAAATTTGATGAAGAAAGTCCACCAAGGGAAAGAGGAGAAATGTGTGAAGAATCCAATGTACAAAACTGACATCTTCTTCCTTTCTTCTGTCTTCTATAATAGAAGTAGTCACACACACAGTTTAACACAAATAGAATAATATTTCGGCATTGTTGCCTTTATCAAACACAAAGAAGAGAGTGCCGATAACACAAAGAAGAGAGTGCCGATAACACAAACACTGGATTACTCCGTTTTGAATTTAAAGAAGAACTGTTAGAAACACATTGTGCCAAATGTTTTTGAGAGTAAATATAAATTCCTTGGCTATGGTTAGTATTTATAAAGACCTATTTAAAATGATGATGATGATGATGATGATAAAACAATAACAACAATAATAATAATAATAATAATAATATAATAATAATAATAAAATAATAATAATAATAATAATAATAATAATAATAATAATAATAATAATAATAATAATAATAATAATAATTTGAAAAATCTAGTAGAAAGAAAGAAACTATCTTCTGTTGAGGCCTGGTGGTAATCTTGATTTGGTAATCCATTGGTGGGACAGTTCCCACTGTCTAAGTTGAGAACTGTTGCTCTGTTTGGGAAATGCTCTTAATATTTTGGGGGTGTAGCAGGTTTGAAAGCCTTGGTTGTGGGTACCAGCATGAATGGGTGCAGGCTTGTCTGGATCTTTGTAGTTTGTGTCAAAACGATGATTGTTCATTCGCTGTTTGAGAGAACCTGTAGTAAGGCCTATATATTCTGCATCACATGATTTGCACTCTAGTTGATATATCAAGTTGTTAGTTTTGCAATTGTAATAACCAGGGATTTTGTATTCCAATTTGGTAACTTTGCTGTTGAAGGATGTAGCTGGTAGGTGGATTCCACATGTGCTGCAACGGGTGCTACCACAGGGTATGAACCTTTGGTAGTTGGTTTTTCTTCTTGGATTCTCTTGGGGTCAGGAAGTTTGGGATGGACTAGAATATTGTGGAGATTGGGTGGCCGTTTGAAAGTGACTCTTGGGGATGAACTAAGAAGGTTTTGGGTCTGGGTGAAACTGGTTAGGAATTTGTAACCACTTTTAAGGAATGGTGTTATAGTTGTAACCAGGATGGTATTGTGTTGTGAGAGGGATGTCCTCAGCTTTTTTGGAGGGTCATAGTTGCCCTGGAGAGTGCTCTGGAGATTTAGTTGTCTATTAAGGTTTGGGGTAACCTCTGCTTTGGAAAGTTGTGGAGAGTTGTTTACAGTATTCAGTTAAATCATCGGGTTCTGAACATTTGTTTGGCTCGGGTGGCAAGACTGAATGTTAGATACCTTTTTGTGTATGAAGGATGGCTGCTATGGTAGTGGAGGTATTGTTGGTGATTGGTGGCTTTTATATGTACAGTGGTGTGAATTTGGTTGTTTTCAAGGAACAGATTCACATCAAGGAAGGTAAGACTATCAACTGATTTATTGTGGGTCAAGTTTAAGGGGCTGCAATTGTTGAGCTTATCTAGATTATGTGGATGTCTTTCTATATACCCGTTGCAGCACATGTGGAATCCACCTACCAGCTACATCCTTCAACAGCAAAGTTACCAAATTGGAATACAAAATCAGGTTGCCGGGACATTCACCTGTCCCACCGCGACTCACATTGCCGGGACCGTCACTTGTCCCACCACGACTCACATTGCCGGGACCGTCACTTGTCCCACCACAACTCACATTGCCGGGACCGTCACTTGTCCCACCACAACTCACATTGCCGGGACCGTCACTTGTCCCACCACAACTCACATTGCCGGGACCGTCACTTGTCCCACCACAACTCACATTGCCGGGACCGTCACTTGTCCCACCGCGACTCACATTGCCGGGACCGTCACTTGTCCCACCACAACTCACATTGCCGGGACCGTCACTTGTCCCACCACGACTCACATTGCCGGGACCGTCACTTGTCCCACCACAACTCACATTGCCGGGACCGTCACTTGTCCCACCACAACTCACATTGCCGGGACCGTCACTTGTCCCACCACGACTCACATTGCTGGGACCGTCACTTGTCCCACCACAACTCACATTGCCGGGACCGTCACTTGTCCCACCGCGACTCACATTGCCGGGACCGTCACTTGTCCCACCACAACTCACATTGCCGGGACCGTCACTTGTCCCACCGCGACTCACATTGCCGGGACCGTCACTTGTCCCACCGCGACTCACATTGCCGGGACCGTCACTTGTCCCACCGCGACTCACATTGCCGGGACCGTCACTTGTCCCACACAACTCACAATTTGCCGGGACCGTCACTTGTCCCACCACGACTCACATTGCCGGGACCGTCACTTGTCCCACCGCGACTCACATTGCCGGGACCGTCACTTGTCCCACCACACTCACATTGCGGACCGTCACTTGTCCCACCACGACTCACATTGCCGGGACCGTCACTTGTCCCACCGCGACTCACATTGCCGGGACCGTCACTTGTCCCACCACAACTCACATTGCGGGACCGTCACTTGTCCCACCACAACTCACATTGCTGGGGACCGTCACTTGTCCCACCGCGACTCACATTGCCGGGACCGTCACTTGTCCCACCACAACTCACATTGCCGGGACCGTCACTTGTCCCACCACGACTCACATTGCGGGACCGTCACTTGTCCCACCGGACTCACATTGCCGAGACCGTCACTTGTCCCACCACAACTCACATTGCCGGGACCATCACTTGTCCCACCGCGACTCACATTGCCGAGACCGTCACTTGTCCCACCACAACTCACATTGCGGGACCGTCACTTGTCCCACCGCGACTCACATTGCCGGGACCGTCACTTGTCCCACCACAACTCACATTGCCGAGACCGTCACTTATCCCACCACAACTCACATTGCCGGGACCATCACTTGTCCCACCGCGACTCACATTGCCGAGACCGTCACTTGTCCCACCACAACTCACATTGCCGGGACCGTCACTTGTCCCACCACAACTCACATTGCCGGGACCGTCACTTGTCCCACCACAACTCACATTGCCGGGACCGTCACTTGTCCCACCACGACTCACATTGCCGGGACCGTCACTTGTCCCACCACAACTCACATTGCTGAGACCGTCACTTATCCCACCACAACTCACATTGCTGGACCGTCACTTGTCCACCGACTCACATTGCCGAACGTCACTTGTCCACCACAACTCACATTGCCGGGACCGTCACTTGTCCCACCACACTCACATTGCTGGGACCGTCACTTGTCCCACCACGACTCACATTGCCGAGTCTCCTCCGCTGACCTTTTCCCCCTTCCCACCCACTTGTCCTTGGGCTTCAGCTGCTGCTCCAACAAGGCCCACTGAGAGAAGACCATGAAGATGACGTCGGCGATCAAGCAGTACTCCAACAGTACATCAACACCAAGACCCTCACTCCACTCCAACTCCTCTAAGTTCTCTCCTTCCTCTCCTCGTCTCCCCCTCTCACCACCTTCTCCTATTTTCCCCTTGAGCCCCAAGGGCTATCATCCGCACACCCTAGCCTCCATCTCCCACCCATGAGACCGGTGATAGTGCACTATTATTGGTATTTCTTAACGCACGACCGTAATTGAGCGCAGGAGTAGTGCAGGTGGGGTCTTGGTAGCCAATGCAGATATATTTCCTCTAAGAAGAGTCTTTCAAATCCTCAAATCCTTAGGATAATCAAGATTCAACAACATTTTGGATTTGAGACTCAAAGCCCCCCTTTTTTTTTCAAGTGAAATTTGTTTTAAGAGCTCAAATACTACTTATTGGTGGTTCAGAACCAATTATAATTATAGGATGAACTTAACAACCAGGCCCCAGACCAGTAATCTAACAAATAACTGAATGTATTAATGTTATAATGAATGGATTATATCTAAGAATGTTAACATTTAGTTACTATTTGTAATTTTTATATTTTTATATTATATTCATATCTACTCTTATGTTTATAATTTTTTCTAAGATTCGGATTCGTAAAGTAGTGGATGTGACCCATCTCTAATTTCCTTATTTGGAAATGATGAATTTAGAACATACTTCAACACAAATGTCACAGTGGATGAGAAAGTCCTAATGTTCCAAGACTAGCCACTGAGTCTTTGTAAAACTAGACAGCCTTAATAGCTGTATACAGTTTCAATTAACATAACTAGGTAGATAAGACGTTTTTATTAGAGATGGGGCGAGTACAAATTTTAATTTTACCTAAAAATCTAGAGACCTAATAATAAAAAACCTGAAAATAATAAAAGGTTAACTTTCCAACATTAGAAGGATATTTTATCAATTCCTTTTGTGTTCAAGTTAAGTGGTAAATTTATGGTTTAGATTCTGGTTGTTGAGTTTGTCCTATTATGATGCTGGGTTAAGCCACTAAAAAGGTTAATATATTTAGATATAATCATAAAATGTATTATTACCTAATGGCTTGGAAATGTACACTAAGATAGTGTATAGCACCGCGTCTTACTACCCGTTCGGGTTATACGCACTTACGCTAATGTGCAATGGTAGGGTGATTGTGAGGTGAAATGAAGGATCTACAGTTTAACGTGGAATCCGAACCACGGTAGAGGCCTGGCATTCCTCACATTCACAAGTTGTGATTAATACACATCTTGTCAGAGGTGAAGGAAGGGTTTGGTAATCAGATATATCTGTGCCGGGACCGAGGATTGAACCCCGGACCCTCAGCACAGAAGTCTGACACCTTACCCCTAGACCACCAGGTCACCCAAGATAGTGTAGAAACACTGTACAATAATGTAAGGTGTGTGTTAGTGAAAGAAGCCAACCTGCAAGGATAGTTAGGTCAGGTCTAGATAGAAATGAACACACTTCTCTATTCATTTCTGCTTACACTTTTACATTTCCCAGTTACACCTTGTTTTGAATTATGGCAAATATTCCTTTTTCATATAAAGAGACACATAAATAACATATAAAACACAGAGCTCTATTTAAGGAAAACCTCTTTTTTCTTTTGAGATATTTTGTGTGTATTTGGAAGAAGGTACAGGAAAGATGGATAGAAAACATATAAACACAAATGCTTTTACAATAAAACTTTACAATGCTGCCACTGGACAAAGAGGTAATCAAAGAAAGATATACCAATGGGTATTATTTTTCAGATTCTTCAAGTATATAGCCCATAGAGCTCTGTGTTTTATGTGTTATTTATATGTCTCGTAATATGAAAAAAAGTGTGTAACTGTGAAGTTTGATGTGTAAAAGTGTAGGAAGAAATGTGTTTATTCCTGTCTAGGCTTCACCTAACACGTTGGCTTACTTCACTATCACTTAAGTTACTTTACAATAATGCACAGCAATTCTATACTGTCTTATTAAATACAATAATTAATTTTCAACATTTTCAAATTTTTATTCCTTAGATTGTTGAATATGAAATTATTATATTTAATTGTCAAATGTAGAATATGAAGGTATTTGAGTATTTGAAGACCCCTCCTCCCTAATCTGTGCTGAAGAGGAGCCAGTAAACAACATTAAGTGTACTATTTATGTAGCCATCCTGAGTGATGGGTGTTAGTACTCACCATTTTCAGCGGTGATGAGCCCATGCCTGATCAGGAAATCAATGACCACAGGACAACTGGTCGTCTTGAACTCTGAGGAGAACAGCTTTTCTAGAGCTTCCTAAACACAGTCAAAGATAAAACAAGATAAACAATGGTTGGTTACTTAAAAATATAAACAGATTCACTTTTTAAATTGATCATTTATGAATGTAAAAACTTACTTTTTTCCTAAAACTCACAAACTATCTTTACCCAGAAATATTCATTAATTTCTGTTTTTAGTATTACTACTACCACCTCCTGATGATGATGCTACAATAGCATCAAAATATTGAAGTGTGTGTAAATATGTGTCAGTGTTGTTACTTTTATTTGTTTTTTCCTTCTTATTCTATCCTTTTATTTGTTTTCCTTCTATTCTATACTTTTATTTATTTTCCTTCTATTCTATAATTTTATTTACTAAAAATTGATTTCTTGATACCGTTTTCCAGGTTTTTCAGAAGGAATTCCCGTTTGTACACAACCTTTAGAGCACATGAATTTACGGCGACAGGACCTCATCAACAACCCTATTCTTATTTTTGTAACGGTGAGGAAATACAACATTTTGTAATGTCATATTTGGGGAATTGGTGTACCAAATCTGTATTCTTTCTTTGACACAAAAATTGTTGAATTTGTGCACCAAATATGTACGATATTTGCATAATGTACAAATGTTAACAATGTTAATGTTAAACAAAAGACCCGGGGGTAATAAGCTTACAGGCATACATTTGTCAAGGATTATAAAAACAACTTTGGCTTAAGATTTTAAGCCTGACCTTAACACCATTAACATGATTGTTGCAAATAAAAAGTTTGGAGTTTTTGGTAAAAAAAAAAAGATGGTAAGTTAAAATGATTTGATTGTACTTAAGATAACAGGGTGGCTACAAAACATATTTTACAAAATTCCCTGACTTTTCCAGGTTTTTCAGGCAACATTTTTCAATTTTCCCTGACTACTTGTTTCCAGTTTTAATGGTGGATGATGACTTGTTTTATTTATTATTGATCACATATTAAAAAAGTTTGTATCTACTAAACATAAACAGTTTTATCAGTTATTTAAAAAATTAAAATGTTATTTCATTTAGGTATTATTAACTTTTGTTTAAGTGTTTAGTTGTGAAATTAATGGGATTTTTAGACATATTTTTAAATTCCCTGACTTTTCCTTATTTTTAATTAAACTCCCTGACATTTCCCTGTTTTCCCTGTCATTCGAAAATTCCCCGACTTTTCCAGGTTTTCCCTGTCTGTAGCCACCATGGATAATGATATTCATTTTTTTAAATACGGCCTTTGATACACTTGCCTTAGAAACTAATTTAGGAGAATGAAATTTTAATTTTGATAAAATGTTCTGGAGTGAATCTCAGTATTTCAGGGAGAGGATGTGTGTTTGAATCATCGGGATTAGTTATTACTCTGGTGACAAGGCATAATATTCAAATATCCCAACTTCCCAAATATTACGATTTTTTTTATGTAGGGAAGGGATCTTAAATCCTTGAAAACTTTAGGATATTTGAGACAAGAGGATTCAAGAAAATTTCAAATTTGAGACTCAAATAGGTTTATTAAAAAGAGGTAGTTAATATATAGGCTACTTGTGTGTATGAACACACAGTGCCGGTAGCATAAATCTAGAGAATGTGTAATATCACAAGAGTGCCACTAACTTAAATCCAGAGTACACAGAAAATAATCTATAGTTCAACGAATATTGTATTATTTCATATAATAGCTTTGTACCGAAGGTATAATCATCTTAATAAACTGTGTGCACCATCAAAAGTCTTGTTTATTTAATATCTTTATTGATAGTGTTCATTCACAGGGCATTATCACGATTAAAATCTGTACTGCTTTAATTAGTGCTCGATCAAGGGGCAAATATCAGCTAAGTAAATGGTAACAATTTTAATTGGCACTCGATCACAGGGCTATAAATACCAATATTGAACTGTATCATTTTAATTGGTGCAATCGCAGGTTAAATAATCCGTAGCATCATAAATTGACTCCCAATCGTGGGGCAATGATATCACATCAAAAGGTTGGCAAAATAACCAGTAATTTAACACTTAGCTGAATGTATGAATGTTATAATGAATGGATTATAAGAAAGAATGTTCAAAAGTTACTTATTGCATTTTATATTTTTATATTATATTCATATCTACTCTCATGTTAATAATTTTTTCCAAGATGCTTATTAAGATGTGAAAGTAAACTAAAGATTAGAATCCAAGATTCTCTAGTTTTATGTAAAATTTTTAGTTTTGTTCTGGACACAAACACTCCTCTTTTTTTGCTGTTGTTCCAGGTGTGTGGCAGTCCTGAATAAAAAAATAAGATTAATTGGCCACACCTGATATCCCTTCCATGAACAAAGAGTAAAATCTTATAGTGTGATACCAATTTATTCTGTTTTCTCTTTTGCAAAACACTTAGACCAATTGTCACATATTCTCTTTGAATTCCTACCCTTTTTTCAACTTCGAATAACATACAGCAATACATATTTCAGATGAATTTCTTTAAAAAAGCAATTTATAAATCATAAGTGCAAGCAGAGATTTACAAGATTTACAAATAAAAATGAAATTATATCACAAATTCAGATTTAAAAATATATCCAATTCAATACTAATCAATTTTTTTTAATTATACAAAATGAAATATTGAGGGACTATTAGCTAGCTACTACTTCTGTGAATCTGTCCTGAGACAGGTATCAACTGGACATCTTCCATTTTCTTCGGTCCTGAGCGTCTTCTTTCATTCTTCCTTTCCTGATCTCTGTTAGCACTCCAAACCTTCTTCTTCCTCTTTTCCCCCTCCATGATCCTCTTCACTAAACGATCCCTAAGTAGTGTGTGGCCCAACCAAGATGTTTTTCTCTTCATTATCCTCTTCACTAAACGATCCCTAAGTAGTGTGTGGCCCAACCAAGATGTTTTCCCCCTCCATGATCCTCTTCACTAAACGATCCCTAAGTAGTGTGTGGCCCAACCAAGATGTTTTTCCCCTCCATGATCCTCTTCACTAAACGATCCCTAAGTAGTGTGTGGCCCAACCAAGATGTTTTTCTCTTCATTATCCTCTTCACTAAACGATCCCTAAGTAGTGTGTGGCCCAACCAAGATGTTTTCCCCCTCCATGATCCTCTTCACTAAACGATCCCTAAGTAGTGTGTGGCCCAACCAAGATGTTTTCCCCTCCATGATCCTCTTCACTAAACGATCCCTAAGTAGTGTGTGGCCCAACCAAGATGTTTTTCTCTTCATTATCTTCTTCACTAAACGATCCCTAAGTAGTGTGTGGCCCAACCAAGATGTTTTTCCCTCCATGATCCTCTTCACTAAACGATCCCTAAGTAGTGTGTGGCCCAACCAAGATGTTTTTCCCTCCATTATCCTCTTCACTAAACGATCCCCAAGTAGTGTGTGGCCCAACCAAGATGTTTTTCTCTTCATTATCCTCTTCACTAAACGATCCCTAAGTAGTGTGTGGCCCAACCAAGATGTTTTCCCCCTCCATGATCCTCTTCACTAAACGATCCCTAAGTAGTGTGTGGCCCAACCAAGATGTTTTTCTCTTCATTATCCTCTTCACTAAACGATCCCTAAGTAGTGTGTGGCCCAACCAAGATGTTTTTCTCTTCATTATCCTCTTCACTAAACGATCCCTAAGTAGTGTGTGGCCCAACCAAGATGTTTTTCTCTTCATTATCCTCTTCACTAAACGATCCCTAAGTAGTGTGTGGCCCAACCAAGATGTTTTTCTCTTCATTATCTTCTTCACTAAACGATCCCTAAGTAGTGTGTGGCCCAACCAAGATGTTTTTCTCTTCATTATCCTCTTCACTAAACGATCCCTAAGTAGTGTGTGGCCCAACCAAGATGTTTTTCTCTTCATTATCTCTTCACTAAACGATCCCTAAGTAGTGTGTAGCCCAACAAAGATGTTTTTCCCTCCATGATCCTCTTCACTAAACGATCCCTAAGTAGTGTGTGGCCCAACCAAGATGTTTTTCCCTCCATTATCCTCTTCACTAAACGATCCCCAAGTAGTGTGTGGCCCAACCAAGATGTTTTTCTCTTCATTATCCTCTTCACTAAACGATCCCTAAGTAGTGTGTGGCCCAACCAAGATGTTTTTCTCTTCATTATCCTCTTCACTAAACGATCCCTAAGTAGTGTGTGGCCCAACCAAGATGTTTTTCTCTTCATTATCCTCTTTATCAGGCTCCTTTCCTCTTCTACCCTCCTCAACACTTCCTCATTCCTCGGCCTGTCCATCCACTCCACAACCATCCCACTTTCTTACTTCATCTTCAAAAACACTAGATGTCTTCCATACTTTTTGGTTAATAGTGTAGCTTACAGGAAGTTTTTTAATGTTTTTAAAACATCTAGGATGCAGACTTTTCCTGACAACTAAAAGTTTCCTTTTTCCGGTTCCCGTCATGTTTGCACAAACAAAAGCTGAAACTCTGTGTTTGGAAAACTTCCCACCAACACATTTTTGGTTTTTTAAATCTATAAAACCAAAAAGTTTTGTCTCCATTAAAGATGTCTTCATCTTTATATGATTGTCTAAGGTCTGGCCAAGTGCTACGTACTCAATCGACTCTAAGGTTTAGATCTACACTTTTTGCCTCACCACAAATTTTAGCAAAGTAAATTGAATGTCAGGCTTTAAAATGATCCAGCCATCTGTTGGAATAGGTAAATTCAATACCAAAGAGTTTTCCAAATTCTGTAGCCTTTTCTTTCAAAAGTGGTCCACTCAGGAATATTTGAACTTCGACACTGTTTGAGCCACTTCAAAAGTGCTGCATCCACCTCTGTATGTTCGAATTTCCTAATTTTAAAAAAATTTCTTCTCTATCTTCTTCAAATGCCTTTAAAATTGTATCCTTATTTAAAAATAGTGTCTACAGTAGAATTCATTAATCCAAGCTCTCGGCACACTTCAGCCTTTTCCCCTCCAGTTTTACATGCTCTAATGACACATATTTTCTCTAGAATAGACAGAACTTTTGTTTTTGCACTACAACTTGCCATGATTAAAAAAATGTAGGCCTACGTATAATAAATAACAAATGACTACACATTGACTACAAAAACTAACGTAGAACTTATAAACCGCACAAAAAACCACCTTTGCTTTGAGCTTGGACGTGCACACAAGACAGTTCTACCGAGCTCACTGACAATGAAGGAGGGTTAGTCCTATCTTCATTGTGACCTTGAAGCACACACAATTCCCGCAACCCTCTCCTAGCTTCCTATAAAATAGACATCTGTAGTAATTGGCCATATTTTTCAGTATTTTTTACATAACATAAAATTTAAAGTAAAATATCTAAGATGTTTTTGATGCTACACCTGAGTGGTAATGACGCTAAAACGAAGTTTTGATAAAGTCAATAGAAGACAGTTTGAGCAGATAAAATGACGCTACGCCCAAGTTGACAGAATAGCCAAGTTCAATTGTGTATTATTATAAATTATTATAGCCCATCTAGAACTAAGCTTTTTATTTCTTTTTACTTGCTTTCGACACCTTGGAGACAAAGAATCGTGATCGTCAAAAAAGTTCAACAGTAGCTTTTGATAAATGTCGACATTTCATGACCCCCTGAAACCAAAAAAGTGGTTTTCACAACGCCGTCTATCTGTCTGTACCTCAGACTAGAGCCAAAATTATTTTACAGATTGGGATATAACTTTGTATCTGGGGTGTTTATAAAGATAAAAATAAGATACCCAACCCTAAATTAAGGGTTGTTTACTGAAGGGCAAAAAGAGAGAAAATCGATTTTCTCAAAATTTGCTCTAACAATTTTGATTAAAATTGATATCTAGACACTGTTTAACACTATAAATAATATGGCAGTCCTCATTTTCTCATGAAAATGACTGAGGGTACTTTTGCATGGCGGAGATTTTCTAATTTTTAACATTTCTCCGCAAATATTTGAGATATGAAATAATTTTTAATTATAAAGTTGTATAATTATAGATACAAATCTATTATTTGAAATATATTTTTATAAAACCAATAATTTCTAAGTTTTAAGCAAATATATATACTATTTAATTCAGGTGTTTGAAAATGAATTTATTCCTCTGCTCTTTGATCATTTTATCATTTTTTCTGTAACAGTGCTCCTAGTTCCTAATGGCATGGAGTAAATAACAGTGTATATTATTTAATTTATGATCTTTGCTGTAGTGACACCTTAACTCAGTTGGTAGCGCGTGTCTACTGAGCTACGGCTTCTGGGTCCAATTCCCGGAATGGTGGAATTTGGGTTTACCCTTTCACAGTGATGAATTATTGGGAGAAGTGAGTAAAAGATGGAGTCTACTTAGTAGAATCTAGGGTTTGGACTTAGCGCCAACTAATGTCGAAGTGAATAATTAGCAGCTAAGTCTAGATACATCTCGTTTTGTACTATGAATCAGCGTCCCGTGTGAAGGGAAAGTTGAAAATCATTGTTAAAAAACACTTTCAGTACAACCGGTGTGGCAGGACATATTTAGACTGGGACATTTTTAGGTAGTGATTCTTTGTCAATGCCGCTTTTTTTTTAAATTTCTTTTTTAATCTCTTTGTCAACGCCGCTATGTAGTTCTTAGGGAATAATTTTTAGGTAAAGGTTCTTTGCCACCCTAAGGAATTGTAGTTGTGTATGTGTGTGTGCGCGCGGCATGCATGCATGAGATATGTTTACAAACACTGGTGTTGATTGGTAAATAACTCAGGTGTGAAAGGTTGAATAAATTAGCACTAATATCCTTTAACACAAATTTCCTAGTCAACCTTGAGATTATTAGACCGCTGCACATTAACACTCGCATAACCTTTCAGATTGATGTTCTCATCACCATGTAAGGATGGTTTTTAATTTCTATTTGGGTGCAATCCAAAGCACCTATAACGGTTGGCATTCGAAAATGTCTTTGCCATTGTACCTTAGCCATATTAATTTCCTGCATTTGACGGGAATTTAATCCAGTCATGAGCTTTTAGAAGGATCCGATCCATTAAATAGTTAACAGTTTTACATTCCGTAGTTCGGTCAACTCCAAAATCCTCGACCACACCGGTCTGGAATCCAGGATCGCCCATACAATGAGGAAGTATCTCCATCAGTTTTCGGGAAGACAAGGCTCCTCCACATGTTTCGTCAGTTACTAGCATAGCTCCGCTGTTAAAATGTAAACATTTTCACTTTCAAATCGTAACAGCTATTTACATCTATTAACATCCCTCCGAACACGATACATTTTCTCGTGTCTGACCGGCAAGAACATTGCCATGATCAAACTGATGGACACGGCTGAAAAGCTAGCATGCCCCCTCCACATCTTAAAAAACCTAGATGTATCTCAGAGGAAAAGCTAGATTATACTCTCTATTCACCCAAAAAATCTAGCCAGTCCGGAAAAGTTAAGATATATCTAAGCATACTAGAGTCTACAACTTTTACTCACATAAATCCTAGTTATATCTAAAAAATGTCCAAGACTTAGCTACATCTAGTTTTTATTCACATTTCTCAGTGTCTGGGGACTGGATGCTGTGCCTGTCCTAGTCTTTAGTTATATTATAAGTCATATGAAGCTACGACAGGCCTAGCCAGCCAGTAGTGGGAAATATATGGCTTGAATAAAAATGGACCCAGACCACAGGCTGACAATGGATGTAAAAAAAATCTTTGATGTAGCGTTTCTACAACATTGTACAGACCTATTATTTTGTTTCACAAATCTTATGAGTTTTTAGTAAATGTATATTTTAAGATAAAAGTGAGAGAATGTCTGTGAGGCCCACGTACCATTTATTTATTATGTTAAGCACACAGGTTATTAATGGCATGAATTAATTGGGTAGAGATGAGGAAGGTAGCTAAGAGGAAGTGAACCAAAATTTGCGTGGGGTGAAGATGGGAAAACCAGAGTAATAAATCACTCGTGAAAAACCATCTTCAATTCACCCGGCTGAGATAAGAACCTCAACCTCCTCATCAATGGTGATCAAGGGATCGTGAGCCAATGACTTTACACCTAGAACACCGCTGCAGGTAGTTAAGCTTTGTAAACAAATATTTTTTTATAGTATTTATAATAATTAGGTACATGAATCGAGGAACGGTGATTACATTAATATTTGGGTTAACATCTCCTGAGCTATAAGTTTCATTTTATCATTTTTTCAATCATGAAAATTTATTTGGCAAAAACATTGTAATATAATAAATATTTTCCATTTGAATTAGATTTACAACAACAAGTTTAAAATGGTTGTCAGGCGATTTGAATTAAGTCAATATGTGAAAATGGAAGGACAACTTGTGGAACACTTTTTTAGAAATAAAGTAATACATTTGTGCCATGTAAACCCAAAAAACATCAAAAGCGATCAGGTGGAATGCAATTTAACATTTTAAGGTTATTTGGAATAGAGCACTTGGCTAAATCATGGTTTAAATTAGGAGGGATAGCCAGCACACTTACCTTGGTGATACTGGAGTAGAAATTGTTTAGATAGAACACTATAAAACACACAAACACATTTTTAAGGACAAGCTTTCACTGTCACAGACAGCTTCATCAGGCCAAGAGAGTAGACTGATGCTTGGTTGAACTGCAAGGTTGACTGTCCACTGTGGACTGTGAAAGCTTGTCCTTAAAAATGTGTTTGTGTGTTTTATAGTGTTCTATCTAAATTTAACATTTTAGGAATTGTTGGGTCACCACCGGTGATACAGTTATATCAATTTCATAAAACATATGACTCAATGTTATGTCAGACTTTTTTTTACTAATACATTCAGCACACTGGCTATTAATGGCTTAATCCAACGGTTCTCAAAGTGGGGTCCGCGGACTCTCAGGGGTCTTGGGGTTCATACAGGAAGATCTTCCAGGGAATCTGTGACATTACTTTATTTATTTTTTAAATATTATAAGATGTAATATAAAAAGGGTAAATTGCTGCTATTTACTAAACACAATGGAGACGCCTTCCCATATTAAATCCCGGCTAGAAAGTGAGAGTGAAAAGTGGGGAGTTGGCAACATCCCTTGTGCCCAAATCTGAGAGAGGAATTTGGAAATCAACTTTTACATTAGCTTGCTTGTCAGCCAGCACAGATCACTTTCAGAAAAAGCACATTTGATGCCTTTTCCAACAACTTATTTGTGCGAGCAAGCCTTTTCTGCTCTTAGAGGTGTAAAAAATGTTAAATGAACTCGTGGAATGAGATTTAAGGAGATTGGTCACTAAAATTGATACAGAGTTCAAGGATATTTTAAAGTCACATAAGCAATTCTATTCCTCACATAACTTATCAGTAGTTATAAACGTACAAATATAATACCTACATTTATTCTATTTTCATTTTTATTGTAATTATATCTACATTAACAATTAATTATGAGTAATTTATCGCTATAACATACTATATTTATGATTGTAATTTTTTAAAATCATTTATTCTACAGTACAGCTGTTCCCTGGTTAAAGGGTCGACGTGGTTAAGGAGTTTGAGAACCACTGGCTCTTTAACTATTGGGGTAGCAATTAGGAAGGTTGTTGAGAGGAAGTGATCCTGCATTAGCACATAGAGGGGATGGAAAAACCACAGATAAATCACATGTGGTAAGCCCATCCAATTCACCTGGCCGAGATTCGAACTTCGACCTCACTGACAACAGTGATAGAGTTCAATGCTATACTGGCATATTAGTCTACTCAGCCATCGGTGCTGGTAATATATATGTATACCTCAGTTTTAGCTTATGTGGTGCTGAATGACAGCTCACAGCTGACTTCTGACGGCTTTGAAAAGCTACCAGACCAAATTATGTATCCCTACGCCTAACCATATGATCTGCAAAAAAACATGTCTTTAGCAGTTGTCACTTCTGACAGTCAAAATTTAGGTATATATCTAAATGTTGACTGTCAGAAGTCAGCTGTGAACTGTCAGTCAGCACCACATAAGCTAAAACTGAGGTATATATATATATATGTCATACACACAACATTCTAGAAAATTGTAAGATTTGGTGTTTTCTTTTAAAAAAATTTTTTTCCTCTGGTAGCGTTTCTCCAAATGTTTCAATTTCATTTTATCTGCTTGCCTGTAGAGTAACGCAGATTTTCTGTTACCCTTATGGGAATATTGCCAAGAATAGTTTTCTTTGTTAAAAATCCCCATTGTTATACAAATTATTTATAAGATAAACAAAATCAAGCCCACTCTATAAAAAAAACTTTTAACTTAGATCATGCAAATAAGTCACAAGAAACATTTTCAATAACTCAGGTTTGGAGGTAATAGTAACAAAGTGACAGACAATTAGTGTCAAGTCAAGGGTTTTTTACTGAACAAGTTATAAATGTTTAGTAATCATTACTGCTCCTTACATTATTTAGAATGTTTTCTAAAATTATATAAGATATAGATGTGTTGAAGGAAGCAGTAACTGGGCTTACAAAAAGATGGAAAGATAGATGATGCCAAAAAGGATTGGGGAGGAGAGCGAGAGGTGGTTCTAATGACAAACCCATCTAGCAGGAGAGGATTGAACTGTTTTAACAGTTTAGACCTGATTTAATTTGAAAATACCAAATTTTGTCTAAATCAATGTATGATAAATATTCGTCGTGTATGATAAAACATTTTATGAATATAGTTCATATTAAATTTACCAGTTAAATATAAATAAGCACGTTGTTACTATCATATAGGCTGATTTCCACTTTTGTGGTTTTACACGACAGCTAGCAGAAGCGAGCAGATGGTATCAGTAATGCCAACATTGTCTGAAAGTAACTTTTGTCAACATATTTGTAAATAGTAATTATATGGTGTCACTATTATTATCACTAAAAATATTATCAATCACTTTTAACAATGCTTCCCCAAGGATTAGAGTATAATTTTCTTGTACATAATCTAATTTAAGAAAAAAAAGTCTAGTTAATTCATTCTTGTTTTTCTTTTAATTCTTGTGGCCATTACAGGTTAAATAGAGCGTGAAATTTTACATTTAATGGTATTATATTCAGTTATTCATATTTTTATACCTGGCCTCACATTTCTTTAACATAAATAAATGGTTTGTGATAATAAAGAGTAAAAAAGATACAAAATGTTTTTGAAATAATATTAAGTTTAAATTTTGTAAACACCGTGTATGGATACGATTCGCCGTTCAAACTGAAATAAGTTCCCCTACGTCATCAACCGGCAGCATAGCTTCTATCCAGTGGCCATATTTGTTTTCAGCATTTAAGGCCACTTTTAACGTTCTCTTGCTTTTAATAATTAATTTGAATTAAACAGCAAAAGAAAACTTCAAAACTTAACAACCAACCAAACGGTTATTTTCATAACCAAAATCTAACAATTTTAAATAGACATTTTAACAGTGAATTCTCGTATAAAATACAGTTAATAAAACCACCTGCGCGAGTAAAAATTTTCAAGCGAACAAAATATTTAATACTTGTAAAATTGTAGTTGAGTATTTACAGACGTATCTTTTCTACCGTTAATAATTTTATTACAATTTTGAGTAATACAGTGTCTTTTTTGAATATTAATTCGGCTACTTAGTAATCTGTGTGTTCTTTTGTGAATATTATTTCGGTGTGGAAAATAAACGTTTTTTTTAGTGATCTTAGAATATTTATTTATTAAATATAAAATAAAAGCGTGTGATAAAAAGAAAAGCGAGTGTTTCTGAGTGATCAATATACATTATTCGAAAATTTAAGTGTATCAAGACTATTAAATAAATATTTTAAGCGTATAACCCGAACGGGTAGTAAGACGCGGTGCTAAAATAAATAAATAAAAAAATAAATAAATAAAAAAATAAATATTTTAACCCCAAGATTGTATTGTGTTGGCCTCTAGGCTAATCCTCGAGTTTTATGATGTTTATATTATTCCAAACACATCTGTTAAGTGTAATAAAAAAAACTTGCGAGTGTTTCTCCAGCGTTGATAAATAAAATACCAGGCTAAGATTTCAAGTTATAAGTTATTGTATTTTTATTAGAGACTTTGTTATAACTGTTTAAAAGTAGTGAATTTAAAATAGATTTTTGTTGGTTAGGATAGCTTTTGATTTGTCATTGTCATTTATTTTATAGGCCTAAACATATTTTCTTGGATATTGATTTTTGTTTGTTAAATTATTTAAAGTTATAATAAATAGGCCTACATATTAAAACAAAATAGTATAACAGATTGTAAAGGCGAGCATAATGAATATGTTTTCTTCGAGAATTTCTCTAGAGGTAAGAATATTATTTTTCATTTCATAAACAAAAGTTTGAATTGTTATATAGTAGGCCTACTCATACAATAGCACAAAATGTTTAATTTTTAATTATTACACTACTCATCGGCGTTGACATTTAGTTGCAAGAAGGTCCTACATAGCCACAAAGGTTTTAATTTTTAAACAGTAGGCTACCACTAGGTTAAGGGACTTAATACAAATATGCTTATACCTTTATGAAGTGCTCAAAAAAGGAATTAAATCTGTGAGTAAAAGTTGTTTTTCCACATAACTATACAATATTTAAATAATTAAAGCATTGTAAAGGCCCACTTTTCAATTGATATGACTGGCTTCCAAAATATCGGTTAGGCCTACTTATAATCCTTCAACCAAACTATTCAATCATCAAAGAATCTTGCATTCATATTTGGTTTAGTACTAACGATCACCATAAGTCTATATATTTTTCTATAGGAATACTAGTACATTTAGATTTTTCACATTTATAATGTTATTAATAATACTATTTGTAAAAAAACTATGCAAATTATTTATTTATAATTATAAAAACTAATATGGGATTAAATGCAAAATTTATATTTTTTTAAAATAAAATATAATATTTTAAAATTTTATAAACAGTAATATATTATCACATTTATAATGTTATTAATAAAACTATCAACAAATAATTATTAGTAAAATAAATAAAATTTTAAAAATTATTTATTTATAATAATAAAAACCAATATGGGATTAAATACTAAATTAAAAAAAATAATATCATGGAAAAAATAAATAATTAATACTAGCCCTAACATCAACATATCGGACATGCGGCAGTGGACCTAAAATTATAAGACCTAAAGTCATAACTCCTAAACTAAATTTCTTAACTTCATAACACCTAACTTTATAAGACCTAATTTTATAAGACCTAACTTCATAGCACCTAATTTTATAACTCCTAATTTTACTAGACCTAAAAGCACTGGACCTAAAATTAATTTTTCATCGATTACTTTAAAATATCTTTAACTGTTCAAACAGGCAGTGGACCTAAAGGCACAAGACCTAATTTTATAAGACCTAATTTCACAAGACCTAACTTCACTGGACCTAATTTTATAAGACCTAACCCCACAAGACCTAATCTCACAAGCCAACAAGCACAAGACCTAACCTCACAAGACCTAAATTCATAAGACCTAAATTTATAAGGCATGCCGGCATAAGTCCTAAAACTACATTCTTTTTAACACAATGATAGGAACACAGACAAAGGCGTCAGTTTTGTCTTGTCTAATTTTCTGAGGAATGGGAGATCGTAGTTTAAATCCTGCTGGGTGTATTTCTCTCGTCATATAAAACATACCATTATCGATAAAGTGGTTTTAATAAACACGGCCAAAACGCTTGGAATGTGGAATAATGTCAAGCTCATCTAATCTAGTTTTCCACTGACAAGGAAGTTGGGATTAGAATCTTGGCCGAGCGTACCGAGGTATTTTTCTAGAGGATTCCTCACTCTATTTTCAAGCAAATGTGGGAACATTTCCCCTAAATTATTCCTTCCTCGGTCACTTTAAAATAGTGAAATTAAATGCGGATATTTCGAACGAGAAGTAAGATAAAAATCTCTGGCAGGCAGGATTGCCTCAATGTTAATAATCTCGACTGACGTGGACAGCTTTTATTTAGGAAGTATTTGTCTATCCTTTACAGGTATGCTAGAAGTGTTTTTCCACTTATTTGTTTACTCATTCTCTCTTTACGTATTTCACCGTATTTAAAATAAAGATATTAAAAATGTATTGTGGAGACATAATTATTATTAACTAAAATAAAATTTAACTGTGCAATAATCGTGGCCCAAATTTTTGTCACCCGTATCATGTATTTACTAGCACGCTCAGGCTATCCACATTTTTTCACAATGGTGTAAGAAAGAGAAATGTACAATTTAGAGGATATGTACTCTCATTTGCGTGGAGGAAAACTCAGAAACCATTTATTAAAACTCACCCTCACTTGACTGGAATTTGAACCGGGTCTCGCCATCATCAAAAATTCAGTCTATTCTCTGAATCATTCGATCACCGATGTGGACTAAAGTGCAGTTATTGAGGGAACAAACCAAATATCATTATTGGATGCTTGTATTTTATCAGCTTAATATAATGGCATATGGCATTAGAAAACTTCACTTATTTGTTGAGTCAATTAATGAGTAATTCTTATTAAAACACATATTATATACGATTATATTTTAACCAATGAAAGTCGAAAGTCTTTAGAGCCGCAACAATCACATAAATAGGTAGCCTATATAAATACTATTTATAAAATGTGAGTTTATTTTATTGAAAGCCAAAATATGTTAACATTAGGGCCTAATATATTAATTACCCTAATTAATCACTTAGGAAAATTCAAAATGGCCTCCAAAATACCTTACAACGTTATGTGGAAATCAGAGCTGGCCGCCACCAAAATCAAAGATGGCCACTCCTATACCTTATAAGCATAGCTGGAGCCCATTGATCTCTATATTATAACTGGATGGACATCTGCGGCTAAAATTTTTGAACTGTAATTTGTACAACATTGTGTAAGAGAGAAGGAAACATTCGGGTATCTCTTTCTCTCTTATACACATACAAGGCAATGTGGCATTTAAACATAATTCGCTAATTTTATTGAATTTAGGAGATATATCAATGTATGATTAGTTAAACGAAATAAATGGGTTAGTAAAAGGTTTGAAGGGCATAACTAATTTAAACACTCATGACTTGTTTCTTTAAATAAGCTGATTTAGGCTAAAATAGTAATATTTCTTACACGCCTATACGCTAAATGATCGTTTGAACGTAAGACTTCTACACAAAATTTTGTCGTTCGAACAAAATTAGCCTGGTTTTTAGCAAATATTTCATTATAGTTATCTAACATTAAATATAATATGGCTTTTGAAAGCAAAAGGCAATACACGCTAAGAGCCAACTTAATAATATTATAATATAGTAATACTTCGTATAAACCTCTAGCCTAAATGATAATTTGAATACAAAACTACTACACAAACTTTGTCATTTAAACGAACGTAAGTAAGTTTGAAGCTACCTTTTTTCATTTTAGATATCGAACTATAAACATAATATTGTTTCTGAAACCAATATATTAGCTAATAACCAATTTTAAACATACTGTAATCTTGGCAGAATGTAAACCACATTGGCTTTAGCTACTTATTTTAATATATCAAAGATTTTATTCTTATTTGTACAATGTCACATTTAAAATTGAATAATTGTATATCCTCTAATGTAAATGTGTCTTCAGTCAAGTAGGGTATAAACAAACTTTTATTCACGAGAGACACGTTTTGCTCAAGAACATTAAAAGAAACCGTTAAATTTGTCCTCTAGCTAGCAAGCAGACGACAAACTTGGTGTCACGATTTGGTGCGTTGCAAGGGGTGTGTTAGAGAGAAATACGCCATGGATTATTATTATTATGATTACTATTATTAGCCATCTTAATTTTGTTTTACATGTCTTTCTTTACAATTTTATAAAGGAGCTACAACTTAGCTTTGTTCGAGAATATTCAGTTCATCTTGACGAATATGAAGCATACAGTTTTTCAAAGCACCGCAGGATTGTTTACGATAACTGCATTATTGATAATGTCGTAATATATCAATGACAATGTGGGTAATAAACCTATTTATATAAAAAAATAATGCTGCATTATATTACCCAGCCAAAATATTGACACTTTTGAATCACTAAGGTAGAAATGAAGAAGGTATAATGTAGAGTAATTATCACTGTATTTGCATGGAGGTGGAGTGGGAAACCATAAAGGAAAATACACCTCAGTACACATAGGTCATATGCCTGAACGAGCTGGGTTTTAAAAAGTAAACACTCAACTCCAAGAAATGACTTGTGGACTAGGGATAGAGTGAAAACCTCACTTCCGAGAAATGAATAGTGTGAAGCCACGCTTACACGAGGCCAGTTGATGGCAGGTTAGACGCGTCAATTTTCGAATTTGCCTGACAAATGGCCTCGTGTATACGCGGCTATAGTAAAGAATGAGTAAGGAAAATTTTGCTCGGGACTGCACTTCTGTTTAATTTGTCCTATCTAGGCCTTTTCTTGGTAATAAGTATTCACCCACACTTCTCACTTACTCATTTTCGTTCTTGTATACCGCCTATAGCCAGGAATATCTCTTCAGCCTTCTGACACTGTAAAACCAGATCGAAACTGAAACTTTTTCGGAGGGATGGGGAAGGAGGAGGAGGAAAACTTGATAAGGAGTCAGTATCATCTGGCTTACCGGCGAAGAAGATTTGGATTCGAGTCCTGGCTGGAATCACCCACTTTACTGGAAAGGATTTTTTATCCTTTTTCTAGGAATATGCTGGTATACTTCCGCTTGAATTACTTCCTGATACTTAAATAGGGAGATTCAGATATTTCTGGGGGGAATTTTTTTTATTAAAATGGTGGACATCGACGCCGCCCCATCCCCTGGCGTTGCGACGTCCCCACCCCACCTCTTCGTCCCTTATTAATTGCATTGATTAATTAACTACTTTAATTAATCGCTTTGAACAATTCAAAATAGCCACCAAAATACCTTAAAACGTTATGTGGAAATCCAAGATGGTCGCTAAAAATCCTTACAACTTTATATGAAAATCCAGAAGGACCGCCCTATACCTTATAACGTGATGTGGAAATTCTAGATGGCCGCCACCAAAATTAAAGCTCACCACCCCTATAACTTATAAGTAGAGGGGGATACAGAACTCTAAAGCCCATCAACGCGACCTCATGATGACAAATTCCGTACGCCCAACAACGAATTTACATTCTTTCTCCAGGCACTGCATCTCCAGGCTGATGCACTTGACATATTCTGAATACCTCCTCTACACCACATCCTCAACAACCTAACTCCACAGCGGTAAATTACCCACGTTTCCTCGTAAGGTTATGATATTTCTTCCCTTTGACTTAACTTTTTCTCCCTGACACACTCATTTTTGCTGCAAAATTCCCTTTTTGATACTATTAACATTATTTTTGACAGGTATTGCCCCCTGAGCCCAAGAGCCCACAATGGTAGTTACCCTTGACGCTCTGAAACCTCCTCCAAAATGACGTCCCGACGCCTCCAACACCCGGACCTCATAACGGTAATTTACCCTCAACGTCTGGACGCCCCACGAACACGACACCCGCGGCACTCCCAACAACTCGAACCCATAGCTGTAAATACCTGGCGCCCTGTTGCTCCTAGAAACTCGAGCCCATATCAATAACTTCTCATCCTGACCCCCTCTCTCCCAACCAGAGCAGGTATCGACAGGCTTTCCACCCCTTTCCTCTAACCCCGTGCTCCATACCCTACATTCTCTAACCTGCACGACAATTTAGAGATGGCGGCATGGGTTTAAAAATAGAAATAAAATCTTATTAAAATATAATTAAAGTTATATTTAACCTTATAGTGTGATGTGGAAAATCACAATGGATCCCTACCCCACCCCCTTTTTTGTACTCAGCCTATGCAGGTCCCGATATGCACCCTCAACCCAAGGTTATATATGCCCTCAAGGCAAGGTAGTTGGTTCTAAAATCTAGGAGGTGATGAATTATTTTAATGTTTTTTAATGTTGTTTATTTGATGGTCACGATGGGCCTGAATATTTTTGATGATATGGAAGTTATAATTTATTACACCTAGCCTTATAAGACCTAACGGCACAAGACCTAACGGCACAAGACCTAATGGCACAAGACCTAACGGCACAAGACCTAATGGCACAAGACCTAAATGATACAAGAACTAAACCCCATAAGACCTAAATTTATAAGACCTAATTTTATAAGACCTAACTTCATAGCACCTAATTTTATAACTCCTAACTTTACTAGACCTAAAAGCACTGGACCTAAAATTCATTTTTCATCGATTACTTTAAAAATATCTTTAACTGTTCAAACAGGCAGTGGACCTAAAGGCACAAGACCTAATTTTATAAGACCTAATTTCATAAGACCTAACTTCACTGGACCTAATTTTATAAGACCTAAAGTCATAGCTCCTAAACTTTAGGTCTTGTGAAATTAGGTCCACTGCATGTCATCCAACATATCAAGGTCAACAATAAATAAAAAATTAATATATATATAAATAAAAAATAAATAAAACAGTCATATATGTTTCTTGTATAGACCTCAATTTTGGCTGTCAGAAGTGACAGCTGATAAATACATGTTTTTGCAGATCATATAGTTCGGCGGAAGGATACATAGTTACTTTTCAAAGCTATCAGAAGTCAGCTGTGAGCTGTCAGTCAGCACCACAAAAGATAAAATTGAGGTATAGTTTCTGAGAGATAAGCTATACATTATCATTCTTATACGGTAGGTGTCTATATGAAACTTAAGAACATTTTTTCAAGTGAAATTAGTTTTAAAAGTGTAATACAGATTCTTGGTGGTTATTTACGGGAAAGGCCAGCCGAGTAGTTGGGAGTCGACCAACTGAACATGGAGGTGTTCAGACTTTGAGAATTCTATCTAGCCAATCATGGCCAACAACTTCACCTTCATCAAAACAACATTTAGTCTTTATGACAAATTTACAATTTAAACTAATTATTTTTGACAATTTAAGGTTTAAATCATAAAATAACATTTAATTTTGTTTTTTATAAAAAATTATCTAAAATTAATTAGTTGAAATGACAATAAAAAAATACAATTTTTAATGAGGGTGATACTGTAGTGTATAAAGAGATGGAGAGGAATCAAATAAAGAAGGTGGAATATAAGAAGGCCACAATGTTGTGTTACGTACGGCTGCAGGTAGAAGCTGGAAACTTTCCACCTCTCCATCACTGTTGTATGGCACAAAGTCCAGGGGCAGCTCAAGGTCAAACACAAACTCCGTGTTGGGGAACAGTCCTCGCTCGCTCTCAAAGTAGAACCTTTCACAAAGTACAAACCACTTTATTAGCAGCTCCAAGTTGTTCATTTTACAGCATATCCCAACCAGGATTACATACTGCCACAGAGCATTGTGATATATTATATGTACGTAGCTTTAAAAATGGACACAAAGTTGTTTTAATAAGTAAAAATAGTCATAGACCCTGTTCCCTTATAGCCCAGGAAAAAAAAAGGCTTTCAAGTGAGATTAATTTATAATTAGCTATAAATTTGAGGGTCTTCTCCAAATGACAGGTGAAATGAAATCCCAAAAGTCCTCTGCAGTGCGATGTAAGCTTTCATCAAAAATGTCAGATCAAAGATGGCCGCCGTATAACAACCACCTCTCCTCAAGTTTTCCCTCTTATCTCTGTTAAAAAACCTGATATTTCAAATCTGAAAAAAACATAATTTCTCCATAGATGTCCCTCTTTCGTATATACTATGAATGTAGCTGTAAAAGTCCATTACTTTTTTATTCGATTTATAAACTTAATTTTTTAAAATTGAACTGCACCCAGTGCAGTGTTTGCTTATTTGGTCTCGTAGCTTCAAAACGACAACAAAATCAATTATATTTTTATCGAGTTTATTTTAACGTTTATTTAGAAAAAATCATTCAAATCCACCAAAAATTGATGAAGATATAAATTTTTTGTTGCGACACGACCAAACCTTGGGAAATAACTTCTCTCATTTCGAAGAGTATATAAGTTTTGTTTACCGTTACTTGTTTTTATTTATTTTATATATTACTTTATTATTTTATGAGTAAATTGGAAAATATTTCACTGAGTTGGTAGTTATTGTAATATGTATCTGTAATTGAATGCAATAACTCAAAGGTCCAAAGTACCAAGCTTCAGTAAATGCAGGTTTTTCAAAAGCAATTTTATTGAAATTAAAATAGGTACAATAGATATTTACATAAAAGTGAGCTACATGAATGATGTAAAAGTTTTAAAAGTACAAAGGTATCAATATTTTAAGGTCATTCATCACCATCATCTTCAGCGTCCTCAGGAGGTGCCAAATTCTTACACAACTCTCTGAGGCAAACAAAACAGAACTTGGAACAGTGAAGACCTGCCTGCTTGCATTTGCAAGATTTAACGTCACAATCTTGCATTTACATGGATTCATGTTAAAAAGATCTTCGGAAGCTGCTGGTATAGTTGATGGTACTGGGATTAAGATGCCTTCCATCATAATCCATCCCCATGTAGTAGGATTTAGATAGTTTCCAAACCACCGTTGCACTTGAAGGTAAACTCGAAGCGAATGCTGGGAAGCAGTTGAACTGGCTGGTGGAAGATTCACCAGATTACATTTAGAAGAAAGTTTTTTCTTGGATTCTCTATTGTAATGGTTGTATCGTAGCTAATCCAGGGAAGTTATTTTTTGCCCTCCTCCAAACTGTTGAATTAGAAACGCCTCCCCTATTTTAACAACTTTTTGAGAGTCAAGAAGTGGAGTGTTTAACCGTGAAATAGCATAAAGAAGTTTGCACTTTTTTGTAAGTAATTTGAACACTGTTGTCTTCCCCGTTCTATAAATTGCTGAAGTTGTATCCCAACCAGTGGCTGCGTGCAAAAAGAGAAAAGAATCCTTTGGCCGCAGGAAGAAAAATAATGTATTTGGAATCCCTAGTGCTATCAAGATAGCCGGAAGAACGGAATCAGTACCCACCACTGCGATTGATCTGCCATCATTCTCACAGCATCTATTGCAGTTGTGCAGATTAGTGTGTCTGCATAGTCTTCTGCCTGTATCATGCGTACCCCTCCAGAAGTGAAATATTGCCACATAATTAGAATCAGCCGTGACTTTTTTCAGAGTTTCGCAAGAAGCTAGTTTGATTATTAGTAGCCAACATGTTTTAGTCGAATGCAATTGTTGCTGACATTTTCAAAACCATTCTTCTTTGCCTCTCAACACATTTAGTGGATGATACAGATGTGTACCCATCAAAAACTAATGCTACACATGGAGAAAAATGTTTCTTGACCAAGTTGACATATTTCAGACATATATCTTTGTATATTTCAGGTTTGCCCCAAAGCAATGTATGCACAAGGAATTCTCCATCTACTACATAGAAGCATGTGGATGGTTTTTGGACACACGGCTCAACAGAATCAATTATGGCAGCTAGAACTGATTTTTCATTTTTCCTCATGAAAACCTCAAACAGTGAGGGGGCTGAGGGGATAATTCATACTTGAGATGTTCTTGGAGCTTTCCTTTTTCATTGGTCTGAATCACAGGCTCTCTTTCTCCTCTGAAGTTTTATTTCACCAAACTAACCATCAGTGATAGATAGAAACTTTTGGCCAAGATATTTTGCTTGGTGGCAGTTTGTTTTGTTATCAGCTACCAGGCCACAAGCAATGTTCATCAGCACACCTTTAGGGGATGAATCATCAAAGGGATTGTGAAGTAACAGCCAATTAGAAAGCTTTGTCGAGTCTGAGCAATCTCAAGATTGACTGGATGGTCGAAATTCAATGTGTTGCTCTGACGAAACAAAGATTTTTCCACAAAAATCTTCTAGCGCTTCTGATATCTTCATTTTAATGGGGCACGTTGAAACCATCTAGATAAAGTTGAGTCAGTCATTCCTCGGCCCTGGGTCACTCCCTCTGACACTTTCGTCGATTTGATAAAGGACTGCTCTAATATCATATCTGGAGGCACTCCACTCCATTCCCTATCTTTTCTGCGAATTGTAAAGTACCCTACTGTAAATTTTACAAACTCAACTCTATCCATTCTCTCCTTAAGTCCTTCCATTTCCTGAACATATAAATGAGCACATTTGGCATAAAACCAGTGTCCTGCAGAATGGAAATAAGGATAATAGATTTTATACAATACAAGTGTAAATCCCAATCACCGATTCTATCTGCTTGAATGTACAGAATACAAAGTTTAACCTGTTATATGTATTGCAACCACAGTTGACCAGTTCTGAGAAATTCATGATTTCCTGGTATTTCCTCAATCACTTTAATAAAATGTTGAATATTAGGGTATGTTTTAAGATCATCAATGCTGTCTTTTCTTGCAAGCATAACGTCATGAATGGAGTATTGTGTATTACATTTGTGGCTTCGTCTAATTGCTGAGAATGTTCCAAAACCGTAGCATGCAGGGCTATGAATGTCAAATATGCATGCCCAAGCATCATTATTACAACAGTATTTTTGGCATACAACACACCCCAAAGTTCCTGGATTCCACAACCTGACATCAAGCACCCAATTGTTCCTAAATAGGATATCAGCAGATGGAAACCCTCAAGTCTTACTAAAACTTTTGACAAATTCATGTTTGAATCAGCTGCAGAAACTATTTCCATAGCTTTCCAATAAAGAGGTTGGTCGAAAGTGGCTATATAAGTTGTTTTTTTCCAAGGTTCTGGTGAATTTTTTACGAGATGTAAACATACTCGTAGATGGTTTGCAAACACAGCTTGTTCAAGATTTAAGACATATTTTTCATTAATATGAAGAACACTCTTTATTTTAACATTTGAAAGGCAGATATTTGTTCTTTTCTTATAGATTGCTATTTCTCTTCTAGCCATTGCTGACAGATTTGTGAGTCTAGGCACACGAGAATCGGTAACAATTGGTTCAGGTGGAGTACTTATTCTAATACTACCTATACAATGAAACGTATTATGACCATCTAGAGTTCTGGTATTGAAATCTGCATTATTAAATACCCACTGCGTAAAATGAGATAACATCTGGGTAGGAGAAAAGCACATGCATGAAAACTAAAATCTTCGAATTTCACTGTAGCTAGTGCATACTCCCAGACCGTGGAGAGTATCAACAAGCTGCTGAGAAGCAAAATGATGGAGACAGTAGGCTCCAGCTGCAAGTTGGATGGGAGATATAAAACTGTTTGGCCTACTCATTGAAATGATCGAATGGCAACATTTTCCATGTATTTTCTACTTTTAGTAACTTCTCCTACTAAAATTTTCAAAGTTTCAGGAAGACAGTACTTTGGTTACTAAACATGCTTTCAGGTTGCAGGTACAACTTACTCTTGAATATCTGCAACTGAATGTCCTCTCATATAGTTTTGGCTGCCAATAAAACAATGCAAATTTCTCATTGCGATCGTTGCTGTCCCTTTTTTTGTACCACGCATCATACAAGAGTGGCTTACTTGCATCCTTAAATATCAAGACTGTTTACCTACCAACACCATCGCAGCACTTTTACGGCTACATTCATAGTATATACGAAAGAGGGACATCTATGGAGAAATTATGTTTTTTTTCAGATTTGAAATATCAGGTTTTTTAACAGAGATATGAGGGAAAACTTGAGGAGAGGTGGTTGTTATACGGCGGCCATCTTTGATCTGACATTTTTGATGAAAGCTTACATCGCACTGCAGAGGACTTTTGGGATTTCATTTCACCTGTCATTTGGAGAAAACCCTCAAATTTATAGCTAATTATAAATTAATTTCATTTGGGCTCGCTTTTTTTGCCTTTTTTCCCCTGGGCTATTATGGGCTAACTTACAAAATTGACCCTAAAATGTATTATATTTGTTAAATGTAAATATAAATTGTGTTTTTAAAATTTAATTTTTTGATGTTTTCTCAAGACTTGACAAATATTTTTAATTATTTGTTTGATCAAAAATATCGTATACTAATTTTCCATTGCAAGGAGGATTGAAGGGCAAGGTGTACACACTTACCAGAAAACTGTAGACCTAAAAGTTCACAATTAAAACACAACAAAACACATAATTATGTAATTTTCAGATTACAGTCCCCTTCTTCATCAATAAAGAGTAAAACACAGACTGGGCTATGGCAGTATGGCTAGAGGTAGGTCATGGTCACCTAGATTATGATGTTGCCTGTTCAAACTTGTATCTTTACTCTTGGTAGATGGATAGAATGTTGTATATATAACTTATTCAATTATTCAATTATTGAATTAAATTATATTATCTGTTAATTTATTTTATTTACTGACTGGTATGAGTAGGCCTGCTTGGAGGAAAAGGTGAGAAGGTTATCTAAGGTTGAGACCAGGGATTTGGTAATATATTGGTGAGCAAGTTCCCACCTACGAAGCTGAGATGCATTCCAACTATTGGGGAGTGCTCGTATAACTCTAGTACTATAGGCCTAGTATTGTGTGTTTGGGCATGAAATGCTACTGGTTTGTCAGGGTTATTGTGGTTGGTGTCAAAATGAAGACCATTCATTTGTTGTCTGAGTGTTCCTGTGGTGAGGTCGATGTATTCAGGAATGCAGTAGTTACAATGTAGCTGGTATATAAGATTGTCTGAGTATTCCTGTGGTGAGGTCGATGTATTCAGCAATGCAGTAGTTGCAATGTAGCTGGTATATAAGATTGTCTGAGTGTTCCTGTGGTGAGGTCAATGTATTCAGGAATGCAGTAGTTGCAATGTAGCTGGTATATAAGATTGTCTGAGTATTCCTGTGGTGTGGTCGATGTATTCAGGAATGCAGTAGTTGCAATGTAGCTGGTATATAAGATTGTCTGAGTGTTCCTGTGGTGAGGTCAATGTATTCAGCAATGCACTAGTTGCAATGTAGCTGATATATAAGGTTGTCTGAGTGTTCCTGTGGTGAGGTCGATACATCAGATTGTTTGAATGTTCTTGTGGTGAGGTCGATGTATTCAGCAATGCACTAGTTGCAATGTAGCTAGTATATAAGATTGTCTGAGGGTTCCTGTGGTGAGGTTGATATATTCAGGAATGCACTAGTTGCAATGTAGCTGATATATAAGATTGTCTGAGTGTTCCTGTGGTGAGGTCGATGTATTCAGGAATGCACTAGTTGCAATGTAGCTGGTATATAAGATTGTCTGAGTGTTCCTGTGGTGAGGTCGATGTATTCAGCAATGCACTAGTTACAATGTAGCTGGTATATAAGATTGTCTGAGTGTTCCTGTGGTGAGGTCGATGTATTCAGAAATGCACTAGTTGCAATGTAGCTGGTATATAAGATTGTCTGAGTGTTCCTGTGGTGAGGTCGATGTATTCAGCAATGCAGTAGTTACAATGTAGCTGGTATATAAGATTGTCTGAGTATTCCTGTGGTGAGGTCGATATATTCAGGAATGCACTAGTTGCAATGTAGCTGATATATAAGGTTGTCTGAGTATTCCTGTGGTGAGGTCGATGTATTCAGCAATGCAGTAGTTACAATGTAGCTGGTATATAAGATTGTCTGAGTATTCCTGTGGTGAGGTCGATGTATTCAGGAATGCACTAGTTGCAATGTAGCTGGTATATAAGATTGTCTGAGTATTCCTGTGGTGAGGTCGATGTATTCAGGAATGCAGTAGTTGCAATGTAGCTAGTATATAAGATTGTCTGAGGGTTCCTGTGGTGAGGTCGATATATTCAGGAATGCACTAGTTGCAATGTAGCTGATATATAAGGTTGTCTGTCGAGCACTCATTGTGTATTCCATTTGTGTGAGTCTGCTGTTAATGAGGTGGAAGGTTGGTGAATTTTGCAGGTACTGCATCTCTGTTTGTTGCATAGGTAGGCCCGATGTTGTTTGTTGCAAGTGTAGGAACCTTTGGCCTGATGTTGTTTGTTGCAAGTGTAGGAACCTTTGGTCTGATGTTGTTTGTTGCAAATATAGGAACCTTTGGCTTGATGTTTGTTACAAGGGTAGAAACTTTTGGCCTGATGATGTTTGTTGCAAGGGTAGGAACCTTTGGCCTGCTGATGTTTGTTGCAAGGGTAGGGAGTGAGAACCTTTGGCCTGATGATGTTTATTGCTAGGGTAGGAACCTTTGGCATGATGTTGTTTGTTGCAAGGGTATGAACCTTTGGCCTAATGTTGTTTGTTGCGAGGGTAGGAACCTTTGGCCTGATGATGTTTATTGCAAGGGTAGGGAGTGAGAACCTTTGGCTTGAAGATGTTTGTTGCAAGTGTAGGAACCTTTGGCTTGAAGATGTTTGTTGCAAGGGTAGGGAGTGAGAACCTTTGGCCTGAAGATGTTTGTTGCAAGGGTAGGGAGTGAGAACCTTTGGCCTGATGATGTTTATTGCAAGGGTAGGAACCTTTGGCATGATGTTGTTTGTTGCAAGGGTATGAACCTTTGGCCTGATGTTGTTTGTTGCGAGGGTAGGAACCTTTGGCCTGATGATGTTTATTGCAAGGGTAGGGAGTGAGAACCTTTGGCCTGATTATGTTTATTGCAAGGGTATGAACCTTTGGCCTGATGTTTGTTGCAAGTGTAGGAACCTTTGGCTTGATGTTTGTTACAATGGTAGGAACCTTTGGCCTGATGTTTGTTACAAGGGTAGGAACCTTTGGCCTGATGTTTGTTACAAGGGTAGGAACCTTTGGCCTGATGTTTGTTGCAAGGGTAGGAACCTTTGGCCCGATGTTGTTTGTTACGAGGGTAGGAACCTTTGGCCTGATGATGTTTGTTACAAGGGTATGAACCTTTGGCCCGATGTTGTTTGTTGCAAGGGTAGGAACCTTTGGCCCGATGTTGTTTGTTACGAGGGTAGGAACCTTTGGCCTGATGATGTTTGTTGCGAGGGTAGGAACCTTTGGCCTGATGTTTGTTGCAAGGGTAGGAACCTTTGGCCCGATGT
This sequence comes from Timema podura, assembly GCA_033556935.1. Taxonomy (NCBI): domain Eukaryota; kingdom Metazoa; phylum Arthropoda; class Insecta; order Phasmatodea; family Timematidae; genus Timema; species Timema podura. Next base: position 71,792,845 of record JAVRXN010000001.1, read on the forward strand.
TGTTTGTTACGAGGGTAGGAACCTTTGGCCTGATGATGTTTGTTGCGAGGTTAGGAACCTTTGGCCTGATGATGTTTGTTGCGAGGTTAGGAACCTTTGGCCTGATGATGTTTGTTGCAAGTGTAGGAACCTTTGGCCTGATGATGTTTGTTGCAAGGGTAGGAACCTTTGGCCTGATGTTTGTTGCAAGGGTAGGAACCTTTGGCCCGATGTTGTTTGTTACGAGGGTAGGAACCTTTGGCCTGATGATGTTTGTTGCGAGGGTAGGAACCTTTGGCCTGATGATGTTTGTTGCAAGTGTAGGAACCTTTGGCCTGATGATGTTTGTTGCAAGTGTAGGAACCTTTGGCCTGATGTTGTTTGTTGTTGTTTGTGGCTGGGTCGGACAATTTATGGTGAGCCAGAATGTTCCGAAGATTAGGGGAGCGTTTGAATGTGGTTCTTGGAGCACTGTTGATAATATTTTGTGTGAGAGGTGATGAGGTTAGGATAAATCTGAGTTTGTCTAGTCCTTCATAATACTGGGTGGTGAGCGGTATGTCATTGGAAGGATGTTTCTTGATATGTTCTCGATTGAATATGACTGTTGTGTTTAGGGTATTCTCAGGCTGTGAAAGCCTTGAAGAGTTGTTGACATTGCTTGTTAAGGTATTTTTCCTCAGAACATATGTTTGGCTCTGGTAGCTAGAATATAGGGTTGAGATTGTTTTACGTGAAGAGGATGGTTGTTTTGGAAATGGAGGTATTGTTGATGGTGTTTAGTTCCAGATCCAGGAATATGGCATGGTGTTGTGAAATGTTCCAGCTGAATCTAAGGGTGCTTTGGTTACTTAACCTGTTCGGGAACTAAGATAAATTAGTTTCAGAATCTATCAATGTTCTTGTATGGTAATATCTCTGTATGCTCACAATGACTAGTTAAATGTACAACTTAAGACCCTTGTTTGGCAAGTTGCGTGAGATAGCCTCTTACATTTAAATTAAAATGGTTAATTTTGTCTTTCTTTCCATATTTACATATACATGCGTTTTTGTCAGAATTGGCCTATACTAATTAATTTTCATAACAATTTTTAAAATTATGGTTGAATGGATTAGAGGTGTCAAGAAAATACAGCATTATAGCGGCAAATGTTTGGGGATCATAGAAAATGAAAGACAAGCTGATATATTTAAAATTATTTTTAAAATAATAAACTGAGCTATCGCCCAATGGCTTGGAAATGTATAATGTGTAGAAACACTGTACAATAATGTAAGGTGTGTGTTAGTGAAGGAAGCCAACCTGCAAGGATAGTTAGGTCAGGTCTAGATAGAAATGAACAAACTTCTCTATTCATTTCTGCTTACACTTTTACATTTCCCAGTTACATCTTGTTTTGAATTATGGCAAATATTCCTTTTTCATATAAAGAGACACATTGAAAATACAAAAAACACAAAGAGAAACATTATATGAAAAGTATACTTCTAGAATAATCTGAATATATAGATTGCTTGCTGAGAAATTAATACTTTAAGACTAGCTATTATATTTTTTAATTTTTTTTAAATTATTTTAATTTTATTAATAATAATATATAATAAAAATAATGAATATAATAATAATAATAATAATAATAATAATAATGAATAGTAATAATATAATAATAATAATAATAATAATAATAATATAATAATATATAATAATAATAAAAATAATAATTAATAAAATAATAATAATTATAAATAATAATTAATAATATATAATAATATTTAATAATATAATAATTAATAATAATATTAATAATAATATAATAAGTTATTTCAAGTATAGTCTTTGTTAGTCCTAACACCTTTCTAATAGAACAAAACTTCATTGGTAAAAGAGATGATCTTGATATCCTTTGGTATTCTGCACGTCTTGTTGGAAAATATTTAAATAAATAATATAGTGAGCACATAAATTGGTAACTAGTCCAACTATAGTTAGCATGTGAGGTTTGTTAGCACCAAGGACAATGTGTAGAGAACAAGTTCCAAAATCAGCAGCTCAGGATCCTGTGGAGAATCCCCCTTCAAGTCACTTTTGAGAGCATTTAAAAATACCTACAAGGTTTACATTTGACCCATCCATGGAGACTTGAAGCATTTTTTATGATACAAAACTCAATTTTGAAAAAAAAAAAAAAAAAAAAAAGACCTAGTCCATACACAATGGGAGCCAAGTGTATCTTTGGAATTTCTGGGCAATATTACAATCGGAAAACATTTCTTTGAGAAGATCACTAAAAGCAGAAAAACTTCTAGCCAAAGAATGTGTCATAATTAGTCCACAATATTTCAGCATGAGAAGCTTCATCTTTGACATCACACAGCAATATCATCTACCCTTGTATCAAACAAGATAGACCAGAGGGGAGTATTCAAGGGGTGTTAAAACTAGAACTGTCAGTAGTGCTCAAATTATAAATATTAGGAGTTTCAAAATGCTGATGCAAACTGTCATCGCCAACATATTTTCAGTGTTTGATTCTAAATTCAAGTATATTTCCAGTATTAAAAAATAATAATCGGTCAAAATCAGTTTAAAATGTGATAACAGTAACTTAAACCAACCTTCATAGAACCAATCAATTTGAATTTGTACTCTCATCAAATATTTAGTTTCATAATATAAAGAAATGTTAAAACTCCATTGCAGCACTCACGAGACACATCCAGCCGGCCTCAGGTTTGCCATTTGCTCAGAGGTTATTGATGCTTCCTCCGCTGCTTCTTTATAAGCAGTTTCCAGGATCCCAAATCCTACAGAGAGACCGCCACCAACCTGTACAGATAAAAACATGTACAACTTGACACAAACCATTAGTTAGCATCAGGGAACACATTTTGATCACCTCAAAATGTAAACAAAAAATGAACTATAAACTAATCTAAAAATAAAAAAATTACTTCTACATTAAAAAAAAAGACCTTAAAAATGTAAACAAAAAGTCGTAATAAATGCACATGACTAAATAAAACACAAGGTTTGCAAATGTAAAGTAAAACCTACCTATGCAATGAAGTCTTTAACAACCAAACTCTTGCTCTGCTATTTATAATATAGATGCTTGAGAAGTGATTGTTACCGCTCCCAACGCAACCCTCTCCAGCTTATTTGCACTCTCGCCAGAAATGTGTATTTTATAAACAAACAAGCAAAGAGGATACCAATCCAACTACTTGGAAGAATTTGTGTGTTTATAAAATAGTGATATTATTTAAAAATTTAAAATGACTCAATTACAACTAAAAAATTCCTTCAAATGTCTAAAAGTGACTTTAAAAGGATGAAAACCAAGAAAATATAAAATGTTCATTTGTACAACCAGGGAACCATGACCAGAGTTTATGTAACTATGAGCATTGTATATGATGAAGCAATCATCAATATCTGGGCTCTGGTTAGCGTGTTTAGACTTGCTAGAACTTCTCTTCGAGACTAGGTATATTAGGAATACATTTGTAATGTATACATAGGTTGCTTTATCTTTTATAAGCTGTTTTGTGTTATAGAGTATGTTCTTTTCATTTAGACTGTTATTAAAAAGACTGGTTCTGTAATATGGAAATAAATTACCCGATTTAAATTTGGCCACTATCTCCTTCAAAGTAGTCCCCTTGTGCAGCGATACACCGATCCTGGTGCTTTTTCCACTTTGGGAAATCTCCCTGGAAGTCCTTGTCTTGAAGTGTGCACACCACCACTAATTCACGGTGTAAAACGAACTTTAACTTAAATCTTGGAGAAGAGGACGAAGTCACAGAGGGTCAACTATACGGGGTGAAAGTTTACGTGGCGGGTGCATTGTCAGTTTAAGCACCAATTGCTCTAACGTTTCTTAACCTCCTCAGGAGTGCAACAGAACATTACAGCATGAACTTGGCTTGACAGTCTGGGACGAGTTCATTCTGCAAAATCCTGCGAATGTCAAGAAAAACGATGAGCATGCACTCGATCGCGCTCCTGACCTGCCTCAAACTTGTTCTGTCTTGGAGATCTGGGGCTCTTCCACTGTGTTATTTGGTCACCGGGTCGTGATCCAACTCTCGTCCCTAGTGGTGATCCTCAACATGAAGGTTGTGTCATCCAGAGGCATGTTACGGGTTCCTGAGAGACTTTTGCACTGTGCTCAGAATCCTGGGTACAAACTTGGCGGCAATACAGTGCATGCTAAAAACGTATGTGAGGATCGCCTGCACTGATCTGTATGACACATTGACTATGTCAGATATGTCCTTAATGGTCATTCAGCGATCTTCACGCACAAGTTGACTAACTCTGACCAAAATTTCTGAGTTTGTGCTCGTGGAAGGTCACCCTGACCTCTCTTCATCTTTCAGTGAAGTGCGAGTGCCATTCAAAACACATCGGACGGCTCATAGTTTCATTGCCGTAAGTCTGCCGCATCATTTGGAAGGTCTCCCTTCTAGGGTTTCTGAGTAAGACGCAGAATTTAATGTTCGCTCTCTGCTCGAGTTTGTGGTCCATAGTAAAATCGCAAATGCACCTGTGCACATTGTCAAATAAAAGTGTGTAACACATAAACTAGTCTACACAGAACAATGTCACATCTCACCCCACCAGTGCGGGCATTCCCATGATGCACTGTTTTCAATTTACAGAACCAGTCTTGAAACATTTTGATACTCCCTCATGTGTGTATACACACATAATGCAAATTGTCCCAGCTAAGTAGATGGGAACTGGCACATCAATGGCTCACTAAGGCTAGAAAACCACCCAACCTAAATATTGGTTAACTAGGTTTGATAGCAACACCAGCACTACCTGTCATCCATTGAACAATGTAACAATGTATGAACCTCCAGGGAAGTTCTCATCCTGCACAAACAAGTTGGTATCACTGAAGCTAACTTCCTGTTTAGTCTTACCACCATTACTAACTACTACTTCCTGGGAAAGATGTAATGAGAGCATTATAATATTGAAGTGTGATAGTGTTTACTTTTATTTGTGCTTTGTTTCTATACTTGCTTACTATCATCATCATCATCATCATGAACTGTTTCCAGCCTGTGGCCAGGTCTGCTTAGTAAAATGCCTCCTCCATCTCCCTCTGTCCTTCCACCACTATACTCCTCCAACTTGCTATCTGTTCCTCCTATCTCTTCCCTCATATCCATTTATCTTCTTGGAATACTCTCCTCTTCCATCAATATTTTGTGTCTGTACCATCTCATCTTTGCTTCCTCAACTTCTAATCATACTTTATTCATAAACCTATCTCTTCTGGTGACAGTCACTTGCGTTCTATAAAATTCCCTAAATGGTTTCCATTTTTCTGAAAGCAATCTTAGTTCTTTTGAAATAGGTTCGTAGAGGAGGTTTTGTAATTAGTGTTTAGAACAGGAAATATATGCAGTCGTTCTATACTTTAATGTTGCTAGTAATTGGAGGTAAGGGGGATATTACAGTACATAGACATCACTAGCTCTTATTTATTGGGGGGGGGGGGGATTTAACCAAGTCCATACCCAGTTTTTTTGGGTGGAAGGGGTAACAAGGGGGGGGGAGGGGAGGGGACATGCAGTGGCTCTTGGTGAGTTGTCTATAATGAGTTGTACATTTTTTTTACATTAAATATTTTATGAAGCATTTTAAAATGTAACACATAGTTCAGCTCATAGCTATTAGAAAATGTAATAGACTCTGATAAGCTATAGTCCTAGACGTCAACGAGAAAAAAAATGTGACTATTCATACTTTCGGAAGAAGCGGTCAAAACCTCTTTTCCTTGTTACAATCCCAGAAATAAACAATTTTTCCTTCACATAAAAGAAAAAATAATCATGTTTTTTTCAAAATGAATAACAAATATGTGATAGAGCCCAACTTATTTAGCTACTATATTAATGATATAAATTACCTTACGTGAATCTTTTTTTTTTTTTTTTTTTTTTTTGTATTCTAGGTTGAGAAAGTGGGTCAACACAAACTATGAGGACATTTTAGTTTTTATTGCCACAACACTGCTGATGGTTAGAAACCAACATTTATCCATTCCGGAACATTGGTCAAGTGATCCCACTCTTCACACTCCAATATTTCAAAAGGTCATAACGATATATAATTATTTTGAGCACTCTCCATTTTACGAACAATGAACATCCCAATAAAGATTACAGCCTAAGCCAAATTAGAATTGTTGTGGATCGTTTCAGAAATAATTTCAAAAATTTCTGACAGCTTTTGCTCATTTATGTAATGATGGTTTAGTTTTATTCAAACAATACATAAAAACAAAGCAGCATCAATGTGGGATCAAACTGATTGTACTATAACTGGCAAAATACTTACACAGGGGCTACAAATGAAATCAATGATGATCATAATTTAGGTGTCTCAGGTGCAGTTGTCACAACAATGTTAAAATACTACCTTGATAAGAGGCATGTTTTATTTGTTGATAACTGGTATACAAATTGTCCGGGCAACGAATGCATGTGGAACTGTCCTAAGTACTAAACTAAAAACAGGAAAGTGGGAAATGAAATGTACTGACATAATGATGGCACAACAGGAAGGATGTGCATGTTTTCACAACCATGCATAAAAATTATTTTCAGGACACTGGGGAAAAAAATTTATTATAAGTCTGTTTTGAAGCCCACTGCCGTTTGATTATAATTAAAACATGGAGGCTGTTGACAAATCAGATATGCTTCCGAGTTCCTTGAAACGACTCTTGGTTCCTCAGTCTACAAAATTGCTCAAGGAGTTGTAAGGCCATATGATCTTACCGTTAATAATAATAAATCGTTTTGACCATAGTTCAACTGTTTTAATTTACACAACTTAACCTAACGTTGAGAGTGAAACATGGGATGGTTTGCTTGCGCATCCCAAGCGAGCGGTGGTACGAGTGCCGAGCGTGTTCCAGTGACTGATGAGTTGGCCACCACAAAGCTCGCGCCGGGGTAGGAAACTACTCTACAGCGCTGCACCAGACAACTGTGCGCCCAGTAGAAAGGGGTGGGGGAAAGCTTGTTACATCAAGGGCACATCATTCGGATGTGTCTGCAAAACTATCAAATGGTGTAAGATTTTTTTTCCCATTTTTGACCTAGCTCTTCATTATACTCTCTAACATCTGGCAAGCATCTCCCATTAACAGATTTTCAACTACAAATAATAAAAGAGCCTAAGAAAAATGTATCCTGGCAGACCATCAGTCAATATTTTGATTGACAGGCTAGGTACACGTGTTGTTCCGTGCTTCACCGAGTACCACACATAAGAAATACTAGGCAATGTGGTGTATAACTTATATTATGTAAATATTTCCATTTTTCCTAAATTAATAAAAGAGTACTGTTTTTTTACTATATTTTAAGACACAAAAAACATGAGTGAATCACTAATCAACACCAAACCACATTTTTCAATATATAGGCGTTGATAAGAAAATATTACAAGATGATGAACAAACAATTATGAGTACATTTAAAAAAGTAACCTCATGCACCTGTTTAAGACCGGGGAACAAGAAACAATAACAGTTTAGTTATCTTTAGAAAGTAAATAAACAAATACTTTTATACTCTCCATTTGAATGTGTTTGGTTGCATCCTGTCTTAGTCAGGCCCACGCTGTGGTAAATGGTAGCAGGTGCTTGATGGCATTGTTGGCGAGTTCAGGGTACTCTGATTTCACTTGGATCCATCAGACGCCAATTCCATAAGCTGATCAAAGATACGAGCTCAAAGGATTCCTAATACCTTACTTTGAACAGGCTCTGGGAAATATTTTTAGGCCATCTTGCAGGATTATTGTATGGTTCTGAGATAATTGCACTAATTCATCATTGATTAGTTCTCCTGCAGAATGCAAAAAGTCATCAAGTGCAGAAAATGAATCGTACTCCCCACAACCAGGCCTTTTACTCCAAAGTTCACTTTTTGGTAGAAATGCTTTTATTTTATATTGCAATTTAAAAATGGTTACATCACACCCTTGGAAGTGACAGGATACTGAAAATATCGCCGAGATATGCAACCTGCGCTAGCCACTTGAAATTGTGGAAAATACATTTACTTGCTTCATCAGTGTCATAAAGCTCATCCCTAAACTCTTCAAAGGACTTCCCCTTGACATCCATCTCACATGTCTTCGCACAATACATTAAAAAGACAAGAGTTCAATGACTGTGATTTAATTAAATTAACCACTTTAACTACTTGTTTCAATACAATGTCCAGTTCAGAAGGCACTCCTTTTACAACTAAATGTTCTCTGTGGATAAAGCAGTGAGTTGAACTTCTTTACCTTTGCTGTAAAACCTCTTTTCTTTCCCACACAATACTGGTGCACTGTCAGTACCGACTCAGACACATTTTTTACAATCCAAATTGTGTTTTATGAAATAATCATTAACCATACCAAAAATATCATCTTCTGTACTGCGAGTTTTTAACGATAAGCAAAACAAAAAGTCATCATGAACTTCTTTTTGTAAATGCATGCTAAAAGTTGACACAAGTTTTCTATGTTTCTGCTTTCGTCCACATGTAAAGCAAAATAACTACTACCACACACGTCACACAAGTGTGATTAATCGCTCTTCCACATTAAATGCCAGAGATGGCGTGCGACGCTGAATTGTATCATTCAACAAAGGAATCATGTCTATTGCTCACCCAGCCATCTTCCCAAGTATAATATTCACCATCAATTTAGCCGGTGGCTTTACAAGTGTTTCAGTGACGGTATGCCCTTAACCAGTTTTTGCCACAAGTAAAGCCACTTGGAATGATGACTGTATTTTTAATTCCTTCACACCAGTAGTAACAGAAGTGTTTGATTTCTGTAATGAGAGCATCACTTTATGTTTGTTTTTAAAATATTCAACAGGTTTATGAGCTAAATTTGCATGTCTTGTTTGAAAATGCCATTAAAGTTTTGAAGGTTTCATGGCGTTGCTAGACAAAGTGTCATAGCACACAACACAAAGAGGGTTAGGTGCAAGTTCGTCACCAGTCCAATAACAGAGCAACTGGCTTGAAAACAATTGTCAATGATTTTAGTTTTAGCAGGTCCATGTGGAGTCTTATCGATTTCACTTATTCAGTAGGGCCCTCGTATCCACTGATTCAGTATCCGCGGTCTACCGGTGCCCAATTTAATCGACTTTTAATTAAAGAAAAACAATCATTTATAAGTTTCAAACCAGGCGCCAAGCGAAGTACCTATGTACATTACTCGACTCATCACCATCATCCCCCCACCACGTGATCCTCACAACAACAAGAATGGAGAATAGTAAGTGTACAGTACATATAACTATTACTTTATTTAATGTTAGAATGTAAGAATAACTAACTGCCGAATGCAAATGGCTACTCAGTACTGATGTATAGTATCATTTTGGTAGGAAGGACAGTAGAAGTTAGTCATAAAGTTACTAAAAGTAATCTTAATATATTCATACATCAAGTCATGTTATCTGCAACAGTCACGTTTGGTAGATATTAACAATACTTAAAGAATAATACAAATAATATAAAAAAATGTTATCAATGTTGGCCGCTAATAAGTATGTTTGAATTTTCTCTGTTCTTCCAACCAAGATCTGTGTATTTGTATAATGTATTGCACATTTAACCTTGATGGCGGTGGAATTGGTACACTCTCATCTTAGTGCTATAGACCACTCTACACACCACTTATCAAGTTGCATTACTTGCGTGTTACAAATAAAGATTAATTTTCATGGGACCACCTAGAACCTAGCCACGGACCACTGTTTGAGAACCACTGCTTTAGTGAAATACATTTCTAAAATTAATTGTTCTTATCTGTTATTTTAAGCCCTTCTCCTTAATTAGTGGATTGACGAAATCGTCGGCCAAATACATAGATGAATGGTTTCGATGACATATTCAGGTCTTAAATGTGAAGAAAATGTTATTCCACCAGCTATATTATTAGGGTGGCCACTCAAACTATAGAATAACATTCTTGGTTTTCCTGGCAAAAAAAAAAAAATTCTCAATCTTTTTTAAAGGCTTTGCCTTCGGTTTAGAGACTAGCAAATTATCCTGAATGAAAATGTTTTGTAAAAGGTGTATTGAATATGCCACTAAATTTTAGCACTCAATAGTATGTAATTTTTTACTAAAATAATTCGTAACCATCTTCTGGTGGGAGATTTCGCCAGGATCCACAAAAGATAGGACCCGCCTCTTCCCTTCGAAAAAATTAATTCAGGGTACAACCATGCGATTTTTTATTTTAGATGTGTATGTAGTAGGCAAGTTAACCAGTAGCATGTATGTAAATGTGATACACTTAGTGGTGGCGGAACATTATCTGTATAGGTAATAGGTATGTAAATACGAGTTGAATTAGTTTTCGTTAAAAAAACCTAGGATAAACCTGTCTAATTTTTCATTCATATTGTGTATTTAACTATTTATTAACATATTTGGAGAAAAATCAAATATAAATACACACAAAACATTTCACGCTTAGTAATATCAAACTGGATATATCAATATCATTACCTTCAAGTCTTACGAATAGCAATATCGAAATAATCGATTATCAACTTGGGTTTAGACCAAACAATAATAACACTGAAACATGTCGTCTTAGAAGACTAAACTGCTATCAAATAGGAAAAGAGAATAAAAATCAAGAAGGTATAATTTTGCCAAACATGACTGCCTGTAGCATTAATGTCCTTGCTTGGACCTAGCGTGAAATCTTTTAAAGGCTGTAAACAAAGAATCAATATATCAAAATGTAGGTATCATAATTTGTAAAAGTAAAAATCAGGATTTTTAATGCTAGCCTCAGATAAAAAATAAGCTTAAATACCCTGAAAACACTAATTTTTCTTTTGATCCATTTTATACGATAAAATAAGTAAAAATTGATACTAATATAAACATCAGCCCTGGTATAGTGCTATCACCAGTGTTACCATGTTGAAAATTATATTTCATATGTGGTATTTGCCAAATTACAAATAAATTGTATTTATTTTTATTTATTTTATTTGTGTGAAAACAGTAGAATTTGTGTAGAAATTAGTTTTATCCCAAATGCAGTTTGCATGTCCTATCATAATGATATTGAATGTAGCATGTGCATCATTGTACACACCATGTTGTCCCACTTCCCTGGCCAAGTCTCCTTGGTTGGGGACCTCCTCTGCAGCCAGATACACAGCCCTTTCTCTGGATCCATCACGTAGCCGTTGATATCCACGCCATAGTTGCGAATACCAAACAAGCCTACCACACACATCCATCAAGCATAAATCAATCTTCAATAATAGTCAATTATGTATAATATGCAAGAATTAAAAATTACAATTTTTCTTCACAAACCAGTTGGTCACACTGAGTATATATTATAAAATATTAAAAAGTCACCATATTATATTTTAGTTCCTCTTAAGTTTAATTAACGCTTTCTAAAGCAAATATATTCCCTAAGTTAAAGTGTACCTACGCAGGCAGTTAAATTAATAACTACTATGAGAGTGGTAGAACATTAATATGTCTAACTTTATACTTAAAACATAGGTAACAGGTACCAGAATATAAAACAATCACTAAGACAATTTTAACTCTCCACATTTCAAGCATATTTTAGCAGAAATTGGAATTAGTTCATCAAAATGGAAAGAAGAGATTCTATCCGGTAATTTCTATGAACTTAAATTTTTTGCATCAAAGTAAGTAGATTATAATTTGTATTTAAATATTTTGAGAGGGAATAGGGCAGTAAGTTATGTGCGCTCAAAATTGAAACCAAAATCATTTGGCCTAAAATATCAACTTTACAGGAAGTTATTTGACAGTCACTTATGGAGAGAAAGCAGACCCGTGTCCAAATAATTGTACATGACTGGCTTGAGATGGAAATCATCTTTCCACATCAGATAGCTTGTTCATAAATTATGAAAAATGACACAGAAATCAAAACCTGGTCCCTTGGCTTAACGTGAGCTATCCAGGGATCGCCCCGTGCTCAGGGTCATTCTTCACTCATAGTTTGTGATAGAGTCTGTGATAGATGTGTGGGAATCGTCTGCTAATATGTACCACAACCATCAGTGGTTCGAAAGTGGCTTTTATGCTGCCGTTTCTACAAATGACTTCAAAAAAGACTAAATATTATATTAATTTAGAAACAAAAGTATATTCTATTTAACTAAATATGACACACTTTGCCAACAAGTAACGTCACAAAAATCATTGTGAATGTTTCCTGTGTCCTGGTACATGCTAACACCTACATTAGGTGGCTAATACAGCTCAAACCAGGTGCACAGTCATGGTATTAAATAAACAGTTTCAACATTTTACTATACTAAAACTATTTAAAATATCGACACTCGTGTTCCAAAGTTTTCTAGTTTGTCGCAGCAACTGCCTGATGTTTGCTGTCTCTCACACGATACACATAAACCAAATCATAGCATTTCAAGATAAGAACTTCCAGTTAGACTGTTTTCTTAGAAAAAGGAGCAATCCACCTTTTAACTTGAGAGAGCACCTTTGGGGAATCCCGCACATTCTCCACTGTTGCTCTAGGAGTTTTAGTTGGCGATATGCCAATGTTACGTTTGTTAACTTTCCCACTGATGTGGAATGTTGACTTGTTGTTGAAAGTTAGATCCTCACTAAAACTGCACACATTTTCAAACGGGATGGAGCACCATTGCCCCAATGGCAGTGAGAAGTTAGAAATTATCTCGATGAAAATTATCCAAAGTGTCAAAAACATGTATCTCACATGTTGGCCACCACAAAGTCCCGATCTAAAAACCTGTGTTGGGATATGTCAAAGACAAGTTGTGATCTGAAACAACAATAGCTATTGCTGGAGTTGATCAAGAAATGTCCCCTTCTTCATAATGTAGGAGAAATGTAATAAAAATATAAGGGTGAGGAGGATTAGAAATGAAAAGGTAGGAGAGAACAGCTGTATTTAAGAAAGGCCTAGTGCCCAAGAATAAGATTCAAAGTGTAGGGGTTGAATGGGAAAGGTGCACTGCTACAATGTTACTCAACGCACAAACCAAATACACATCACTGAATTAGTGACCCTGACCCTCCTGTAACAGGGTCCCTACAGTATTTGTGAAAAAATTCTCCCTGACTTTTCCTTGACCATTTTCCCAAGTTCCTGATCAACTTCTCAAAAATTTCCACTATAATTTTATGGTACTATCCATGTTGAAATATTAATTTAATTACATTTATTTCTGCTCCTCCTCCCCTACAGCCGACCTTGCCTCACCTCTCATGGAAGAATAAGAAAGCAGACGTCTTGCCAATCAGTTCAGGGAAAATGATGGAAAAATAACAAAATATATCAAACCCTATCAAAAAGGAAAGGCTGAAATCCATCTGCAATTGTTTTGCAGAAAGCTAGTATAACTTCAGGAATGGATCACAGGCTGCTCTTTTCAGTATCCCTAACAGCTTTTGTTTTAGGAAGCTTTTCTTCTTTGTGAAACTTAACGTGGTCCCAAATTTGTGATGCCCTTTGAAAGCACGTTGCATTCTCTAACACTTCACACCACAGAACTTCAAAGGAAAAGTTGTACACCCTGTCAACTGGGTAAACAATGCTTGACGAGCTGTAGAATCAGTGAAAGGTAGTGCATGTAACACATAAGCTAATTTTATCCCAATTGACAGGTTCCACTCTTTCAAGGAATAACAATGAAGCTCACATGTCCGATTTATCAATAATACTTCATTGTCTGTGACAGATTTAGTTTCCTGAAGAAGTGTTATAAACTTTAAATTGACATTTGGGCCACCCATTGACACTTGTATGAACTTTGGAAGAGGAGAAATACCATCAGAGAAATGCTTAAGTAATTCTTCAGCGGTGCTTCTATCGAAAAAAACACTGTCCAAGCAATGACTGACAACTTTATGATTTTCCTTGTCCCAGAATCTGAATACAATGTCCATTTGCCCTCGTTGAATAACTTTATTCAATGCCTCATCAAAACAAATTACAAAGTTGTTGCATAATTTTAGTTAGTCCAGTAAATTGTTATGAAAGAAATGGAGCCAAGCCACTGCGGAACACTCGGAAACATAAACTGAAAAATTGTACATAAATTATTACATGAATTGAAATACATTTTATTGTCAACAACTTGCAAAGCCCAAATGACTTCCCCTTATTTATATTATCTTCATAACAAAAGTGTTAGGGTTTCGTTGAGCCACTACACTACTTTCACTTTTGGCAACACCTTCCTTCTGCGGCTTTACAATTTCTAATGAGATAGAAGTGTGACATGAATTGTCATTTCCCTGACTTTCCCTGATCATTATTTTTCCCTGACTTTCCCTGACTTTCCAGACCGTAGGAACCCTGTGTAAACACCTGACCTCTAATCAATATTCTATTGGTTTAGACGTCAAAGTGCATAGCAGTCTTCAGTTGTTAGAATCATGGTAGCTAATATCACTCAGAACTGTGTCATGTGGTATCTTTCACCGGCGGAACACTTACAACCAGTTCACAGAACACAAGAACCAATGGTATACACTAATGATTTGAGTGGTAAATTCTTACAATTTTATAATGTAATGAGCCACGGGAATAGAAACAATAGCCATCATAATTATTGCAACACCAAAAATGATGAAACATTTCCCAAACAAGATCTGAAGAAAGTTTTGACTCTAGTTTATATTATAGGTGAATGAAAGCTTTTAAACCAATATATACTGGAGATTCATTGAAAATGGAGAGTTAAATACTAAAACACATGGTTAAATAATGTAAAGTAAGTGATAGTGAAGGAAGCCAACCTGAAAGGATAGTTAGGTTAGGTCTAGATAGGAACAAACACACTTCTATCTTCATATCTAATTGAACTTTTACACTTCACAGTTACACATGGTTTGAATCTTCGAAAGTGTTCCTTTTTCATACAAGTGACACATATAAAACATAAAGAAAGATATTATATGAAATACATGTTTGAAGAATTTGAAATATAACTGAAAACTTGCATTGTTACCAAATTGATGCGAGGGAATGGAAGTTCGAATAAGAGACCTTAATCTATTCACCCCATATTTGATGGGACTCAATTGTTTTAAAAAAAGCCATGAAGGCTAAGAAACATTTGGAGAAATGTTAGGATTACTTTGTAGACCTACACCTACGAGCATCCCCCTCAGCTCCAATAGACCTACCTTGGCTACCAAGCTTATTAAAATATATATTATATTATTTCAAATACCACAACAATCCAATGTGAAGTTTCACTTTAAGAGCCTGCTGAGGAGAAGAAACCAATATCCTGGTACAAGATGTATTAACCTATGTGTATAAAAACATCACCCCTAGCTATGACCCTGAGAAAACCATCAATCCAGAACTCACAAGATTTAGGCCTCTCTGTCTACAGCAATACATCACAGACCTCTCTCTGACCACAGATCATCCCCTCTAGCAATACATCACAGACCTCTCTCTGACCACAGATCATCCCTCTAGCAATACATCACAGACCTCTCTCTGACCACAGATCATCCCCTCTAGCAATACATCACAGACCTCTCTCTGACCACAGATCACCCTCTCTAGCAATACATCACAGACCTCTCTCTGACCACAGATCATCCTCTCTAGCAATACATCACAGACCTCTCTCTGACCACAGATCATCCTCTCTAGCAATACATCACAGACCTCTCTCTGTCTACAGATCATCCCCTCTAGCAATACATCACAGACCTCTCTCTGACCACAGATCATCCCCTCTAGCAATACATCACAGACCTCTCTCTGACCACAGATCAAGCAATACATCACAGACCTCTCTCTGACCACAGATCATCCCCTCTAGCAATACATCACAGACCTCTCTCTGACCACAGATCATCCCCTCTAGCAATACATCACAGACCTCTCTCTGACCACAGATCATCCCCTCTAGCAATACATCACAGACCTCTCTCTGACCACAGATCATCCTCTCTAGCAATACATCACAAGCTTCCCTATGACCACAGATCATCCCCTCTAGCAATACATCACAGACCTCTCTCTTTCTACAGATCATCCCCTCTAGCAATACATCACAGACCTCTCTCTGACCACAGATCATCCTCTCTAGCAATACATCACAGACCTCTCTCTGACCACAGATCATCCCCTCTAGCAATACATCACAGACCTCTCTCTGACCACAGATCATCCTCTCTAGCAATACATCACAAGCTTCCCTATGACCACAGATCATCCCCTCTAGCAATACATCACAGACCTCTCTCTGACCACAGATCATCCCCTCTAGCAATACATCACAGACCTCTCTCTGACCACAGATCATCCCCTCTAGCAATACATCACAGACCTCTCTCTGACCACAGATCATCCCCTCTAGCAATACATCACAGACCTCTCTCTGACCACAGATCATCCTCTCTAGCAATACATCACAAGCTTCCCTATGACCACAGATCATCCCCTCTAGCAATACATCACAGACCTCTCTCTGTCTACAGATCATCCTCTCTAGCAATACATCACAGACCTCTCTCTGTCTACAGATCATCCTCTCTAGCAATACATCACAAGCTTCCCTATGACCACAGATCATCCCCTCTAGCAATACATCACAGACCTCTCTCTGACCACAGATCATCCCCTCTAGCAATACATCACAGACCTCTCTCTGACCACAGATCATCCTCTCTAGCAATACATCACAGACCTCTCTCTGTCTACAGATCATCCCCTCTAGCAATACATCACAGACCTCTCTCTTTCTACAGATCATCCCCTCTAGCAATACATCACAGACCTCTCTCTGACCACAGATCATCCTCTCTAGCAATACATCACAGACCTCTCTCTGTCTACAGATCATCCCCTCTAGCAATACATCACAGACCTCTCTCTGACCACAGATCATCCTCTCTAGCAATACATCACAGACCTCTCTCTGTCTACAGATCATCCCCTCTAGCAATACATCACAGACCTCTCTCTTTCTACAGATCATCCCCTCTAGCAATACATCACAGACCTCTCTCTGTCTACAGATCATCCCCTCTAGCAATACATCACATACCTCACTCTGACTACAGATCATCCCCTCTAGCAATACATCACAGACCTCTCTCTGACCACAGATCATCCTCTCTAGCAATACATCACAGACCTCTCTCTGACCACAGATCATCCTCTCTAGCAATACATCACAGACCTCTCTCTGTCTACAGATCATCCTCTCTAGCAATACATCACAGACCTTTCTCTGTCTACAGATCATCCCCTCTAGCAATACATCACATACCTCACTGACCACAGATCATCCTCTCTAGCAATACATCACAGACCTCTCTCTGACCACAGATCATCCCCTCTAGCAATACATCACAGACCTCTCTCTGACCACAGATCATCCCCTCTAGCAATACATCACAGACCTCTCTCTGTCTACAGATCATCCCCTCTAGCAATACATCACAGACCTCTCTCTGACCACAGATCATCCCCTCTAGCAATACATCACAGACCTCTCTCTGACCACAGATCATCCCCTCTAGCAATACATCACAGACCTCTCTCTGTCTACAGATCATCCCCTCTAGCAATACATCACAGACCTCTCTCTGTCTACAGATCATCCTTTCAGGAAATAAATCACCTATTTTCTATCCAACATATCTGATCCATATTTTTCTGACACTATGTCTAAAACCAAGAAACTAAACTTCAATGAACAAAAAGCAATTACATCCCTTCGTGTCAACAAGAATGCCGATCAAGGACCCATCCAATACAGTTGTTTTTAACCGCTCGGCCTACATTGTTGAAGCTATAACCTAACTAGCGGTCATGTCCACATACAAAATCCGCCAAGAATATCCCATAGAAGGCTACAAAAGAGGAATCAAGGAATATATTCAGAGCAAGGGCCCCTCCAGAAACTTTCACCTAAGTCTATAAGGCTTCTTACCACTGATAAGCCTCAAATTGTACTCAACATTTGTGCCAACATTCACAAAAGATCCCTCCCATTGTCTCTGGAATTGTTTCCCCTACAGAAATAATATTTGCCTTTGCTGATTCTCACCTACAGCCCTTATTAAACGAACTTCCATCATACATCCAAGACAAAAAACATTTCCTAAATTGCCTGCACCAAAGTGGAGAGCCACTCCCTGAATCCTTCTTAGTTACAATTGATATCACTGCTCTATACACCAACATCCCCCATATTCATGGTCGAGCTGCAATGAATCATTTTATAAATCTGAGACCACAAAATTCCACACCCACCACTTTTTTCTTGCTTGAATTATCCAGAATAATTCTGGAAAAGAACATTATTTGCAGATCAAGGTCAATGCTATGGAGACTCACACGGCCCCTTCCTATGCCAATCTCTTCATGGGTCGACTGGAAGAACGTCTCATATGTTCTCTCAATATCTCAGTACAGCATGTCACCTAATTGTATGTTGATGTCATACGCATGAACAATCATCGTTTGTATACCAACCACAAGGATCTAGATAAACCAGTTCCTTCCCATGCCAGCACTCACAGTAAGGACTTACAATCATCGTTTGTATACCAACCACAAGGATCTAGATAAACCAGTTCCTTCCCATGCCAACATTGACAATAAGGACTTACAATCATTGTTTGTATACCAACCACAAGGATCTAGATAAACCAGTTCCTTCCCATGCCAACATTGACAATAAGGACTTATAATCATTGTTTGTATACCAACCACAAGGATCTAGATAAACCAGTTCCTTCCCATGCCAGCACTCACAATAAGGACTTATAATCATTGTTTGTATACCAACCACAAGGATCTAGATAAACCAGTTCCTTCCCATGCCAACATTGACAATAAGGACTTATAATCATTGTTTGTATACCAACCACAAGGATCTAGATAAACCAGTTCCTTCCCATGCCAGCACTCACAATAAGGACTTACAATCATTGTTTGAATACCAACCACAAGGATCTAGATAAACCAGTTCCTTTCCATGCCAACACTCACAGTAAGGACTTACAATCATTGTTTGTATACCAACCAACCACAAGGATCTAGATAAACCAGTTCCTTCCCATGCCAACACTTAGACTCCTGCTACACTACCAGAGTACTCAGAGCGTTCCCTACAACTATCAGCTCAGACAATGGGAACTTGCACATCAATGGGTGACCAAATACAGACTACCCACTGATTTAAACCTGAGATAAAAACTTTTATTATTTCAATCATAGTCTCTTTTAGTCTTAAAGATGTTTAATTTTTTTTCAACAAGCTATCTATCTATTCAAGCCTCCATTTTGTTACATCAATTTGGTAACACTGCAAGTGTTCAGTTATAGTCCAAATTTTTCAAGCAAGTAGTTCCCATTTATTTTTATAATATAACTGGATGGGCATCCGAGACTTTCGGGTATCTCTTTCTCTCAAACACATTCAAGACAATGTGCAGGGTGGCCACAGAAATTCCTTTTTCAAATTCCCTGACTGTTCCAGATTTTCCATACAACATTTTTAATTTTTCCCTGATCAAGTTTTACCCGTTTATATAACTGTTGGCCACCAAGTATGAATCGATCTTCAAAAGGACACATGTTTGAACTGATATTAATTGTCTGTGACCTGCACTGGTGAGCACATTGACAAAGGTGTCAGTCCCAGTGATGGGGAGGTCCCTTCTCAAATGCATGTAATTTGTTAAGATTAACAAGGAACGAATCAGAACAGTGGAGATGTACAATATTGTTGTTTTAGTTTTTTGTTCATTACTCATGCAAGTGAACAAGTAATGAAATACTTTATCGGATATTGTCTTGTGAATTTGATTAAGCCCTTTCGTTCCAAATAAACCTAAACAAAGTTCACACACATGTGCATTAGATGACCTTGGTTCAGGTTAAGAAAATAATCAAAGCAATGTCTGAAGGCACTTTATCTGTGATTGCCATAATATACAATAATGGTAATGGGTTAAGGCGATTGGCTCTTTTAATTTGGCGTTGAAATGCAGAGCCATGGGAATAAACGGTTATCTTCAAGAATATGTTGATCAGGTTATACTTTTTATATACCTCCGCTATAATTTTAACAGTGATCAAATATCTATAAAACTGATATTTTTCAATTGAAAACTGCCGGCTTCATAACAAAAAATAAGAAAATTTAGCAATTGCTAAACATCAATACATTATCTTAGAAGGGGTGTTGAAAATATTAACATAAACATTTCCCTTATTCCCAAGAAAAGTGATATTTACATATGTATAATTTTACACAAGACCTGTCCGGTAGCTAGCGCTATCTACAGTTTTCGTGATCCATCTGTTCTTGTTGGCGCGGAAGGATACTTTGGTAGGTTGTGAAGCCACGCCATGCCTATCACCCACCTGCCCATCATCCCACCAAAATAGGTTTTAGACTTGCACTCGACAGAGCCAAGGGCCTTAACAAAAACAAACAAAAAAAATCAATGTTTCTCTTGTTTTGATAAAATAATGATAATACCTTATTCTCCCTGCTTTAAAATTTCACGACAGTTCCAGGTTTTCTCGGTTTTTGGCCACCCCGATGTGGCAGTTTGACATCATTCGCTAATTTGTATGAATATATCAGATGCATCAACGTATTTGGTAGTTAAATGAAATAAATGTGTTAATAAAAGGTTTGAAAAGCTCGAAACTCTTAACTTGATTCTTTAAAAAAGTTGTTGTAGGCTAATATATACCATAATTTTGGAAGGAAGCCCGTTTTGTATGGTCTTATTTCGTACCAAAATCCTACCACATAGTAGTAATTTTGGTAGGATTAAAGACCTTCCAGAAGGGACTTACTAATACCATTCTAGAAATCTGTTTATCCTACCAAAATACTACTATAAAGTAGAATTCTGGAACAAAATAAATAAGTTATTCCAGAATGGACTTCAAACAAAAATTATTATGTAGAACTTCCTAAAAGTCTCTAACCTAAATAATTGTTTGAGGGTAATACCACAACACAAACGTTGTCATTCAAACAGATGTAATCAAGTTGTAAGATAATTTCATTATAATTATCTTACTTTCACTGTAATATCTTGTTCTGAAATGAGTATACAAGTTAATAGCCAACTTTAAATATATTGTAGCCTTAGCAGAATGTAGACAACATGGGTGAAAGCTACATATTTTTAATATATCAAAGATTTTACTAATATTTGTACACTATTACCTGTGAAACTGAATTATATATCCTTTAATGTAAATGTTTATTCACCCAAGTGTGATAAATATTACTTCACTATTTTCAATGTATGAACCAGAGAGATGTTTTCCCACAAGGACTTTGAAAGAAATCATTAGAGCTGTCCCCCCATACTCTAGCAGACAACAAATTTGAACGTCATGCTCTGGTCCTATGCAAGGCATATGTTTATGTCCATCCAGTATAATATGGAGGAGGCTGAAGTGGAAAGAGGAGTTGTAATGAGAGTGAAAAGCATGTATGAGGGAGGATAACAGGGGTTGTGTTAAGATGGAGAGTGGAAGAACAGAGTGGTTCCAAATAAAAATTGGAGTGAAACAGGGGAATGCCCTTTCACCATTACTGTTTGAAATGGTAATGGGAATGGTCAGCAACAAAGTGGCATGAAAACTTGGGGAGGAAAGCCTAAGTTTTGATGGAGTAGAGCTATATAAAATATCTTAGAAGCATGATTGAGGAGAAAGGTGGAAGAAGGGAGGATCGAATGAAAAGAGGCCAGCAGGGAGAGTTGTTCTATATGTGTGTATGCTGTGTGGAGAAGATAAGCCCCCTTGAAGTGTAAGGAAGTGTTGTACAGGGCATACTTTGTACCCATTGTCACATATGCAGCAGAAACATGGACAATGAATATAAGAGAGACTAGGAAAGTGGAGGACATGGGAATGAAGTTTGTGAGGACATGTTAGCTGTCACGAGGAGAAACAAGATTAGGAATGAAGTTATCTGGGAAAGAGTGGGAGTACAGGGAGTACATGAAATAGTGGAGGAAGCAAGATTGAGATGGTATGGGCATGTAATGAGGATGTTGGGTACAGAGATAGTAAGGAAGAAGATGAGAGTATGGAATGTAACGAGGATGTTGGAGTACATGAGATAGTAGAGGAAGCAAGATTGAGATGGTATGGGCATGTAATGAGGATGTTGGAGTACATTAGATAGTAGAGGAAGTAAGATTGAGATGGTATGGGCATGTAATGAGGATGTTGGAGTACATTAGATAGTAGAGGAAGCAAGACTGGGATGGTATGGGCATGTAATGAGGATGGAAAAAGAGAGGATGCCAAAAAAAATGTTGGAAATGAAGTTTGTAGAAAAAGATTGCAAGGGAGGCCAAGAAAGAGATGGGAGGAGCAGATAACAGAAAGTGTTCAAGTGAGAGGAGAAGAATGGATCAAATTAAACGCGGAAGAATGGTGGAAGGATAGACTAAGATGGAGGCATTTTACTAAACTTTACCCAACCAATGGTTGATGCCGCTGATGATGAGTATGGTATAAAGCTCACTGGTAGGTCCATTTAATAATTCATTTTGTGTTATTTATGTGCATGTGTCTCTTTATATGAAAAAGGAATATTTGCCATAATTCAAAACAAGGTGTAACTGGGAAATGTAAAAGTGTAAGCAGAAATGAATAGAGAAGTTTGTTCATTTCTATCTAGACCTGAACCTAACTATCCTTGCAGGTTGGCTTTCTTCACTAACACACACCTTACATTATTGTACAGTGTTTCTACACATTATAAAATTCCAAACCATTAAGTAGGTAATAATTCATTTTGTTAAAAACACACTAAAAGCAATATTTGATTTAAAAAAAACTAAAGCATTAGTGATCTTTGTAACTCTTGATGCAGACTTATTAAGACAGTAGTATCTATCACATACATAACCAAGGAGTCAAACCAGAGCCAATAACCTAAATTAACAATTATTTTCAAAGAACCAGAACCCTAAAAACAGATCAATTAAGAACCATGAATGGAAATTATACTTTTTAGGTTCAAGAAGATTTTTGTCGATAATTAAATGCTCAATATTTTTAACCCTCTTAGTGCCACGAGCCGGTCTGATCGGCTCCGCCTACTATCGCTAAAAGTGCCACGAGCCAATGAGGTCGGTTATCTAGATTAGAGCTAGTTCTCACTTTATCTGATAGAAAGTGTAATGTTCAGTGATTGGACCTTAACTTTTAATACCTTGAGGAGTGTTGTGATATCTGTAATCTATGACATGGTAAAACATATGTTGGTCATTATCATTGTGTTTGTCAGCAGTGAACTGGGAAGTTGTGTTTAAATGTAATGATGTATTGATGTCATGTTAAATAAATAGAATAGCAGGCTATGCTAAAAGAACCTATAAAAGTAAACTAATTTAGTAACATTACAGATAGCGTAGTAGTGTCAGATATCACTGGAAAGCGAACATTTCCCTCTATAATTTTATATAAGGTTGGCAACAAAAATCAACCATAAATAGTTATTGGAACTGGGAGTTTAGTACATAAGTGTGGCTTACATTCATACTGATGTAAATAGTCATGTAACCAATTTTCAAATGTACGGGTCAAATTGTTCTTAGTTTGGAAAAATATACTACTTAGATTTTCATGTTATGTCATGTGAATGAAAAGATTTCTTTAACAATGTAAATAAATAGGCGGAATGACTTTATACATTTATATAAACTTTTTAAAAAATTTGAAATTATTCATCATAAAAGGTTTTTTGAAAAACGTATTCATTATGTGTAGGCCTAAATATTTATTCATGAGGTAAGTAATGAATATATCTTGCTGTAAGGTAAGCAATAACGACCCAAAAATACCTAATGTAAGATATCAAATAAAAATTCCTGTAATTACTATTTATAATCATATATTCTCAAAACTCTATTTTCTTGTATAAAACTAAATTCACTACAACGAATTAATATTGAAATGTATATATATATATATATATATATATATATATATTATAAAATGTGTTAATTAGTATTAGTTTGGAAAAAATATGATTTTAAAAAACTTAAAATTTAATTTAAAATTTAGAAATCTCTGGCATTCTTCATGCGCAAATTCTAGAATAGTCGGGGCATTAAAAGGGTTAAATAATGTTTTATAGCTGCACCCTATGCTCTTCTTTCTTTGAATAATTTTATTTTGAAATATAATATATGTTCTCGTTTAGCTCAGGTATATGGGAGGGTAGAACATATTTATGTCTAAATGGATTATAAACAAGTCTTTTCTGATTTACTGTTTAAGATAAGATCTTAAGAAGATGCATTTAGCTTAACATGATAGCAAACATGTCTATCTAGGAGGGAGGATTACCGAAAAATAATGAATAAATTGTGCTTATGTAACTTAGGAATAATTATGATATGTCTTTGTAAGCTTTTATTTTGCTATACAGTCTTTTTTGAATATATTTTTTATTTATGATTTTTAAGATGGTGGTAGATAATAATTTTAAAGAACTGGAGCCAAACTTAAATCAATAATTGAAAAGAACAGGAATTTTTATTTTACTCTATCTGGAACCAGAAATGATAACTCCCTGCATATGGCTACTTGTGATTCCATTCTTGAAAAACAATAGAATAAATATTTGTTAATAGTTTTATGACAAGAAGTGTGATAGTTTGATAAAGGCTCACCTAGAAATGATGAACTACCCTTGAGCATGCTTTGTTGTTAACATCCAGAAAATAATTAATGTCGGTCAAATATTTAAAAATAGCTGTGTTATGTTTTAGTTCATAGCTATTAGGGAGCTTTATAAAAGCATTCACTTGTGCAAAACTTGTTAGTTCTCAGAAAAAGTGCTTGTCTTCCAGTTTGGAAATGTAGGAAATGTGCATTGTAGAATTGTAAACATATTTTGTTTAGGTGTTTCATATATGCAAGGAAACAACTTTTTGAACACAAGGGTACAGACCCACAGCCTCCAGGTTAAAATGTAGAAAGCTCAGGTCAGTCAAGGGTACAGACTCACAGTCTCCAGGTTAAAATGTAGAAAGCTCAGGTCAGTCAGGGTACAGACCACAGCCTCCAGGTTAAAATGTAGAAAACTCAGGTCAGTCAAGGGTACAGACTCACAGTCTCCAGGTTAAAATGTAGAAAGCTCAGGTCAGTCAAGGGTACAGACCCACAGCCTCCAGGTTAAAATGTAGAAAGCTCAGGTCAGTCAAGGTACAGACTCACAGCCTCCAGGTAAATGTAGAAAGTAGGTCAGTCAGGGTACAGACTCACAGCCTCCAGGTTAAAATGTAGAAAGCTCAGGTCAGTCAAGGGTACAGACCCACAGCCTCCAGGTTAAAATGTAGAAAGCTCAGGTCAGTCAAGGATACAGACCCACAGCCTTCAGGTTAAAATGGCTGTGCTCTTTTATAGCTTGAGTCCTTCAACAATGGCATCTGGGGTATTTTTTTTTTAATAAGAGCTTAGTTTGAACATAGTTTCACTAGAGAGAAGTAGACAAATATCCTGCTCCCACAAAGCCTGGTTCAGGTAACGAACCAACACCCTCCTCATGTAATCCTACCTCATAAAGAGCTTACTCAGAATGTACAATATGATTACAATAGTTCCTTTATGACGAACATGTTAAAAGTGAGTTGTGCACATTTGGAAATGCTTTTATCACTGATCAGTGACACTAACGAATCCCAGTGTTGATGGACTCAAACTGGCGCAGCGCAGCAAAACTTCCGTAAGGCTGAGGATCTGGTGTTTACTTGTCTGTACACAAAGGTGAGTTTTAATATAATGCACCAGCATTTGAAGATAATAGAAAACACCAAGCTGTACTTCTTTGAATGAAGCACACAATTGCTAATCAACCAAAACACCCACCATTTTTGTTTAAAAATCATGAGCAACACTTTGTAACATAAAAATGACGAGTCAGCTACGAGAATTACTTATACTTTTCTTCAGTTCGCAATTCATGTTGACTAGTGAAACCTGTAGGCCTACACGAGAGTCAAACCCAGGTTGAGGTTATTTTTCACTTAGTTGAATTGTACTCAATCATCAGGACTGGCCCTGTGAGTAACCATCCGGTATCAGTTGTGATACAGATGAATTCATAATAAAATGATAAAAGTTAAATTTTTGCCTGAGCTTTCAGGTTTGAATTGATGTCCAAGCACTTTCAGAAATATATATTTTTCAGTTACAAAGTTCCTAGGTCTGATATGACATGTCTTTAATCCAATTTTAAGCTTTTGTGACATCAGGTAAAATAGACATAAAATAGAGCAAACAGTAAAAGAGTTACTCACATGTTGCAGATCTATCCATTTTCAAAAGAGAGTCTTCAGAGAACATAGGTCTGACTTCATAACACTGGCGTCAACAAAGAGAAATACAGAAATTACAACAATGGAAAATTAACCCTTTATTATCTAGTAGTGTTGGCTGTAAACATATTGTTTGACCCATCTATTTAAATATAGTACAATTTGAAATTCAAACAATGCAAGTGTTACAAGGGGGAAAGTTTCAACTTAGCTTGTTATGAACACACATGTTCCTTTGCATGATATAAACATATTTCAGCTTTTTGGGACAAAGGATTGATGGGCAGATCAAGGTTTGAATCTTGGTCGGGTATAATGAGGGTGGTTTTCCACTCTCCCTACATACAAATGTGGGTACACTTTCAATAAATATAACCTTCCTCATGCCTGAAAAAATTAGTATAATTAGTACATAAGCATGTAATCTCCGAACAACTTTAGACCCTCAACAATTTTTTCGGCCCACAAAAGCCTTTAAAAAAAAATTAAATCTCAAGAAAAGTTGAGAAAAAATTTCATAGCTTGTTCAAAAAATGTATTAATTTTCATAAGGTAAAAATGTGCAAACGAAGTTGATAAAAAATTAATAGTCAGCCGTTCTACAAGCAACGCACAGTGCAGGACCCGGCAAGAGTAGTTGAGCCCCTCCCCTGACCTCTCTTCCCTTCACTCATGTAACAATAGACTCGCCCGGTAAGGCTTGCGGGCTACTCCTCCTGACTCCACTCACGCTCAGTTGACATGTAGTGAAGTTTCACAAGTTACTGTCCATTTTGGAGGCTTTGTTTTGTGTTGAGTGTCTTTTATGTGAATAAAAGATGAGCAGAAACTCAAAGAAACACAAAAATGAAAATAGAATTTACAAGGAAAGCTGGGAGAGTGACTATTTAATTACTAACAACAGTGGGAAACTTCAGTGTTTGGTATGCATGCAAATTGTGTCTGTACTGAAAGAGTACAATGTTAACGACATTACTACTCAACAATGCATGAGAACAAGTATGCAACATATAAGGAAGAAGCTCGACACGCACTGGTTCGCAGACTTCAAAATAAATTAAAACAGCAAACAGGTATGCTTAGTAAAGTCTTACAATATCAGTCATTTTCTCTATACGCCTCCTACACAGTGTTGCTTGAACTTGCAAAGGGGAAGAAAAAAAACCCAAAAAACTTCACTGAAGGCAGTCTGCCATTTACATAGCACATGTATTAACCAAAGGCTTTTGGAGATGATAAAAATAGCTGAGAAATTTGAATCAGAGCCACTTTCCAACCAAACTGTTCAGAGAAAAGTCATTGATTATAAAAATCGCTGATTAGATTGGTTTCTCACTATGCCTTGAAGAAAGCACTTACCAGACTGATGTCAGTCAGCTATTAATATTGTATGGACCACCTTCGAAGATTTCAGCAGTAAAGAGGACTATTTGATGTCTGCTCTCTTCAAGGAACAACAAAAGGGAGGGACATTTATGATGCTGTTAAAAAAACTGTCGACAGAGTTGGAGGCTTCAGTAAATGTTCAGCCATTGTGACAGACGGAGCGCCATCAATGACAGGGGAGAAGACAGGTCTGACGGGATTGCTAAAAGAAAATGGCGTAACGTGTCCTATGATCCATTGTCTTATTCACCAGGAAGGTTATGTGGGAAATCAATGAAGAAAACTTAAGTTTTTAAACTTGTGGTTAAAATTATTAATATGTTAAGAGGTGGTAAATGAGCTCTTTTGCACAGACAACTAAAGAAGTTTTTGCTGGAAATTGAGGGAAAAATATGGAGACTTGCTGCTGTACAACCATGTAAGGGTTGCTGAGTGCCTTAACGGTTTTTTGCTATTCGCAAGGAAATCCCTAAATTCCTTAATAAGTTTGTCTTGTCTGATACCACAGAATAAGAAGAAATTCAAAGCCCATAATTTTTAAAGCAGTTACTTTCCTAACAGACATGACAAATCACCTTAACACCTTAAACCTGAGTCTTCAAGGAAGAAACCAGGTTGTATCAGATATGGTGGGAATTGTAAATGGATTTCGAAACAAGTTAAAATTTTTCATACGTTCTTTGGAAAACAATGAATTGACACATTTCCCTTGCTGTCTACAAATAGCGGCGGAGAAAGACCAGGAAACTATAGATTTTTCAGATTTCAGTTCACAGCTTTACATGAATCCTCTTGGTGCTACAATCGAGGAACAAGAACCACACCTACAACTTGAGCTGTGCGATCTACAAGCCGATACGTTCCTACAGACCAGAAAAGAAAAGGTATCACATTATTTTAAATTGCTATCTAGTGAAAAATACCCAAACTTAAGACAATTTGGATTAAAAATGACTTCAATGTTTGGGAGCATGTACATGTGTGAACATGTTTTTTCTTCTATGAAATTCATGAAAAATCAGCACAGAAGTCGACTTGCAGATTCTTCCTTGCTGCATCTAGCAACAACAGAGCTGGAGGTGGACATTCGTTCAGTGGTAGATGCAGCTGATCGACCACAGTACTCCCATTAGAATGACTGTTTTTAAGTTTTGTTTTGACTAAATTAATAATTTCAGTTTGGGAGACGCAGCTGAGAAATAAGTATACAATTTCTAGTTGTATTGATGACATGTCTTCAGATATTGTGAAAAATGTAGCTGAAAAATTGAGTGACGGGCGAATATTCGCCCTGCAGCTGGATGAGTCAATGGACTTGTCTTGTATTGGGCTAGATCAGATTTGTTGACATTGATGAAATCATTGAACAATTTTTGTCGTGTACAGAATTACTTAACACATCAACAGGACTAGATATTATATTTAACTTCATGTCTAATAACTTGGAAAACAATGGACTATGCTGGAAAAAATGTGTTTCTGTCTGTATAGATGGTGCACCAGCAATGACTGGAAGATTCAAAGGTTTTATTGCAAGACTAAAACATGAATTTCCAAACATAGGCTCCACTCATTGCTTCATACATCGTGAGGCTCTAGTGGTGAAAACTCTCCCAGCCGAACTTAAAAGGTGTTTTGGACTCCGTTATTAAAATGGTCAACTATGTTAAATCAGGAGATTTAAAAATACAACTTCTCAAAGCAATGTGTTTTGAAGCTGGCTCTCTCCACGATACATTAGTTCTACAAACTGATACTCGTTGGCTGTCAAGGGGAAAAGTTCTCACAAGATTTTATGAACTTAAAAAGGAGTTACTTAACCTCCTTTCTCCTGAAAACCCGGAATTTATTTCCCAATTAAATGATGAGTAGTGGTGTGCCATGCTAACTTACTTGGCTGATATTTTCAGCCATTTAAATAGCCTGAATGCAAGTATGCAAGGCAAAGAAGAAAATCTGTTAACCTCAAGTGACAAACTCAATGGTTTCTTAAATAAGCTTATACTGTGGAAACTACAAATGTAAAAGAAGCAGATGAAAATGTTTCCTTCTACAGCTGAAGTAGATCCTCAAGGAGTAGTTACATCGAGATTGATCTTGGAACATCTGTCAATTATTGAAGATAAAATGAAGCAGTACTTCACCTCTCTCACTGTCAACGAATATGACTGGGTAAGCAATCCGTATGCAGTATCGCTTGAAGCAACAACCCAACTCCCCCTGGGAAAAGTCGAAGAACTCTCTGAACTGCAGGCAGATCGCACTCTAGAGCTGAAATATGGAGAACTACCACTTGTTAAGTTTTGGATGTTAGCAAAGAAGACGTACCCAGCTGTATCCCAATGTGCTGAAACAACACTGTTGCCATTTTCTACTTCATACTTCTGTGAACTGGGATTTTCCGCACTTATAAACATAAAGAATATGAAACAAGAACGACTTATTTCCATTGAACAGAAAATGTGGGTCTGTTTATTATATATATGTCCAAGAATAGAGGTTTTGAGCAAGATAAGACAAGCTTACGTGTCACAGATTATTTACAAATATGTTGACAAAAGTTACTTTCAGACAATGTTGGCATTACTGATACCATCTGCTCGCTTCTGCTAGCTGTCATGTAAAACCACAAAAGTGGAAATCAAGGTATATTAGTATTTGAAGGGTACAGGGGAAGAACCTGTTAAGTCCAAAAATATCAAAATTGAGATTATTAGTGCTATCTATAGCTAAGCCAAGGAACTTTAACCTAGTAAAACACCCTGGTTAAAAAGTTGGTTGGTACACTCAGTATTTATTGTTGAAATATTCCCATACAGGCTAAAAACATGTTAAGTCCATTTTGTAAACATTGAACTACTGGTTAAAAACAAGGAGAGTCCAAATTTTACAAAAAACAAAACAAGGAATTTAACAGTAATGTTGGTGTCACTTATAAATGCAAGAAGGGAATTAATTTATCCAAACAGTGGAATTTTCGGGAAAAGAATTTATCTTTGCTGAGTGAGTGTTATTGTTTAGGATTTATACATAATAATATGCATGTAGCCTAAAAGTTAAAACTTTTTATTCCTTCTGATTATTCCTTCAGTTACAAGGTGCGAATAGCGCGCAATGGTCGTACTATAGAACTTTGTGTTTGTCATAAAGTATTTATGGCAATACGTGGTATATCAAGAGGTAAAATTGAATACTTACAAACCTCACTGAAAAAAACTGGAAAGAGTCCAATAGACAAACGAGGTAAGCATACCAATCGCCCTCGGAAATTGCCAGGATATATAGTTAATGCAGTTCACACAAACATCCGTTCGTTCAAAGGTAGAAAAAGCCATTATAGCCTGCACAATAGTACAAAAACTTACTTGCCAGAAGAATTGAACATTACAAAAATAGATCAATTGTACTCTGAGAAATATCCTAGTTTACCATTGTCCTATGAATCTTACAGAACTATTTTTGTAAATAAATTTAATATATCGTTTAGATACCCACGCTCTGATACGTGCAGCATATACTGCTCAAATGAAAGCACTAGATGTAGAAAAGGTTGCAATGACCGAGGAAGCTAAACTTAAGAAAATATACACTGAAAAAAAAAATAACCACAGAGAATTTAGTTCACAAAATGAAAGCTGAAGTGTTTTACAAAAGGAAACAAGATGCTAAAATAAAAAGTAGACAGTCAATAAATATGGAGGCTATAACAATTTGACTTTTTGAAGAACCTGCCAGTTCCTAACAAGCACAAACGATGTATACCATAAGAGACAACTGACAATCAATACAGTTAATATTCATGTGTTATCAACAGGCTAATCACTTATGTACACTTACCCAGAGATAATAGGCAAAAAAGGTTCTGACGAAGTCTGCTCAATGCTTCACCATTTTATTTTTCAAATCTTGAATAAAGAAGTTAAGAGTGCTCCAAATATTTTGTGATTCTTGTTGTGGCCAGAATAAGAATTACACTTTGTTCAGATTTGTTCATTATGTTGTGCATGTTGCTAAAAGACTTGATTCTGTGCAAATGTCTTTTCCCATCAGAGGGCATTCATATCTCGAATGTGACAAAAACATGGGGCTTATTAACCAAAGGTCAAGAGTAGAGCTACCCTATGAATGGGCAGATGTATTTAAAGATTCACGCAGAAATCCATTTCCTTTTGAAGTAGTTGGAGTTGACTAGGAATTGTTACGACAATGGACATCATTTTTGACACCAAGATACCGTAAAAAGTGTTGTTTTGCTACTAGACCAGTAAGAGAGTTCATGGTTACCAAACAACACCCATGTCTTATTGAGCATAGACCATCATTTAACGGTGCCTGGGAGCAGTCAGATGTGACAGAGCCAAAGCAAGCTAACTCATACAATGAAGAGCTGGCATCTCATGAGTTCACACTCCCCGAACAATCCTATCAAGGTAGGTTAATGTATTTTAAATATCAAATTTTCTTAAGTTGTATTAGTAAGCTACTAAGCACTAGCCTATTTACAATATTATTGATCTTATCATAATTATAATATAGAGTGTACACATCTGATTTTTTGTGTTTTGGTCCATCTTTTGTTTCAGAATTACTGCCAATATTGGTAGCAAAATTTCATGATTTACAAATACTCAAAAAGTTTTGTGGACCCATTGCAGATTTGTATTTTTCAAATCTCCCACATGTTTAAGAAGTGACCATTTAAATTACTATCATGAATCATAATAATTGACAATAAGCAATGAAGAGACTCAATGAAATATTAATACAGTCTAGTTAAACTATTTTTGAATCTATTGGACTTTCCTTTTTTATAGCCTGTAAAAGTGGACTTATCTTGTTTTTAACCAGAATAACATGTATCTTAGTTGTATTTATTATCCTTATTAATTTCAAGCAACACTTACAATGTTGATAGCTATATGTATACAAGTATATAAACTCTAGTAACAATAAAAAATCATTTGGGGAGTGTGACTTTATTTTTTTGATCACTAGGTGATCTTGAATGTTAAAAACTACCCTACTGGAAAATTTGTGTTTTGTGACTTAACATGTTTTTCCCCTGGACCCTTCATTTAGTGTTCCAACTATTTAAAATTATTAATATATTACAAATGCTCATATTTTTTTCCTCTTTTATTTTTCATATTGATATATTTTTATTTAATTTTTTTTTTTAATTTTCAGTAAAATGAAGACCAACATTTTGTGGCCCACCTAGCCAATCTCGCGGCACACCCTTTGAGAACCACTGCTCTAGAGCCTCAACTCTAGACTCTAGACCCTAGTCAGGATGAAGATTTTATATTAAAAGAGAGTGTAAATGTTTCAAAAATACTCTTCAGTGACAAAGAAACCATAAGAGACAAAACAAAAAACATAGACTAAACAAAAAAATAAATTACAAAGGAAATATTTCAAATTCAAATACTAGGTGTCAGTCACACTTTGGTTGTGACAGATTCTGGAAATCCAAAATTAGTATAAAAATGTTGATAAATAAGTGGATTAATGTGCAGAATTCTGCGACCGATAATAAAATTTTAAATCCCAAACACTCTTTGTATCATTAAAATGTCCCTATAAATCAGCATTGGCAATAAAAAACTTTAGATCATGTGTATTATTTTCCTTGGTTGATATGCCAGCTTTACAGACATTTATTTTATCAACATCTATCAAACCTACCCAGTTTTATTATGCATATTGATGCATATTAATGCATATTTCAGATAAAACCACCTATCTTCATTAATATGGATATAAATGCATCGATACAGTAGTTAAACTATTTAAAGGAGCATTTCCTAAATGGCCCTTATCAGATATTATGAGGGTCACAATGATTCGGGTAGGTAACGCAAAGGTCAACAATGCTTGTTGGGCGAGGTATCTAACTTTTACTACTATTCTTGGTAGTGGAATTTAAGAACGACAATAGAAACAGGAGAGAATGATACAGCAAAGCGATCAGCGCTTGTGAGAGGAGTGAGTTGCATAGTGTTTATGTATTCATTCAGGCAAATTATGGGATACATTTTGACACCATCATCATGCTTGAAACACGAATCTTTGAAACTGACAAGAGTGAGATGGCCAGCTTCAAGTACTGTTCCATCAGTACATGTGATGTAGAAGGAAGCTTTGCTAGTGTTGGATGTTATAGGGCCAGGCTACTAGAAGTTCATAATTTGATAATGATGGATGTTCTAGAGATCAAACATAATGTATTCTAGGATGTCCTAAACAAAAATAACATTGTACTCATAAAAAAAGCTAAAGGTTTTAGAACGTTTCCACTTTCGTCTAATAAAATACACTAATAATATGTAAGAATTATGTTAAACTAACTTTAAATTAATATAGTTGAATAAATGCTTACATTAGAAACTGAAATAATCTTACAGTTTAAATGTTTTTGACAATGTTAGAATTTTTAAATTTTTTTTTCTTTCAATTTTCTGCAATATTGTTAATTCTACCATCTTCGGCCCAATTTTGTGCGATAGCTTTTGATTTTGTCAGATGTATTAAATACCTTAGTGAATAAAAGTAGGAAATGAGCATGACACAATATTTGTTGATTTTCACAGTCAATAATAATTAGAGAGTACATATAATTTAACTTAAGTCGATTGGCCCTTTTCTTTAGGTGTGGAAATACAGAGCCATGGCAACAAACGAGTATCTTCAAGAATTTTTATTGTTTTGCAATTTTCTTTTTAGAAACAGTTTGTTCAAGAATAGAAGCATGGTGTTTAGGTTAAACTTTTTATATACATACCTCCTCTATAATTTTAACAGTGACCAAATATCTATAATATTGACCTTTTTCAAGAGAAAACTGCTAGCCTCATAACAAAAAATAAGAAAATAAAACACTTAATAAACATCGATACATTATCTTAGAAGGGGTGTTAAAAATATTACTATAAAAATTTGTCTATTTCTCGAGAAAATTTATATTAACAAACGTATTTTTTTCCGCCAGACCTGTCCGGTAGCTAGCGCCATCTGCGGTTTCCATGATCCATTTGTTCTTGTTGGCGCGGAAGGATACTTTGGTCGGTTGTGAAGTCTGCCATGCCTCACTCCCACAAAATAGGTTTTAGACTTGCATTCAACAGGGCCAAGGGCTCTTAAGAACTATATTAAGTGGAAGGACTACCTTGTAAAACTTGAGAAGCGCTATCAGCGCAACTCCTAAGAAACGTCCATATATTGAATTATTTGGAATGTTCAGCTAGAGTTGCGATGTTGTCATATCTCTCAAGCTTGTCAGAAAGAGTGAAGGGGGAGCGAGCTAATCTGTTGTTTACATGGGTCAAGTTTCTTGGAAGGGAAAGGCAGGCAAGAGTGCAGCTTTTATCAAAGACCACACTATGCAGAAATCTGCTGCTTTATTTTTAGCTTGAACTAATATAATCAGTAGTATGGTTTTCTTAATATTTCTTACCTAGTGGAAGAAAACATTTTTCATTTGACTTTATCTTATTAGACTGGTTTGCTGGGGTTCAAATCCCAGTAGAGTGTACTGGGGAGTGTTCTTTTTTAAAACGTTCCAAACACGCAATTTCTATTTATTTATTTATATCACCGTGTATTACTACCCGTTCAGCTGTACACTTATGTACTAATTACTCTAATGTGTTAGGCATCAGGAAGGTTAAATTAAGAGGAGGTGGATCCATATTTTCGGGAGTGAGAGCAGAAAACTATTTAGGAAAAACCACCTGAGAGCACCCGACCGGAATTGAACCGTGATCTCCCCGTCTTCAGCATGTCAGTTGAACACGGTGGGTAGCACACACTATTGGACTGGATTGCTTGTGGTGGGGAGATTAAAATTCAAATACCAGTTGTGTGCAATAAGGGTATTTTTCCCTAAAATGTTCCCCAATCTCATTCTAGTAAATGTGGGTACATTAAATCTAAAATCTTACCTTCCTCATTCCAAGTTCATGCATGTGTATAACTCAAACTGGAAGTAAGTCGCAATGAAAAAAAAACTATGTGATGACTACCAAAAGTGTTGACGAAACTTATTAGTTTCGGGCAAGGTAGTTGTAAAGAAATATATTTTTGAGGAGTTTTTAGGGGAATGACTCCAAGCCAATGGAAAATGTTTGAAATGGAATGCCACTAAAAGCTATTTGGGGTGGCCCTTAAGCATTTAAAAGTAATAATAGATTGTTATAGAAACCTATTTGAAATTTGATGCAAACCATCTTTCAGCTTCAAACTCGAGTATATCAGAGGGTAGTTAAACAAACTGGAGGAAGGCACAATTTGATGGGGAGAGGGGTGGAGAAGAAATTGTGATAATACCCTGCCCTATCAAACTTACCCCCTTCCCAGTCCACCCTCAATGAGTAACATTGGATATAAAACTATCGACAGACACACCGTGGAATGTAGATCATTTCCTCAGCATCTGACTTAACCCAAGTTATGAGGGGTGAGGACAGCGTCTGATGATGATGATGATATAATAATAATAATAATAATAATAATAATAGAAATATCTTATCAATTACCATAAAAAGTTTTTATTTTTTAAACCTTTTTTCATGGACGCAGAAAATTGGGGGTCAGAGATGTACCCCCCTTGAAAAGTGTTAGAAACCTTAAAAGGAAGGGAGGGGGGATACACACACTATGTATAAAACATAAATAAGAAATTGTGTTTTTTACTTTATTATTTACTTTAGTTTCTTATATTACATCACCCAGATACTAATAATTATTATTATTTTAATATAAACTTAAAGATGCACTAAAATCTCCTATTGTAAGACTAGCTTGACCTACATTAGCTTGTAACATGTACAAAGACGTAACTATGCAGTAATGGACCCACGGTGGGTGCCCCGAAGGGAAAAATACACCACCGTCCCCAAATCTTATGAATAAATGTAGATTATAAAAAAATATTTAACATTTATTATTGGAATTATTTTATAGTACGTAATAATATAGAGTAGGTAGGTTAAATTTAGAGGAAGTGTACCCACATTTGCGTGGAGAGATAAGAGTGTAAACCAAATGAGGAAACACCACTCTAAGTGCATTACTACACAGCCATAATATTTGATAAAATTGTTGCTGAAAAGTTTCAATATAATGTAAAAAACTTAATCTG
The DNA here is from genome assembly GCA_033556935.1 of Timema podura. Lineage (NCBI taxonomy): Eukaryota > Metazoa > Arthropoda > Insecta > Phasmatodea > Timematidae > Timema > Timema podura. The sequence continues at coordinate 71,829,773 of JAVRXN010000001.1, forward strand.
AATTGAATAAAACAATATCAATAAATATTATAAACAAATCTACAATCAATTATTAATATCAACACTTGTAGAGGCTAAACAAACATTGATCTCTGTGAAATTGTCTACAATTTCCTCCAAGGACAAGCTACGGGTAGTAGCTCAACAGACAACATAGCTAATCCCTGCAGCCTTTCTTGATTCATGTGCTTCTTAAATAATTTTTAATAAATTCTTTCTATTGACCTTACAGAAAAATATGTAAATACATTTTTGTACAGCATAAATTATGCGCAATAAAATGACTTTTGAGTAATTTTTGATTGAATAATGAGATCTTTATGAAACAATGATAGGCCTAAAAGACAACTCTTTCATATCTTAACAAATTAATTTTGGGTGGGTGGACCTGCGTGATGGGCCCTATTTTGAGCATGGGCCTGTGGCATTTTGCCAACGCCCTATGGTTACACCAATGAACTTGTAACTATCAAGAATTTCAAATGCTATTAACTTATTTTTTATTAATTATATTCTATTATCAAATATAGCCTTATACGTTTATACATATTTTAACATGGTGGCCTCATGGTCTAACGTGCTACTCTTGTAGTAGACTAGACTGCCAATGATAGGGAGATCAAGGTTCTAATCTCGGTCGGGTGTACTAAAGTTGGTTTTTCCAAACTGCTTTTCCACGCTCCCTACACGCAAATGCGGGTACACTTTCTATGAATATAACCTTCCTGATCCCTAAAACCACTAGCGCAAGTTTTGAAAGACAAAATCTATTCAGAAATTATCTGTTTAATTGACAAAAATTTGAATCTAACCATTTAACTCAGGAACTTTATATCTTACTGAAAGAAAATATTTTGACCAGACTAAATAATATAATATATATAGTTAGAATGTAAATAAAATTATAAAATATATATATATATATATATATATATATATATATATATATATATATATATTCAAATTTGAAGATAGCATATAGAACAATTTTCTACAAAAGAAAGATTTTATTTTTAAAAATGTATATTTTTTATAGAATAAATATTACACTTACTGCCTCTACTTCAAAAATTATAAACACTAACTCTAAAAATAAGTATTTGAAATTACAATAAAACAAAGAAATATACTGCAAGAAAATGTTTTTCACCCAATTGTATAGAAAATATCTATCCATCGATTTTGACCAAATTTGATAGGCTTAAACACAAGTTTTATATTGAAGGATGATCATTTTATAATCTATTTCTCCCTTATCAATCACTTTTGTGTCAGGGATGTTCATAATATATATTATTAGCAGCACCGCGTCTTACTACCCGTTCAGGTTATACGCACTTACGCTAATGTGCAATGGTAGGGTGATTGTGAGATGAAATGGAGGACCTACAGTTTAACGTGGAATCCGAACCACGGTGGAGGCCTGGCATTCCACACATTCACAAATTGTTATTAATACACGTCTTGTCAGAGGTGAAGGAAGGGTTTGGCAATCAGATAAATCTGTGCCTGGACCAAGGATTGAACCCTGGACCCCCAGCACAGAGGTCTGATACCTTACCCCTAGACCACCAGGTCACCCTCATAATATATACACATCACTAGCTAGTTTATAATGTTTAGCTACACACAATCTATAATAATACATCCATTCTACAACTTTATACATTCAAAGTCCCTCATCAAAACTTCTGCAATGAACACACTTAATATTACGTTTTTAAATTTAATTTTATTAGGGACCTGTGCTACAAATTTCGGTTGAATCCTGGCCGCGTGAACTGAGATGTTTTTCCTCATGATTGCTCATTCCCTCCATGCAAATGTGGGAACATTTTCTCTTAGTTACAGTATTTATTATCCACCCTACTTTATTATTGTAAATTTACAGATAACATCGAAGGATATTAAGAAGTGAAGCACAAGAACAAAAAAAGAAATTACATGGAAATAATCTTTACACTGCACACTCTTATATGTGTTTAGTAACATCCTCCTCTTAGCATTTGTGTTCCATTCTCCCCTTCCTCTCTAAAGCTTACATTATTTCCATCTCTCGGACCCGAGAATTGCAAGAAAGTAAAAGTGATATTTGTGAGGAATTTATTTTGCTAAGTAATAATAATTGTCAAAATTAAAAATGGACCTCAGTTAATTTTATCCCCTCTCATTTCCCAGCTCTACAATTGATAGCAAAATAGTTTCAAGACATTTACCTATTGTGACAAGTGTTTTTCTTGTTCAAATTACCAATAGTCCATAGTGATTTAGTTAGCCCCATATTATCAATACCAAATTATTGACTGTTTACAGATCAGATTACCAAAGGTAGGGCCAAAGTGTTTGATTGGTACACCTAAGTGAACCGAACCTGTGTGGGTTTTACGCCGATGTACTAATTAAGCTAATGTGTTAGAGAAGAGTAAGGTTGCTTTTAGAGGACATACACTCACATTTGCGTGGAGGATGAGTGGAAAACATTTTAGGAATAATAACCTCATAGCACCCACCTGGGATCGAACACCGATCCCCATCCTCGGCAGTCCATTTTATTGCAAGAGTAGTGCCTTAGATCATGTGGTCACCAAAGCGGGTCCCGTAATTATATTAATTAGGTTCTCTACGCACATGATTTGAAATTAATGAATGAATTCTAAATTACAGTATTAAAATTGTATTTTTCATGCAGAAACGATAGTAAATTCATAGCACCTATTTTTTTTTATCCAATTCACAAGAGCAGAAGAACATTTATTTTTCTTTCGTCTGGTTGAGAGATAAAGTAGTTTTTTATTTTATTGTCTTCGATCTCTTTTTACAGAAACAGCTTCCATTGCAAAACACCACACAACTGATTTCATAAATGAACGTAATCGAGTTGATATTTTTCCTTAGAACATCTGTAAGTCACAGTGCAAAGCTTGGCATCACTGCCTTGAATTATCATGATAGGTTCATCTTGTTCAACCTTACACTGATAGGTCGCAGCATACCCCAAGACTTTTTTGAACTAAAACAATACTGTGCCACTTTATTTTAGTTTAGAACAATATGTATGTTGAAAATGAAGGGATAATTATTCTCAATCATATTTACTTGGTTTATGCTTTGTTTTCAAATAAAAAAAAATCACTAAACCAAGAAAATACGATCATGCAAAAATCATTCAAACAAAGCTGCTTACAAATGTTTAACTTTTAACTGGCGTTAAATTATACTAGATGATCGAGAAATGTGTTTATTGTAATACAATGAAAACCGTTTTATCCTAAGTCTTCCTACATTTATGACAAGCCCAGTTTGTTTTATGCAGTGATCTTTAAATTATTTTTTAAAACTTAAATTTGAGTTGGCTGGGTAGATATGAATAAAATATAAACCATGTAATTGAATTGATCTTTAGAGTAGTACAAATCTGATTCAAATATGTCTAATAGTTTTGTTAGTAATCATGTACAGAGAAACCGACCGCGCTCATCTATCATGGTTATTATACACGTGCTAACTATTTGCTGTATCCTGCATTCAATATTGATGAACAAAGCACTCCATGTCATGACATGTTCTACCACTCATCCCAATTTGATTTATTTACACTAATAGTGCAGTGATGAAGAAGGTTGAATTTAGAGAGTGTACCAGCATTTGCATAGAGGGAGATTGAGTAAACTCTATAAGGAAGTCACCTCTACATTTAGCCAGGATATAATTTTTGTTACCCGTAAACCAGATAAGAGATACTGACGTATTTATCAACAGGACCAGCACTGTGGGTGTTATATATTAATAGAAACGAAAAGTAGCCCTAGTAAATGTTTCAACTACAAACAAAGAACCTTTAAACATTTGCCACTTAAACTACCTCTAGTTAAAGTGCTTAGCTATTCATGTATATTTATGTATAGACAAATAGTTTATAAGCATAGTTTCAAAACAATAAATATGCTTTGACAATCTTTATATGTAGATGATTTTAAAACATGAACATCGATGTAGTTTTGCAAATTTGAGTCCCAACTCCCTCAGAGAAGGTTGCTTGTTTAATGGCCTTAAATTATTATATCAGGGTTCTTACAGATATATGAAACATAAATTTAAGGACTTTTCAAGGACTTTTTAAGGACCAAAACTTATTTCTTGTACTGCCAAAAGCTAAACATGTCAATAAAAAAAATTATAAACTGTACCAAATTTTAAATAGATGGAAAACAATAACGTTTCACTAAATTTAATGAACAAAAAGGACTATAAAATATTAATCTAACTTTTTTGTCACTTACTTTACTCTCCTTAGTTTATTGTTTAGTGCAGTCATTCTATATTCAGAATGCCACAAGGTGAGTATTGAATTCATATTTTAACAATGTTTTCTGCTGGCACATGCTTTTCATTTACATTATTTTATATACAGGAGTCAATGCATGAATGTTTGTACTAACTATAATTAAAATCTCAGTTTTTTATAGGTCCTAGAATCAGTAGAACAAGTAACAAACACTTTAAACAAAAAAATATTGGGCCAAATAACATTTAAATGTTTTTATATTCATTTAACCTATCAGATAGCTGCTTGTTAATGTCAGCCAGTGCAGCAGTTTTCTCTCTGGCTGTTCTTCTGAAACTGTTAGACTTCGACACAAATGTTAGATTTCCTGTTGTTTCTGCTTGCTCTGACAGTCTATCAGCAGATTTGGTAAGTGTGTCAACATCAGCTTGAAGCCTTTGTTTTTTTTTCTTTGAGTTCATCTATTTCTTCTGTGAAACTTTTTCTTTTTGAATTCTTCAGTGCAGTTTCTTTCCCTCTTCGATTCGCCTCCAAATAACTTTGCCACTTTTGACGTGCACCAGCAACTGAGATAACCATGTCTTTGGTGATTTCAATATTAGTAACACCACCGACTGATGCAATTTGTTGACAAATTATTCGCTGTGCAATGAGTGTGCGCTGTTGCATATTTTCCACTTCTATTTGCTTGTTTACAGAAAAACCTCTCTCAACTGCTGCTTGACCATGTGATAGAATAAGTACCATTTTCATCACACACCACAATTTGTCATATTTTGTTCTAGGCTTTGCACAAGCACAGAACAGTGACTCCAAACAGTTTGTCCCAGGCTTAAAATTTTGAAATTCAGAAGAAAAGCCAAACTCTGCAATAAATTCTTTATATGATGAAATTAATGCATCACATTCAGTTTCCTGAAGTCTTTTTGCTTCCACTAGTATCTTAAGCACTGACACAAACTTGGTTGCACAGTTAGTATCCACATTCATATCTCGAGGATCCATACAACTAAGGTTTCTCACAATTGAGTACTGTAATGGGCACTTATGCAAGATTTTCTTTACTGTTTCGATAAGAAAATCACGACATTCCATTCGTACTTGAAGAACATCCTTTTCTTTGACAATTTTTTTGTGGAGCAAATTCTTGACTCTGTTTTTTGCAGCGAATCCCAAGTTTACTTTGGTCACTGGCAGCTGGTTTTCTTTTTTCCCAACTTCAACTTTAACCAGTTTGTTACTGGTAGTTGCTTTATTTATTTCATCTTCTTTAATGAATCTCTCCATTAAGTTTCTAAGCATTTTCAACATGTCTCTTTCCAGAAATGGAAGCATTGGCGCATCAGTTTGGTACATTGTCAAAAAAGGTCCTACTTGTTTTACAATTGACTGAAATATTAATAGCTTTATAGGAGTCAATGCATCAATGGTCGCTTCTTTCACAACTGTAAAGGATTTGGTGTTTGGATTGGGAGGTTTCTTGTCAGTAACTAACTGCACATTTCAAGAGCACGTGTTACAACAGTTGAATTTTCAACCCATCTTATGGAACAAAATTTTTTGGGGAAGACACTACTATCAGTTACTTTCATGTAATCTTCTCTTCTCGCTGGTGTGTCCTTAAATAAGTAATAGAGGCTAGATAAGACTCGCTCCACATCCCAGTTTGATGATAATGAGCCATGAATGATATGAAGCCCACAACTGCCGGTATGAATTACTGCCATGTTTGTGTCTCTATTCAAGTGATCACACACCAGGTCATAAAACTTCCAATTGACATTTGGACCATCCATGGATAGTTGCAGTAGAGATTGTTTCAGAAGGCCAATTTCAGAACTCAACTTTTCAAAGGAAGTGAACATATCTTCTGCAGTAGCATGGCCCAGGAAATCTGAATGGATGTAACAAGACTGCACTTTATCTGCTTCCCAGTGGCGAATATGGTAATCTAACTGCTTCTCCTGAAGCTTTCTGTTGAGGCTTTCATCGAATAACAAAACATATGAATCTTGTTTCTTAACCTTCTCCATAAGTGCAGACTGAAAATAAGGAGCAATGCCAAAACAACATATATATGCACATTTAGTTTCCCCCAATGAAAAACTTTTTGCAATTCCACTGTCTAAAAACATTTTTTTGAATAATAGTCCGATATCTTCACATGATTTGTATGAATAGTGACTGCTGCATACTTTCAGGGCCCAAATAATTTCGGCCTTTAGAGTTTCCTGTCCAGTTAAGAAGGAGCTTACTATCTTCTGTCCTTGTGGTACTGGTCCTGAATCAGTAGCCACAGAACTCGAAGATTGCTCTGGTTGTGTAGCACCGATAAAATAGTGAATTCCAAAAGGGTTTTTTTTACACGCAAGACTACAATGTTTTTTCCCATTCATGTGACTTGTTAACGCAGACACCCCCATCTTGGCAATGTCAAATACTGAAGAGCATATGCTACATCTGGCTTTGTTCCTGTCTGGCACTTTTACAAGCCATTTATTAAATTTGGGGTTGTGTAACCACAAGTCATTGAAGGTACAGTTCCCCGGCATATTGGCACGTAAATAAAAACAAAACAAAAGGTGATTTCCTGCCTTTACGTAGCACACGGTATTAAAAGTTACAAAAAAAATCCATTCAAGAATAATGAAACAACAGTTTATTTATCCATGGCAGATTACTTGCTATCACACTTCAATAAAACTTTCGTGTGGAAATAAACACAGCAGTAACGAAGCAAAATGAACCAGTACTTAAAGATTTCCAAAGATTTCCATAGAAATAAAACGTATTAAGATAAAACAAACTACCATCTAAACAGTGTGTAGTAAACACAAACTTTCACGGGATAATGTTTACATACACCAAAATGGCGCAACCATAGATAATAGAGTTATAGAATGGCAACTCCCTGTAGTATGGCTAGAACAGGAATTTGAGCGCTAAGACGGATGAAAGATGAACTAATAGCTATCGGTGGGCATTTTAGTGCAAAACTGTAACTATAGGTACTTAAAGTGTTAATAGGTAGTCGTAAACCTTCAAAGAATTATTAAAAATGATGGTTTTAAAGAAACTTATAAAAAAAATGTCGAATGCACAGGAATTGAGTTTTTAAATATAGCAAATTAGAGAAAAAATCGTATTTCATCGAGAGTAGCGCTAATGCGTTTGCCAGATAAGTTAACACTGTTTCTTCTTGCCCCTATAGAGATCCAAAACCATGGGTTGATGACGTGAAAAGATCATAAATCAAACAAAAGAAGCGGGGAGAGTAGCGGAGAGTAAAGTAAACAGTAGACAACAGCTAACACTTGATCAGAGCATACGATAGATATTTCATGCCCCAGTGCATCTTAAATCACGGTCTTTACAGCCATTATTCCCAACCATTTCAAAAATAAATACTGAAATCTGGAAATTCTAGGACTTTTCAAGGCCCAGAGTAATTTAAGGACTTTTCCAGGCCTTAAACAGACACACATTAAATTCCAGGTCTTTCAAGGACCGTATGAACCCTGTTATATACACTCTGATAATCTATATAAAAAAAGTTCTGGTGTTTATATACAGTTTTAATACTTAGTGGGGTAATTAGTACTGGGTTTAAATTAACATGGTAATTTTGAGTACAATAGCCTTATTATTTTGCTCTATTATCACTTAGAGAACCTTCTTAGTAAATATAAAAAAAATATATATAATTTACTGAAGGCTAAATTTTACTTTCAACCTTGCACAGCCTTAACTTATGTGGTTCAACAGTATTCTTTGAAATATATCAAAACTGGAAGAACTAATAAAAAAAGAGTTTGCTATGATTGCTTAAAACAGTTGTGGTTGAATTTTATTGTCTTTATTCATCACTATAGTATTTTAATAAAATTATTGTCGCTATACTACAACTGTCAATTAAAGTATTGAGCTACCTTAGTTAACTGCATGAATAAAATAGAAATAAATATCTTTTTGCAGTTTTGCCACCAAGATCTTAATATCCATAAGACAATATTTGGCAAACTGTCATCAAGATAAATAAATACAGAACTTTACAGCTAGAACATTATCAATAAATGTTCAATAACACTAATTAAACCAAATAGGTGAAGAAAACTTATCAGTTTGTTCTAATTCTGCAATCATTTGTGAAAATGGTAGTGAACAAATATAGAACATTTTAATTTATATTTGTTTTTATTAGACCAAGGCCTAAGTCCTCGTAGCTCAACTCAATGTAAAGTCTAACAGTTGGTTAAAATTGGCGTTATTTTTTACAATACTATTTTTATGTGCTCGTCAAATTATGAAAATGTGCCTTCCCTTAGTTCTTATTGTTAACCTTCTCAGGGCATTAGACGTTTTATTTCAAGGCTTTTGATTGGCGAATTTGACCATAGAGAATATAAGCAAGTTATTATAATGTCTATAAAGCTGTTTTGAAAACAAATCAATGCCAATCTTAGTTGGGAATTTATTACATCAAGTCTTTGTAAGATTATCTGCTAGCTTTTATTGGGTTTGTTCTAAATGTCTGTTGAATGTACTATATGATGGCATGTTTAACATTGTTTAACAATATGAACGTTGTGTTTAGTGACCAGAAGGTAGACCTCATGTTAACTTCACGAGCATTTTTACGCTGACATTAGTGCCAACAAAACATTGTAAAATCAAAAGTTGTGGTGTTAGATTGGGCCTAAATTTAGAGTAGATAATAAATTATGTACAGCTTTTATAAAAATGTTATCAAACAGTTTTAAAGTACACACTTCTCCAAAGATCTAAGTTTAATGTAGCACTATTCTGATTCACAAACACGAGATAAACATCTCAAACCTTCCACCTCCAAGAGAATATTAGATGTGTTGGCAAATGTTCCAAGCAGCTGTTGGATTAATAAATCCTAGACTCATGACTTCATCACATTAAACCTTTAAATTTGACATTTTACATTAAAATGCTCATGTATTTTTAGCCCACAAATTGGCTTCCTTCATGAAATTGTAGTCTACGCCACCTGTTCCTTCATCTGAATTTAAAAACTCACTACACCATTCCTAAAGTAAACAACTTCCAATGAATTATATTTTAAATATGATGGAAAGTGCAGAGCTTCTATGCTAGTAAAAAATGTGAGCTAAATTTACCCTAGTTGATACATTATATTTTTGTATAGACCTTTGTAAAATTTGGCCATAAGTGATTATTTTAATTCATTCACTTTCTATGTAAAGTCTAAATGAGTGGTCTTCATAAAACATGTTACACATAATCTGAGATTACAATTTCAGGTTTGTATAGTTGTACGGAACTAATGTAATTTTGCAAGGTGTCAAATAAAATAACTAAAAATCATATTAAAACAAATTATAATAAAAATTTGAATATTAAAGTTTAAAATTGCATTTATTCTATTGAAAATAATTAGTTACCTCATTGTGATTTCCCTTGATAAAAATAGGCAACTGGGCAGTGTCAGTAATATCGGTACTCTCATCAAGTGCCAACCAATAAAACATATACTGAGAAGCATGTTCTCAATAGTACTTGCTAAGTCTAAATCCTTCTGGCCACAGTCACTCCTGACCAGTGGTGCATGGCTAAAAAAGAAGTGCCGGAACGCACCATGTAGAACAAATGAACATGAGTCATATCTCGGCTCTGAAAGAAGTGAGAGTTAGAATAAAACCTCATGCATGAATGCCAGGTCCATTACAAATTGTTTTGATGAAATACGTTAGTGAAGGCCCTTGAATTTATCTTGGTCCAATAGCGAGAGGTTTGAATCATTAATTGCAGACTCAAAGTGACAACACCAAGATCTATAGCTTTTCCAAATCGCAGAATTGATTTGAAACAAACTTGAAACTCACCACAATCCCAATACACGACCAATAATCTTGAACTCTTCGTTTAGCGTTGATGCACACTTTTCAATTTCATTTTGGTTTTTGGGAATTGGCTATATAATAAGTTTTTTCCTCAATGATGTAAGTTGCGCTGTACGAATGCTACCAGTAAATGAAATTGACACCGAACTCCATTCCTTGGAAACTTTCAGTTCTCACGATTTCAATGGACCTAAAGTTGTCACGCTAGAACAAAATGAACCCCCAATTTCACCAGACTCACATACACTCCTTGGGAAGGTTTTTTTCTTCTCGTACCACATAGCAGCAGTCCAAATTTCGGGCCATTATGACTTGAGATTATTATCCCTAGTCCAATTATCTTCTTTCAGAGTCACTTCAATTACAACGCAAACACCATCTTCTTTTGAAATCACTTCACTCACTGTCACGTTCACATCAGGTTCACTAACACTTGTTACTTTCTCTCTATCTTACAGGTAGAGAAAGTATGGTGATCGTCAAAAAAATCGAACTCGAGATTTTGATGAATTTTGACGTTTCATGACTTCCTGAATCCGAAAAAGTGGTTTTTGAATTTCCGTCTGTCTGTCTGTCTGTCTGTACCTCCAACTAGAGCCTAAACTATTTTACCGATTGAGCTGAAACTTGATATCTAGGGTTTTCATAGGGTTTCCCCGTGGGGTTTTTGGAATTGGATATCTACCCCTAAAATTAAGGGTAGTTTACTGAAGGGAAAAAAGAGAAAAAGTCGATTTTCTCAAAATCGGCTCTAACGATTTTGATTAAATTTCATTTATGAACATTAATAAATATTCCAAACAAAATGGCTACTCTCAATATTTCGGCAAAATGGCTTTAAGGGCTCCGGTCTGATGCGTAAATTAACATTTTTTATAATAGCTCCGAAACTATTTGAGATATGAAATTACTTAGCATTACAAATATGTATATATATTTATAATACAAATATTTTATTCAAAACATATTTTTATAAAAACAATAATTTTCAATCTATACGCAACTATATATATATTTTTAGCTTTTTGGACATTAAAGCTTAAGTATTGCGATCGTAAAAAAAAACTAACCTGAAATGTTGATGGATTTCGACATCTCATAACCCCCTGAACCCTAAAAAATAGTCTTTCAATGCCGTCTGTCTGTGTGTCTATTAAAACTTAAAATTAAGGATAGTTTACTGAAGGGTGAAAAGAGAAAAAATTGGTTTTCTCAAAATCTGCTCAAACTATTTTGATTAAAATTCGTATCTAGGCATTGATTAAGATTATAAATAAATTGGCTATTTTCATTTTCCTATGAAAATTATTTTTAGGGTACTTTACAGAAGCGTTAATTACCTTATCTCCACAACTATTTGAGAAACTAAACAACTTATCATTCCAAAATTGTAGGACTATTAGAAATAAAAAACTTTTATTTGACATATATTTTTATAAAAGCAACAGCTTCTGAGATATTTGCAAATATATTAATACAATTTTGTGAGCTTTAGTTGTAAACATATACTACTTAAGTCTTAACGCAATAATTCTCCAATGCCATAGAGTAATTAAATATAAGTATCTAAAAAAGTATTTTATTTTTCCTTAAAGCTCTTAGGAGAAATGTTTGAACAGCAATGTTCTATCTCCATTTTAGACTCAATAGTCAATATTTACATTTCTATTGGTCAAAATGTATAAATGAATAATTAAATATCAATGCGATGACTTGAAGATCTGCAACACCTTATAAAATGTTAAAATTTTAACCAGAAATCGAAATTTTAATACTAAGTGTTGACCCTTGTGGAAGACATTAAACTGTTTGAAATGCTCCTAGGTGGACAAAGATGCGCCTCTTTTCTCATTGATTATATATCATTGTATATTATTTTATGCGTGTTCTTATGTGGAGTGGTGATGATACAATGTACATTATTCCGTTCAGAAATCTTACGAGTTAATAGAAAGAGAGAGAAAGTCTGTGCGGTGTGCCGTACCATTTATTTTTTCTTCAGTGTGCGCTAAATGTTTCTTGTTTAGAGTCACAAATGTGACCATGCACATTTGTTTTCGTTTCACACTCATATTTGAAGCTGATACACAAGAGAAATGTTGATGCTGCTTGAAAGTAAGTCACGACACAACTTATAAAAATGAACAATCCCCCCTCTATCTACTGTGCATTGCGAGAGACCCATAGAGACAACCCTATCCTCTGCCTGATCCGTCAGCGAGTTTTCTTCTTGTGATTGAGTGGTAAAGTGCCCCGCCCCGCCAACAGGCTTAGGCTAGGAGCACCACAAATTTCCAAGAACATTCCTATTGCCCAGTGAGGTGTGAGTGAACAAAGCACACATTATAACCCGGCCCTGACCTACCGCAATGTGAGTTATGACAGTGTGTTCACTAAGAAGCCCAATTTGCTACAAATGAACAAGGAAGGAGCACAAATATTATTTCATTTTACAATATTTCCTAGCACAAATATTTAATTTTCAAGTATTTTGTGAACGCATTACATTGAAATACTGGAAAAAGAAAGTGGGGTAATGTCGTTCCGGCTGCAATACACCACTGCTCCTGACAAGCTAACTTTTGAAAATAAATGTTTTTATGATGGGCATAGAAATTCAACTGCCGACTCCATAGACTCCTTTACAAATTCGTCATCTGTAAATCACTTTGATTTCAAAGTTATTTTCTCAGATATAATATAACTTGCCCTTACATTTAATTCACTTACAATATTTTGCTTCTTAAATTACGATTGTTAACTTTGCAGCTTTTCCTTCAAATCGGCCACTTTATCTGATCTCGGTTGTCCTTTAACTGAATACATTTTAGACGAGTGTTTTAAGGCTTAGTATAGTGCCCCGTTAGATTGTATTTCTTCGACATGGCAACCAAACTGGGTTCTCTTTAATACTTATTGATAAAACATAGCTCTATACACTTCTCACATCTTCCCTCGTCAGTAATTCTTTACTTTTTTCCTTGTGCTTGCAGCCATTGTTAAAAAAATTCATGTACAAAACAGTGTACAAACCCCTGGCGCATACTGAGAGGAAAGAACATAAGTACAGCTGGAAGTTGGCAGATGTTTGACCTTGAGTTTCAGTGTTGCCAAATGCTACAAGAGCATCACAAAAATAGTTGCATATAAAATTATTCGGCAGGTTGAAAACCACTGGTCTAGATTATCAAGCATCTAACTAGATGAGTAGTGGTCACATGACCTAGCATGTCACACTCGTGTTACACTGGACTGCTGGTGATGGGGAGAATGGGGTTTGAATCCCGCTCAGGTGTACTCTGTAAACTGTTTCCCACCTCTCCTTCATACAAATATGGGCATATTTCACTTACTAGCCTAACCTAAACATACCCATTCCGTTGATATAATTAATGTAAGCTTACCTATAACTTGGGTGGGATAAATATGTATGGAAAACAAAATTAAGTGTATTCTTATTTTAATAGTTGATAATAATGTGTGTGACAAGAATTTGAACTACAGATGATCACAGTGTGTGTTGCCCTGATAGAACCCTATATATCACTCACACATAACCTATTTTTTTAAATATAAAAACTAAATATTTAACCCTGATAGGATCCAGACAAGAGTTGGGTCGAATCCACTATTTTAAGAATCTGAATCTCCAATTTAACTTCAAATCCGAATCTTGGAAAAAATTATGAACATAAGAGTAAATATAAATATAGTAGAATAGTATAAAATACAAATGATAGCTAAATGTTAACATTTTTAGATATATTTCATTCAGTATAACATTCATACATCCAGTTATGAATTAAATTACTGGTATGGGGCCTGGTTGTAGAGTTCATCCTATAATTATAATTGTTTCTGGACCACCAATAAGCAGTATTAGAGTTATAAAATAAATTGTACTTGAAAAGTTAAAAAAAATAATCTTTTTTAAGTATCTGAGTGTCGAATTATATATTTTCTTGAATCCTTGAATATAATTAAGGATTTGAGAGATCATCTTTAATTAAAAGCCAGCCAGGTATATAAAAGGTAGTTAGTCGTACCTCATCCCGCCAGCCTTTCAATGCCACAAACAGGTTGTTGGCTCGACATTCCTTGAGGAAAGCTTCCACCTTGGCGCTGCGCTCAGCATAGTCCCTGAACGCTGGGTTTAGTTCCACCCCATCTGGCTGGACATGAAATATGTCAGGGTAGCGTATGAGTTCACACATCACATCTGGCCGCACTAACCCAACCTGATGACCCTCCACAATGAATGGGCGGCAGTCGCCTTTGTGTATACCTGAACAAAAATTACAATAATGTGAGAAATCTAAGTCTCCACAATCTGAACATTATTTTATATTGCACTATCGCAACAGCTTATCAAAGTTTAATGGTGTTAGTCTTATCTACATGATGCAAAACCAGCTGAGAAATGAATGAGTTTTAAATGGTGTTAGCAAGAGGCAAAACCAGCTGAAATATGTATGAGTTTGTGCTAACAGCAGGATAAAACTGAAAATAACCAGATAAACAAACTTTGAATTGAATAGTTTAAAACAACTATTTTATATTAAGCAAAATTAAAGTTTATCCAATCTGCTATGAAATGAAAGTGTTGTAATAAATTACAAGCAGACCGTGAATTATAAACATTGGTAGGCCTATATGCATCGTGTCGCTGATGGAGAAGTTTCAAAGTGTTAATAATTAGCTATAGTTTATAAAAAGTTAATCCTGGTCATGATTCTCATCACTCATTCAAGAAGGAATTAGGTTTGCTTAAAGTGATTTGGAAACTCAACTTGAATAATCTCTTATCATGTGACCTAAGTTCATGGATCTACACATCTTTGAGAAAGCCAGAATCTACTAAAACACAAATAACACTGGTCTACGAAAGAAAACTTTTTTTCTGCTGTCTCAAATGTGAAAGGTAATTTTAACTAATTCCAACATGCTAAATTTAATTATGAAGTACATTTAACTCTATCATGTACAGTTTTTATACAAATCACAAAAATAATACTAAAAAATTAAATTTTTAGTGTAGCCTAATAGAGAGTGTTATAAAATTAAAAACAAAATAAACGATTGCGTTGATTTACGTTTATGTCCTTGTTTCATATCTTCTCTTTTCAAGCACCAAACATAGTCTGCTAGCATTGCTACGTTCCACCGTCCCTGGTATCTTCTTCTTTCAAGCACCAAACATAGTCTGCTAGCATTGCTACGTTCTCATCGTCCCTGGTATCTTCTCTTTTCAAGCACCAAACATAGTCTGCTAGCATTGTTAGTTCCACCGTCCCTGGTATCTTCTTCTTTCAAGCACCAAACATAGTCTGCTAGCATTGCTACGTTCCACCGTCCCTGGTATATTCTTTTTTCAAGCACCAAACATAGTCTGCTAGCATTGTTATGTTCCACCGTCCCTGGTATCTTCTCTTTTCAAGCACCAAACATAGTCTGCTAGCATTGTTATGTTCCACCGTCCCTGGTATCTTCTTCTTTCAAGCACCAAACATAGTCTGCTAGCATTGCTATGTTCCACCGTCCCTGGTATCTTCTCTTTTCAAGCACCAAACATAGTCTGCTAGCATTGCTACGTTCCACCGTCCCTGGTTTATTTTCTTTCAAGCACCAAACATAGTCTGCTAGCATTGCTATGTTCCACCGTCCCTGGTATCTTCTTCTTTCAAGCACCAAACATAGTCTGCTAGCATTGCTACGTTCCACCGTCCCTGGTTATTCTTCTTTCAAGCACCAAACATAGTCTGCTAGCATTGCTACGTTCCACCGTCCCTGGTATCTTCTTCTTTCAAGCACCAAACATAGTCTGCTAGCATTGCTACGTTCCACCGTCCCTGGTATCTTCTCTTTTCAAGCACCAAACATAGTCTGCTAGCATTGCTACGTTCCACCGTCCCTGGTATCTTCTCTTTTCAAGCACCAAACATAGTCTGCTAGCATTGCTACGTTCCACCGTCCCTGGTATCTTCTTCTTTCAAGCACCAAACATAGTCTGCTAGCATTGTTATGTTCCACCGTCCCTGGTATCTTCTCTTTTCAAGCACCAAACATAGTCTGCTAGCATTGCTATGTTCCACCGTCCCTGGTATCTTCTTCTTTCAAGCACCAAACATAGTCTGCTAGCATTGCTACGTTCCACCGTCCCTGGTATCTTCTCTTTTCAAGCACCAAACATAGTCTGCTAGCATTGCTACGTTCCCCGTCCCTGGTATCTTCTCTTTTCAAGCACCAAACATAGTCTGCTAGCATTGCTACGTTCCACCGTCCCTGGTATTTCTCTCTTTCAAGCACCAAACATAGTCTGCTAGCATTGTTACGTTCCACCGTCCCTGGTATATTCTTCTTTCAAGCACCAAACATAGTCTGCTATCATTGCTATTTCCCTGCCCTGGTATTTCTTTTTCAAGCACCAAACATAGTCTGCTAGCATTGCTACTTTCCACCGTCCCTGGTATCTTCTCTTTTCAAGCACCAAACATAGTCTGCTAGCATTGCTATCGTTCCACCATCCCTGGTATCTTCTCTTTTCAAGCACCAAACATAGTCTGCTAGCATTGCTACGTTCCACCGTCCCTGGTATATTCTTTTTTCAAGCACCAAACATAGTCTGCTAGCATTGCTACGTTCCACCGTCCCTGGTATTTCTTCTTTTCAAGCACCAAACATAGTCTGCTAGCATTGCTACGTTCTACTCGTCCCTGGTATATTCTTCTTTCAAGCACCAAACATAGTCTGCTAGCATTGCTACGTTCCACCGTCCCTGGTTATTCTTCTTTCAAGCACCAAACATAGTCTGCTAGCATTGCTACGTTCTAATGTCCCTGGTATCTTCTCTCCATCTCCTTTATTTCCTGAGGAAATATTTTACCCAGCTCTTCACTCAGAGTTCCCAAATTATCAGGAAAGTAGTCAAGGTGATAGTATAAAAAGTGGAGTTTTAAACTCTTAATGCACTCAAGAGTTTGCAGTCCTCTTAAAATATTTCTCAAAATTTCTTCATATTATATGTCTTTGAAAGAACACCATGCTTGACGTTCTATTTCGTTTATAGTGTCCCAAGATTCAGTGTCCTTCATAAACTGTTTAATCTGAGGATCATCGAATATTCCCTTTTTTATCTTAGCTTCAGGCAAAAGTGGAAATTTTCAGCTTAAATACTTGAATTATAAACCACTCTAGTCCAGCACTTTTACCAAATGGTTCATGACTCCAAGTTTTATGTGCAACGAAGGCTATATATATTTTTTTAGGATCAACTATACTGGCTTGAATGACATTTTTTCCCCCTGCCATTAAACTTACCTTGAGCCATTCTTTCATTGCCCAATTTTTATCCCTACTTCTGTCCCATTCACATAAAAAGCAAGGAAATTTTGTATACTCTCCTTGTTGGCCTAGTAAGATACCAGAAACCTTTAGTTATAAGCACAATAGCCATTGATGTTCCTGATAGTTAATATTTTCTAAAATCGATTGAAGATTTTCATATGTTTCTTTCAGTGAAATAAAATTCGCAACTGGAATCGAAGGAAATGCACTTCTTTTATGCAATAAAACTGATTTGAGACTTCTTTTAGAAGCATCAATAAATAATCGCCAGTCATTATTATCGTAAGCTAGCTCTCCCTGTTGAAACATTAAACCAGGTGCTTCACAACAATAAACTAGCTGGTCTTCCATCTTAAAGAAATTACTAAAGTCTTCCTATTGATTCCTATACCAGTAAAATGTGGTTTCTGGTGCCAGCAGATTATTCTTTTTTAATCTTGATCCCAGCATTTCACTCTTGTCCTTACTAAATATTCAACTCGGTATATTGAGTAAAAAGCTGAGGCTTATCTTTGTTAGTGAGGGGTGAAAAATCCTCATCAATGTTAACATTTCCTTTAAATGTTGTTTTTCAGGGAATCCATTTCCTTGTTGAGGGATGGGAATTTTTTTTCGGATATTTTTCCACTCTTTAATTCCATCATCATCTCATTAAAAGTGCTTTGCAAAAAAGCATAAGAATTAAATGTTGCCCAAATACAAGCATTTACATTCTGACAGATACAACTGAATTTTGTGATCAATTCTAATAAGTCAATCATGCCAAGAAGTTGAAAAATGAAACCTGGCTTTGAGAACTCTTTCAGTTCCAATGAGAATTCCTTAGCATCGGTATTCTTGCCTTGCCGTACGTATACTCTCAGTACGCTTCTTTTGTAGGTCGATAAAAAAATAGCTTAAAATCTCTCTGAAATGTTTTATAAGCTCAGAGTTCACTTTGAACAAAACGAGTGTCCTGAAATGATTTTGGATTTAATATGTCCACTTCTATTTCTTTAGTTAATGCCAGAAGTTCTTCATATCCAATACCCCAGTTATTATTTTTCATAACTTGAACGTGATTACAGATCCACATTAACAATTTAACTTTACGAACGTCATTCAACACACATTCTAACCTAGGAGCTATGTCCCACATAGAAAGTAAACAGTCATGACTTAAATTTTCACACAGACCTGCCAGTTTTTTATCTACACTAAGATCAAAATATTTCCCATCAAATGCCATACCATTCAGCTGCTTTTTTAACTGAATACTTGCACTTTCAAGGGCATTGTACAGTTTTTCAACGAGAATGTCTCCCTTGTGTGAAGTACCACATGGTGAAATGTCAATCACAATACAAGTCTGAACACCATCTACAAGAGTAATCAAGCAACTTATTTGATATGTTCTGTGCAATTTTGTAATTTTGTCTGCTGTAACAGACACAAGAGGGGAGATGATTAGTTACTGGATTTACTGTGCTTAAAAATTTACATATTTTGCTATTCATAGTAATAAACATGTTTTTTCTAAATGATCTAAAAAATTCTCTGGAGTGATCAAGTTCACCAACATCGGCATCATTTAAGCAGTGTAAACTTGATAAACATTCAAAAAAATTTCCCCCCTTCCCTTCGTTTACTGCTCTGTAGGCAGCTCTGGCAACACGGACTCCCACGGTTTCATGTTCCTTTTTTTCTAAAGTATTTGTTTTATCCATGAAGTCAGAGAAATTAACACACCATTGATGTGCTTCTGACTGTAAATGATCAATAAGGTGAGTTTTAAAATTTTGAAATTCAATACTTTGAGTAGGTTGTAGAAACTGCTTTTCCTCCGGAAGAGAAAAAATACCAAAATTTTCAGTTTTAAGAATAGCTACCTCTTTAGGGATGGTTTTGTAGTTTTCTATGCATGGAGAACACTGCACTATTGTAAGTCCACCTTGCAGACACGACATAAGTTGACAAATCTCTGGAACCAATTTGCTTACTCTGATTAATTTAATTTTTGCTTTAAATTCTTCAATTTACTGTAAAAAAAATACTAGGGCCAGTTAAACCTGGTAGCTCATTATATTTTCTGTTGAATTAAGACTTTATGACTACACTATTATCCCTATGTCCATTTGGTTTTGACAATTCATCAACTTTGTTACTAAGAATAGCTAAGGCATTACATATTGTTATTAATTGTTCATTGATACCAGTAGGCTTACCAGTACTAACATTTAAGTTTACACCTTGAGCGTAAGAGGAAATGGAGTGTAATTCTGGGAGGCCTTGGTTTAACTGTTGATTTTCCAAAACTTTTCATTTTTTATAGACTCGCCACTACTGCAAGGTCTATCACTATCAACATCACTAGAGGAAATACTATTGCTATCTACGACTATTAGTTTTTCCTGATCAGATAATTTACGTCTTACAAAACTTGCAATATTCCCTTGATCCTTACTTCTAGGTTTTTCTTGGGGATGTTTATTAGATACGTGATATCTAAAACATTGCTCACCCTTTCCTCCCTCGCCTGCCCACCATAGATTCCAAACACCTGTTGATAGGGTAGGTGACTGATGACTCATCATTCAATCACGCCATTAGCCAGGTTGAATTATTACCGCATATCTCAACCTCTGACTTCTTATCTAGAGCTCTGACACATTATCTTAGCCCCTAGACACAGCAACTATTTGTGCTTACACTGACACTGCCTCACTATAACACATACTGATAGTGTGTGTGTTGAGTGTCATCAGCCTTTGTTTTTCATACAAATCAAACTACCACATCAGAACCAGAATGTACTAAAATAGTCAACAAAATTGTTGGACTTTCCCTGCCACAAATTTCCCCAGGACTGCTTTAATTTCTCCCGAACCTCGTTCGGACATATTCTGCACCCCTGATGTTACCTAGTGACGAAAGTGTGTCATCACCTCCCTAACGTCAGTTAGGTGACGAAACTACAAATAGTCACGTAGCTCATGTTAGTAAAGTGAAATGTTCATGTAAATGCTGTTTTCCCAAAAATCACCTCGCTAATGCCGGCGTCACTGCACTAACGGCAGTAAAATCACTTATTTCTTATTAACAGTCTTAGAAAATAAATAAATAATATTATAAATTATTAACATATGAGCTATTAAAAACATAAATAAAAAGTGAGAAATGTAAAACTGAATTTTCTTTGGATTTTGGAATCTTTAACATTACTAACACATGAACTTTGTATGATTCTTCAATTACAAAATCCTAATTCCAATAAATTAGGGAAAATATATCATTTTTTATATTAATGTTAAAAAAATATGATATACCTACTTAGTATAAATACATATTTTATTTGGATTTTAGAGATTATAACATATGTATGTGCATCTGAAACAGCGTTAGCGAAGTGATGGACTATGGGTAGCCACTTTGGTAAAACTAAAAAAACACGAAAAAATGGTAAAATCAAGCTCTGCTGGTTTTATTACTTAGGCCTACTTCTTTACTAAATTATGAGTAATCAGGCAATAAATTATACTTTTCCTGAGATATTTTTGAATTTCCGATTTGTTCCTCAATTTGAGATGACCCATAAATAAGATGGCAATTCTCATTTTTTTATGAAAATAACAAAATACTTTATATAAAGAAAATATTTTCAATTTTCAGCATTTCTCCTCAACTATTTGAGATATTAAATAACTCATTATTGTAAAGTTGTAATACTGTTAAAGATCCAAATCTTTTGAGACTCAAATCATATATTTTTTAAAAATAGGTACTAATAATAATAATAATAATAATAATAATAATAATAATAATAATATTTAGCACCGCGTCTTACTACCCGTTCAGGTTATACGCTTAAGTACTAATTACTCTAATGGATTAGGAATTGGGAGGGTTGAATTTAGAGGAAGTGAACCCGCATTTGCGTGGAGGGAGAGTGGAAAACCATTTAGGAAAAACCACCCCCAGTTCACCCGACCGAGATTCAAACCTCGATCTCCCCGTCCTCGGCGGTCGAGCTCAACACGACTAGCGCGTTAGCCAACTACGCCACCGAGGCGGGTAAAATAGGTACTGAGTTTTAGTTATTTTTTAAAGGTATTAAAATAGTTAAATAATTTCTTGTGGTTAAAACCAAAATAATGACAGGGTAAACCTAACAACCAAACCCCAGATCATTAATTTATCATTTAATGTAAACAAAATCAGAAGTGAAGGAAAAAATCCTAGTTATTGGGAAAGTTAAACAGTTAGGCTTACAATATTTTCTAAAATTAAAATTTTAATCAGGAATTTGATTGCAAAATAAAGTTTACCGTTTTGAAAAAAAGGTGTATCTGACCCATCTTTAATACATGTGCATAAACACACACACACACACATATTACATTTTTTGAATGACCTATACCACCATCAACCTCGGTGGTCTTGGGGTAAAGTGCTCGCCTCAGGACCTGATGTTTGTGGGTTTGAACCCAACAGAGGCTGAAGGCTTTTTCTTGAGCGAGAAAAAATCATAGCTCAACATCCTTCGGAGAGGAAATAAATCCGTCAGTTCCATGTGGCAAGTAAAAGAACCTTGGAAGGTATGTGAAAATACCTCTCCTGGCAATATTGGTAGGTCATTTCACCTCACTCAGGGAACTTAATGATTACAGCCAGGGAGATTACTCTACCACAAAAACTAACTATTACCCCCACCACCCCTTGACAGTCGATACTTTCCACAAGTTATATTTTTGATGATGAATTTGTTTAGTAAATATATCGTAACATATATACAGAATCTTCAATGAAAAATAACCAACAAATATTATGTTGATAAAAATTACTTGGAAATAAAGATAATTGCAGTTACCCAAAATTATTAAAAATTATGATAAAACCTAAAAACAAATTTTTTTTTAGATGTAGACAAAAGTTAAAATTCATTCAACCACAAAACTTTTTTAATTTTTGTATTTCACTTCTGCCTCTTCCGTTGCTTTCTGCAATACTGTTCTTCTTTTCACTTCTAATTTTATTATTTCTTCAGATGCTGTTCTTCTTTGACTTAAGTCTTCTTCAATCTTTTTCTTCTTTTCAAGCGCCTTATTCCTGATGCATTCCTCTCAGCATGATTCATCTGTTTTGAAATTGTCATATTTACAAATCCCCAGCTGCAGTGACTGCATCATAAGTTACACGTTGAGCAATAAGGCTGTCCTCATGTAGGTTTTCAACCAGACATTCTTTATTCACAGAAAAACTTAGCTCAACGGCTGCATTGCTAGGGAAGAGAACAAGATTTTTTATAGTGAAATATTGTAGTTCCTGGGATGGATTTACTCTATAAAAAATATTCATGAAGAACTTATCAAGCTGGTCACCACTTGAAGTGAATTGTTTAAGGTAGTCAATAACTTCTAGCATGTGCTGTTTTGTAAGCAACATGGACAATGTGTAGAGAACAAGTTCCAAATTATAGTAACTCAGGATTTTGTGGAGAATCTTCCTTCAAGTAACTTTTGAGATCACTTAAAAATCTGAGGTTTACATTTGGTCCATCCATGGAAATTTGAAGCATTTTTTTAAGATCCAAGCCCTCATCTTTTAGTGTAGATATGAAATTCATTAATATATCTTGAGCTGTTGCATGACCTAAAAAGCAAGATATTAAATATCTTGTATGAATTTCATTTTCACTCCAGAAGCAAACAACATCCATCTGGGTCTTTTGAGCCACAGTATTTATGCTCTCATCAAAATAAATACAATAAAATGAGCATTGCTTAACCATATTCGCAAGCTCGCTTTTGAAAAAAGGACCTAGTCCATACATGATAACATATCCAAGTTGATCTTTATGCATTTGAAATTTCTGGGCAATATCACTTTAGGAAAACATTACTTTAAAAATATCACTACAAGCAGAAAAACTTCTTTCCCTTGGCATGAGATCGGATTGAAGATATTCCCATGTTACTTATATCAAAGTTAGTTTTACACAAAGAACAATGGCCTTTACTTTTATCACAATCCACTTTTTGTAACCACAGCCAATCTTTAAACACTGTACTGTCCAACCAATCATCTTTAAAAGAGGTTTTTTCTCTGGTTTGTAAGAGGGAGGGGGAGGAAGGGCTCAGTGTAGAGACTGAGAATAGAAAGGTCAGCAAGTGAGGCAAACATCCCCACTGCAAGGTCAACTAATTGTGTGGCAAACAAGATAGACCAGAGGGGTGATCAAAATAGAACTATCAGTAGTACAAATAATATCAGGGGTCTCAAAATTCTTAATACAACATTTCACTCAATGTAAAAAGGCTGAATATTTCCCCAGTATCTGATTCAAAATTCCAGTATATTCCAGTATTTCCAGTATCAAAAATAAAATCAAGTATATCTCCAGTATTTGTAGACACCCTGCAAACAGACTATTATATACTTTTTAATTCAGGTCTTTGAAAACAAATTTGATTCTTTTCCCAATTTTCCGTAACAGTGTTCCTAGTTATAATAAGTAACAGTGTAGGCTATATTATTTCATTTCACAAACATTTAGAGTTTTTAGTAAATGTATATTTTGGGAGAAAGTCTGTGTGGTGCACCATAATATTTATTTAAGCTTGGTTAGACTGTATAACTGTTGGTTTTTGGCGAAACAGGTTGATTTTTCTAAGTACTCTAGCATAGTGTATCAAAATGTTGCAGCTTCCACAAGTGCCATGATAAAACAGCCCACTATCAAGTCAGTGGAGTGTTAAACATAACTGCAATGCTGCACTCTTTATACATGCGCTGATCCAGTACAGAGAGACCCGACACATCTAAAAGTACCTTTCTCATTTAACAGAGAACATAAATCTTTCCTAGTTTTCAAACTCACTCATAAATAACCAATTAATTCTCTAAAGGAATAATTTCCTTTTGTATGGTGGAGCTATTGGTAATCTTCAGAGGAAGAGGATGATTATGAATTAAAGATATTAAAAAACTCTCCAAAACATGGAGAATTGTTGTTTTATTTATTAAATAGGGCCTAACATTGATAAACATATCACTAATATTATTGGCAACTATTCATTAGTCTAATATTTCAGTGAAACAGAAAGCTAACATATTTGTTAAAATTTACTATTAATATTAGTTAAGGTGTGGCAGAAGGGAGCGCGAGTAGTTTTACAGATTTTATATCACTACACTTTTTTGGTCAAAATAAATCAAATATTTCTCCAGAAGCAACATAGAGTTTAGTTTTCTGCACATGCTAATATCAATAGATTTTGAATATCAGTCAAGGGTGTCCTGGAATTTTGTGGACTAATGCAAGTTTACTAGTATTAGCTCACTAACATGCTAGTTGTGTTGACACGGTATTAGTGGACTAATGAGAGTTTACTAGTATTAGCTCACTAACATGTTAGGTGTGTTGACACGGTGTTAGTGGACTAATGCAAGTTTACTAGTATTAGCTTACTAACATGTTAGGTGTGTTGACACGGTGTTAGTGGACTAATGCAAGTTTACTAGTACTAGCTCACTAACATGCTAGTTGTGTTGACACGATATTAGTGGACTAATGCAAGTTTACTAGTATTAGCTCACTAACATGTTAGTTGTGTTGACACGGTGTTAGTGGACTAATGCAAGTTTACTAGTATTAGCTTTCTAACATGCTAGGTGTGTTGATACGATGTTAGTGGACTAATGCAAGTTTACTAGTATTAGCTCACTAACATGTTAGTTGTGTTGACACGGTGTTAGTGGACTAATGCAAGTTTACTAGTATTAGCTTTCTAACATGCTAGGTGTGTTGATACGATGTTAGTGGACTAATGCAAGTTTACTAGTATTAGCTCACTAACATGTTAGTTGTGTTGACACGGTGTTAGTGGACTAATGCAAGTTTACTAGTATTAGCTTTCTAACATGCTAGGTGTGTTGATACGATGTTAGTGGACTAATGCAAGTTTACTAGTATTAGCTCACTAACATGTTAGTTGTGTTGACATTGTGTTAGTGGACTAATGCAAGTTTACTAGTACTAGCTCACTAACATGTTAGTTGTGTTGACACAGTGTTAGTGGACTAATGCAAGTTTACTAGTATTAGCTCACTAACATGCTAGTTGTGTTGATATTGTGTTAGTGGACTAATGCAAGTTTACTAGTACTAGCTCACTAACATGTTAGTTGTGTTGACACGGTGTAAGTGGACTAATGCAAGTTTACTAGTATTAGCTCAATAACATGTTAGGTGTGTTGACACGGTGTTAGTGGACTAATGCAAGTTTACTAGTATTAGCTTACTAACATGTTAGGTGTGTTGACACGGTGTTAGTGGACTAATGCAAGTTTACTAGTACTAGCTCACTAACATGTTAGGTGTGTTGACACGGTGTTAGTGGACTAATGCAAGTTTACTAGTATTAGCTCACTAACATGTTAGTTGTGTTGACACGGTGTTAGTGGACTAATGCAAGTTTACTAGTATTAGCTTTCTAACATGCTAGGTGTGTTGATACGATGTTAGTGGACTAATGCAAGTTTACTAGTATTAGCTCACTAACATGTTAGTTGTGTTGACACGGTGTTAGTGGACTAATGCAAGTTTACTAGTATTAGCTTTCTAACATGCTAGGTGTGTTGACACAGTGTTAGTGGACTAATGCAAGTTTCCCCGCCAGGGAACACTGCCTTTACGTAGGTCCATCAGACCGGGCGGCGGGGATTGAGGCTCCAATGAAGCTGAGGGCTATGCTGGCGGTAGCGTAGCTACTGGTAGGGTCTCCCATGCCAGACAGGCATCGGCCGAGGAGTGAGACTAAACGTGTTCCAATCCAACCCTAAGGTGGTATGCGATCCGTGCTTATGGGGTGCATGGCACATGGAAGATGTGCATCTAACGGAGCCTCAAGGATACCTGGCGACCTCCCTGAGTAAGCAGACTTACACCAGCGAACGGGGCTCCGCTGGTGTGGACCTTTATTTCCCCAGGACTCGTGGGAATAAAATGACCGAAATGAATCCTAATTTTTCTGGAGTAGAGGGAGGAATTGCCAAAAAGCAAGAGACACCCGCTGCCCAGCCAAAACAACCACTGGGTGGAAGTCCAATGGAGCATACCATCTCTGAAGCAAAGGAGGTCAAGACTCCTAGCGAGGAGGAGGTGGAAGGGGTAACGGAAGGAATGCACCTGGTGAAGCTTAAGGCTTTGTCGGGAGCTCAACGGAAGAAAGCCTGTAAAGAAAAGAGAATGAAGGAAGGGAAGGAGTGGCTTCCCAGGAATGAGTGGAGAGAAAAGAAGGGGTTGAAACCCAAGACCTCCAAGAAGAAGGCAAGGCAAATGGGAGGAGATGAACAGACTCCTTCCACATCTTCTGGGAAAAAGAGGGAAAGAGAAGGAAAGTCCCTAGATACTCCCAGCACAGAAGGAAAGCCAGCTTTGAAAAGGCCGAGACAGGAAATAGGGTACCAGTCCTATAGTACTGTAGCATCGGTATTTCGGCTGGCAGTGATACAGCAGGGTTACCCCCTGGTAAACATAACGCAACAACAGGCGGAACAAATTCAGATGGCTCTCTTTGAGAAAATTGGGGAAGACGTAAGTCAAAGTCCGAGATTCAGGAATGTCTATCTGAACAAGGGAGCTCTCATCTTTGTGTGTGATGGGCAAGACACCACAGCATGGTTGAGAGGGAAGGTACCAGGGATATCACCGTGGGATGATGCCCAGCTGCAAGTGAAAACAGCAGCTGAGCTCTTCAGGACTGCAAAGATATCCATATGGGTGCCAAAGTTACTTAAAGACATCCCACCAGCGACTCTGTTTAAGAAAATTGGGTTCCAGAACCCAAAAATCGCAACGGAGGACTGGAGGGTGATCAACCGCAAAGTGGAGACTAATAGTCAGACCGTTGTGGTTGAAGTGGATGAAAAGTCCCTGAAGACTATACAAGAACTAGACCTGAAGATGTTTTTGGGCTTTGGGCAAGTTCAGGTAAGGGTGATCAAGGGCATCCAATCAGATGGCGGCAACGTGGAACCTGAAGGTGCTGCAGATTAATCTGCAGCACAGCAAGGGAGGAACGGCTGCACTGAGTCGACTGTTGCAGAAAGAACAGGTGGATGTGGCACTGATACAGGAACCCTATCTGTTTAGGGGAGGTGTATCAGGCCTAGGAGGAACTGGAGGTAGGTTAACATATGCTAGAAATGTTAAAGGACCCAGAACCTGCATTTTTGTTAAAAATGGTATTTCATTCATTCCAATGGTGGATTTTTGTTCGAGAGACTTAGTTACCATCAGGATGAAGCAAAATAAGGAAGGGAGCACTAGGGAATTTGTCCTGGCATCAGCATACCTTCCTTATGAGGACAGTTCACCACCGTCGCAGGAGGTAAGAAGACTGGTTGACAGCTGTGGGAGAGTAGGCGAGCAGCTGATTATCGGATGTGATGCTAATGCCCACAATGTAGTGTGGGGTAGCAATGACACCAATAGCAGAGGTGAGTATTTACTTGAGTACCTTATAGAATGTGAATTGGAGATTCTAAACAGGGGTCGAGAGCCCACCTTCAGGAACGCGGTGAGGGAGGAGGTAATAGATATAACAGTTGGAACTATGAGAATGGGGGAACATGTTAAACAATGGCATGTGAAAAGAGAACCATCAGTATCTGATCACATGTACATTAGCTTTGAGGTAGAGATGGGTGTTGTACTGACCAAATCCTATAGGAATCCAAGGAAAACAGACTGGGATTCATATAGACAAGACCTCAAAGTATCTCTGGCTGAAATAAAGAATACAATCAGGAATGTAAGGGATATAGAGGATGTAGCTGATCTGTTGGGGAGAGCTATAATGACCTCATATCAAAATAACTGTCCTATTACTAGGAAGGTCACAGACAGGAGTGTAACCTGGTGGAACAGCACCTTACAGTTGCAGAGGAAACGGGTGAGAAGTCTGTTTGACAAGGCAAAAAGGACTGGACGATGGGCAGAATACCGAGAAGCCCTAGGTATATACAACACAGCAATAAAGCGTGCAAAAACAACATCCTGGAGGAAATTCTGTGAGGACATAGAGGAGGTGACCGAAAGGGCTAGACTCCAAAAGATACTCACGACAATTCCGACAAATCCAGGAGGTATGATAAGGAATGAGGAAGGGGAATACACTAGATCAGCGTATGATACATTGAGAGTACTCCTCACGACTCATTTTCCACAGTGCACATTGATGGATGATTCAGACCAATCCATAGTCCCAGTAAAGGGGTGGTTAACATCATGCAGGGAGGATTGGGAGGTGGCCAAAAAATGTGTAGACTTCCAAAAGATCAAGTGGGCGGTTGGAACCTTTCAGCCATATAAGTCACCTGGTCCAGATGGAATATTCCCAGCCCTCCTGCAAGAAGCAGGAGATGAGGTAATTAAATACCTGAGCAGGATCTTTAAAACCAGCCTAGTCTCGGGATATATTCCTAATGCATGGAGGGCAGTCAGGGTGGTATTTATTCCAAAGCCAGGGAGAATTGATCATACCTCGGCCAAGGATTTAAGACCAATCAGTCTGACGTCATTTCTCCTTAAAACATTGGAAAAACTGGTTGATAGACATATGAGGGAAGAGAGGTTAACATTGGTTCCTCTACATAGAAATCAGCATGCGTATCAATCAGGGAAATCATGTGAAACAGCTCTCCACCATCTAGTTGGAAAAGTGGAGAAAGCACTGCATTACCAGGAAATTGCACTGGGTATTTTCCTAGATATAGAGGGGGCCTTTAGCAATACGACCTTTAAATCCATGGATGAAGCAGCAAAAAGGCATGGGATGGAGAACACTTTATGTAAATGGGTAAGGACTATGCTAGAGACTCGGAGAGTCGCAGCCACTATGTTAGATGAAACAGTAGTGATTAAGACCACTAGAGGATGTCCACAAGGAGGTGTATTGTCTCCAATGTTATGGAATCTAGTAGTGAATGACCTTGTTAAGGAGCTGAATAACAAGGGGTTCTACTGTAAAGGATATGCAGATGATTTAGTCATCCTAATACTTGGCAAATGGGGCAATATAGTCAGAGCTCTTGCACAAGACGCTCTGTATATTGTACAGGAATGGTGCCAGAAACAGGACCTTGGAGTCAATCCCAAGAAGACAGTGGTGGTACCATTTACAAGGAAAAGAATCCAGGTCACGTACTGGAAACTCAAGTTGTTTGAGGAAGAGATACCAGTTAAAGGGGTGGTGGAATATCTTGGGGTGATTTTGGACTCTAAGTTAACATGGACCCCTCAAATAAATAAGGTATGTTCCAGAGCCAAGAGTGCTCTTATGAGCACGAGGAGGGCCTGTGGAAAGAACTGGGGGCTGAATCCCAGGAGCGTGTACTGGATATACACCATAGTAGTAAGACCCATAATTGGTTATGGGGCTGCAATATGGTGGAGGAAGGCAGATCAGGTGGGGGCTGTTAAGGAGCTGGGAAAAGTGCAAAGACTAGCATGTCTGGCTATGACCGGCGGAATTAACAGCGTACCCTCTGCAGGAATGGAAACTATGCTCGGCATACCTCCACTACACCTGTGGGTAAAAATTGAGGCAGCAGCAGGAGCATATAGATTGAGAAGTAATGGCAACTGGATACATACAGGATATCCAGGATCACACACAAACATTTTGGATGTGGTTAAAGTAGGACCCGTGGTAGAGATGCCGGGAGACTACATAAAGCCATCGTTCTGCTTCAAGAAGTCTTTCGACGTAAAGATTGGAAGTAAGGAGCAGTTGAAGATGGAGCCTCAGCACCGATCAGGGGATATAATATGGTTCACTGACGGGTCAAAGATGGAAGAAGGCACTGGAGCGGGAGTATATGGGGTTCAGCCTAGACTGGAGAAGTGGTATTCTCTAGGGGGTCTGGCCACAGTATTCCAGGCGGAAGTGTATGCAGTCAGGGCGTGTGTGGAGGAGAATATAGGTAGGGGGTACGTTAATCGCAGTATCTACATATATTCAGACAGCCAGGCGGCTCTGAATGTATCTACATATATTCAGACAGCCAGGCGGCTCTGAAGGCATTAAGAGCACCAAATACGAGATCAAAGATCGTCAAAGAATGCTATGAAGCCCTAGAGAAGCTAGGGAAGCACAATAAGGTGATCCTAACATGGGTTCCTGGCCATGTTGGAATCAGCGGTAATGAGAACGCAGATAGATTAGCCAGAACAGGGGCACAGAATCCCTTCATAGGACCAGAACCTGTTCTGGGTATTACTAAGCGGACAGTGAGGAAGGAACTGCATGACTGTATTAAAAGACAGCATGCAGAATACTGGGCAAACACCCAGAAGCAAAGGCATGGGAAGCTAATGATGCCGAGACCATGTCCAAAGAGAAGCACTGCCATACTGAACCTTAACAGGAAGCAGATGAGACTAATGGTGAGTCTAATGACTGGCCATGGGAATTTCAGGAAACACCTATACAACATGGGGGTAGAGAGAGAGACCATGAAATGTAGAAAGTGCAATGAGGAAGATGAAACAGCATCACACCTCATATTCCAATGTAAAACATTGGAACTAAGAAGATACAACCAATTTGGAACTCTGGACCCAAATGGAATTGTATCTAGTGATCATCTAGTTGAGGGACTCCTTGGGCTTTTTAGGAACACAGGATGGCTTGACTAGGATAACAGGGAGAGATACCGCACAATAAGCTGAGGCTTCGGTGTGGGCAGGCAGGGGAAGTGGACCCTCCTGTTTTGTCTCCCTGTAACAATCTATCTATCTAATGCAAGTTTACTAGTACTAGCTCACTAACATGTTAGGTGTGTTGACACGGTGTTAGTGGACTAATGCAAGTTTACTAGTATTAGCTCACTAACATGTTAGGTGTGTTGACACGGTGTTAGTGGACTAATGCAAGTTTACTAGTACTAGCTCACTAACATGTTAGTTGTGTTGACACGGTGTTAGTGGACTAATGCAAGTTTACTAGTATTAGCTTTCTAACATGCTAGGTGTGTTGACACGGTGTTAGTGGACTAATGCAAGTTTACTAGTATTAGCTCACTAACATGCTAGGTGTGTTGACACGGTGTTAGTGGACTAATGCAAGTTTACTAGTATTAGCTCAATAACATGGTAGTTGTGTTGACACGGTGTTAGTGGACTAATGCAAGTTTACTAGTATTAGCTCAATAACATGCTAGTTGTGTTGACACGGTGTTAGTGGACTAATGCAAGTTTACTAGTATTAGCTCACTAACATGCTAGTTGTGTTGACACGGTGTTAGTGGACTATTGCAAGTTTACTAGTATTAGCTTACTAACATGCTAGTTGTGTTGACACGGTGTTAGTGGACTAATGCAAGTTTACTAGTATTAGCTCAATAACATGGTAGTTGTGTTGACACGGTGTTAGTGGACTAATGCAAGTTTACTAGTATTAGCTCAATAACATGTTAGGTGTGTTGAACGGTATTAGTGAACTAATGCAAGTTTACTAGAATTAGCTCACTAACATGTTAGTTGTGTTGACATTGTGTTAGTAGACTAATGCAAGTTTACTAGTATTAGCTTTCTAACATGCTAGGTGTGTTGATACGATGTTAGTGGACTAATGCAAGTTTACTAGTATTAGCTCACTAACATGCTAGGTGTGTTGACACGGTGTTAGTGGATTAATGCAAGTTTACTAGTATTAGCTCACTAACATGTTAGTTGTGTTGACACGGTGTTAGTGGACTAATGCAAGTTTACTAGTATTAGCTCACTAACATGTTAGTTGGGTTGACACGGTGTTAGTGGACTAATGCAAGTTTACTAGTATTAGCTCACTAACATGTTAGGTGTGTTGACACGGTGTTAGTGGACTAATGCAAGTTTACTAGTATTAGCTCACTAACATGTTAGTTGTGTTGACACGGTGTTAATTGACTAATGCAAGTTTACTAGTATTAGCTCACTAACATGCTAGTTGTGTTGACACGGTGTTAGTGGACTATTGCAAGTTTACTAGTATTAGCTCACTAACATGTTAGGTGGGTTGACACGGTATTAGTGGACTAATGCAAGTTTACTAGTATTAGCTCAATAACATGCTAGTTGTGTTGACACGGTATTAGTGGACTAATGCAAGTTTACTAGTACTAGCTCACTAACATGTTAGGTGGGTTGACACGGTATTAGTGGACTAATGCAAGTTTACTAGTATTAGCTCAATAACATGCTAGTTGTGTTGACACGGTGTTAGTGGACTAATGCAAGTTTACTAGTATTAGCTCACTAACATGTTAGGTGGGTTGACACGCATTTTTCACTTGTATTAGTATCGCTTCTAAAAACATGGCTGAAAATGAAGTGGTGCTAACTGGTCTTTCTATTGAAGCCATTTTTTTTATCACTGCGTCTTTTTTCTCGTTAGGGTTTATTTATATGCATATACTAATTACGCTTATGTGTTAGGAGCTAGAAGGGTGACTTTAGAATAAGTTGGGCAGCCAAATAAATTACAATTTTTCAGTAAATGCAATTTATCATAGTTATTTTACCTATTTAAAAAAATATGATATAGACAACATAAAAAAGTTAGTGATTAGTATGTCTCCTATTTTTTAATTCTTTAATACATTATAATATATTTCACTTGATCCCAAATAGTTATTATATTATTTTGCTTGATTTGTTAACTTACTTAGCATATATAGTAGATAAAATTAAACTCAAATAAGGTCAATAAATCCTAATACAACCAAACTCGGGCATTTTTTTAAATAGGCCCAGGTTTTTTCAACCCTGTTTTAAATGTTGGTATGATAATAACAAAATGTCTTGTTAAATGATAGCTAGGCCTAAAATATTCCTTAAAAATAATAATAAATTAATTTGTAGATTGGTTTGAATATAAACAATCTGGTTTGCTATGAGACAATAATATAGTGTTGTGTATCTACTCAAGTTGCCAAAGCATTACTACAAAATGTTTGAAATGTATGGGCTGAACATTATTAATTAAAACTTATAAAGATTGGTTAAAGTGTCAAATACGGAGATTGGAAAGTGTGCCGTGCCAGTGATTTCGCGTGAAAAACGCCGGCCATTCATACCTTACTTATCGATAACACAAATATTATGTTGCCGGAACTAATCACGGTATATAATGTTGTATTATATTTTGTGATTGTATGTAAAAAAACTACACATGTCACGCTGATTGGTAGGAAATGAAGGTTTGATAAAATTATTTATAAACCGATATTAAATATCTCTCACAAGGCACATTTGCAATATTTACGTAGGCCTAGCATTTTATTTTTGACACTTCTTGAGAATATGTACACTTGATATAACTTTACAAAATCCTCTAGTGCAATATCCCTCGCATTCTTATCTTTATAAATCCGGTGCACACAGCCAAACTTGCATTAATCAACTTATATATGTGAAATAGGCTACCCAGTCACGTAACTAAACACTGTGGCAATATTAATCACTTTAGAAATGGGAGGTTAGGGTTGTTAGCCACGGTTAGCTTGTAAATTAAAATATATAATATCTAATTGATTTTTGTTGTTGTGTGTGTGTGTCAAGAGTTTATATAAGTTTTAGTTATAATTTTATTGTGTTGTGCTTAAAATAATTTTTGTAAATTTTTTAATATACCAAGTGGTTAAATGTGTTAAACACCCAGTGAGATTTGTAATTAGCTATCTAATCAATAACAATGAGGTTACTTAAGTTTGATAAATATGGTGGGCCTTAACAAATTGGCTATTAATGTTGATATAAGCCTACCTACTCTAATTGATGGACTTTTATTACAGGCAAATTAGCTAAATTATAACTAATTTCACTAATTATATTATTATTTTTGTTATTAAT
The DNA here is from genome assembly GCA_033556935.1 of Timema podura. Taxonomy (NCBI): domain Eukaryota; kingdom Metazoa; phylum Arthropoda; class Insecta; order Phasmatodea; family Timematidae; genus Timema; species Timema podura. The sequence continues at coordinate 71,864,168 of JAVRXN010000001.1, forward strand.
AGCTAAAAGTATAGGAAATGGGTATAGAAAATGTTTTCTTTTTAAATAAGATAGGCTTGAAACCATGCATCAACATATTAATCAAGGGACGCTTGTTTTACCAAAAAAAAAAGTTATCTTGGTTACAAATTACTATACATTTTTTATACATAATTTTATATTTTAATGTCGTCATAGTTGTGTGTCAAATTCAATTTTACTAATATAATATCAATTACAATATTTTGTTAATATCAATATTAGGCGTACACAAATCAATACTCGACAGACAATGAACTTGACCAAAATACTTCAAGTTTATGCATAAATGATGAACCAAAATATGTAACGATTAAAATAATGAATATTTATTAATTTATTCTTACCTGACAAATAAAAACAGTTGAATTTTCGGGCAAGTTTCAGGAGTCGTGACATTGATAATTCATTCACCGCCATTCCATTACTTGATCTCTTTTCTTCTCTTGTCAAACTCGACAAAACTGTCTGCTCGACTCTACCTGCACAACAAAAAACGCAATCCGCAATCTCTACTAGGGAATTTCTGAATAAGCAATTATATTTGAGGGTGTTTGTATTTATTACAAAATGAAATTAATTTTTATTAATGTATAAGAGCTAAAAAATTAATAAATTTCAACTGTAGCGTATTTAAATTAAATAATAACTATTTATAAATATGTAATTTATCATAGTTATGGGATATTTTATTATAATATAAAATAATTCGTTTTCTATTTAGTGTTGGACTGTTGGTATTTCTGTGTAAATAAAAAGGCCGACGATTTGTAAATAATTTTTTATTGTAAATTCACATATTATTTATTTTAAAACTTTAACTATGGAATAAATGATCACTGAATGATTGTGAAGGATAATTTATTATTTGTTTTGTTCACCACCTATTCTATACATTTTACCAGAAATAATGTTGATACACTTCAGATTGCTTTCTCGACCATCTAGCTACTTGATTTATGTTCGTTCAATTAGAACGAAATTTAGTAAAGCCTTTGGAAAGTATTTATATTTGACTAACACTATTACATGTGGTGTATTAATGGGAGCTGGAGACATTGTTCAACAAAAGATAGAAGCATACAAGTCCTTAAAAAAAGACTTTAAGTTTGATTGGCACAGATCAGGTAAGTTAATTTTGTTAGCCTAGGGAGAATTGTAAGACACATTTATTTATTTAATTTGCAGGAACTACAACAGTTATTGGCTAGGAAGTCAACTTTCAATTACATTAGTTCGCTGCAAGGCCGTAGCCAGCCAATAATTTCAGGGGGGGATTTGGTGAGCCCATCCCCCAATTGACGGAGGCTAGAAAAAATTCTAAATAAAAAACTGTTCTAGAAGCTATCTGAAGTGTTTTTATGGCAACACTACCCCCTAACTATCGGAGGCTAGGGCAAATTCTAATTATTAAACGGCTCTAGAAGCTCTCTAAAGTGTTTTTTATGATAACATAACCCATTAACTGCCGAAGGCTAGGACAAATTCCAGATAGTAAAGTGTTTCTTTATGGCAACATAACCCCCTAACTGCCGAAAAATATGAACAATTTTAAATAATAAACACCTCTGGAAGCTCTCTGAAGTGCTTTTTATGGTAACACAGCCCCCCTAATTTGTACTTGTACCTTAATTTTGATATTGTTTGAACCATAAAGCCATATATATTTTGTTCATAAAATTTCGGGGGGGGGGGGGGGGGGGTTGAACCCCGAAACCCCTCCCGACTACGGCCTTGGTTCGCTGGATTAATAAAGAACTACATTGGCATCTTAAACTTAAAAATATAAATTGAAATATATTTAGACTGTGTCTGGATAGTCCATCTAAAGGCCCTTAGAGGCAAGCGCACTAGAGATTGAATTGAATTGTTTGAATGAAATGATACTCGGACTGTTTGACAGACAGGCTCCTATTAAAACAAAACGGGTTACTAGACCACCTGCCCCTTGGTTGACTCAGAATATACGAGTACTAATGTCCCACCGAGATGCTGCCTTTAGACTGTTTAAACAATCACGTAAAAATAATCCTGACATAACATCTGAATTATTTGAGAAATATAGATTACTTAGAAATAGATGTACACAGGACGTGCGCAAAGCTAAACTTTTATATACACATAACTTATTATCACATAGCTATTCGCCTAAAGGTTTATGGAAAGACCTTAGACAATTAGGTGTTGGATACAAACGTATTGGTAACACTGATATCCCCATATCGTCTGATGATCTTAATTCTCATTTTGTGAATACTCCTAATTTAATTGATCCCGTTCAAAAAAATAGGACTCTAACAAACTTAGCGTCTCAGTTCTCAAATCATAATAAATTCAATTTTCATGCAGTATCGCTAGCAGATGTTGTACACTCAATTAAGCGAATCAAAACAAATGCACAAGGAAATGACCAAATTCCAATTACATTTATAAAAAAAAATACTTTTTTATGTTTTAAACCCTATAAGAGATATCTTTAATCATTCTCTACAAGTAGGAATTTTTCCATCTTTGTGGAAATCTGCATTAGTGAGGCCTATCCCTAAAACCCCTTTGCCAACCTCTTCAGTAACAGATTATAGACCTATAAGTATACTCCCAGCGCTATCAAAAGCCTTTGAATATATCGTACACAGACAAATCTATAGCTTCATAAATCATCACAAGCTGCTAGACAATTACCAATCTGGGTTTCGACCCCATCACAGCACTACCACAGCAGTCATAAATGTAACTGATGATATAAGATTAGCCATGGATAGAAGACAGTTGACGCTGTTGGCACTGTTAGACTTTAGTAAAGCTTTTGACACAATTAACCACGATATTCTTCTTGCTAAATTACAAACAAACTTTCATTTTTCAGTAAGTTCAGCTCAATGGATGCAGTCATACCTAACTGACCGCCAACAATGTGTCATGATAGGTGACACTCGGTCAACATGGCGTTCAGTGACATCTGGAGTGCCACAAGGTTCGGTCCTTGGCCCTCTCCTTTTCTCGATGTTTATAAATGATCTCCCAAGATGTTTGCAACATTCTCAACATCATCTATATGCCGATGATTTCCAACTTTATTTATCATCCTCTCTTTCTCATATTGATAGTGCCGTGGATAATATGAATGCTGACTTAAGTGCAACACATAATTGGTCACTACAAAATGGTCTCAATGTCAATCCTAAGAAATCTCAATCTATTGTTATAGGGTCAAAAAAATTATTATCCACATTGAGTTTCACATCTGTACAGAAAATAAATTTAAATAACAGCCCAATTCCATTTGTGCCGGTTGTTAATAACCTTGGTTTACATATAAATGAAAACCTAACATGGAATAATCATGTAAAACAAATATGTAAAAAAGTGTTCTTTGCCTTACACTCACTTAAGCGCCTGAAAAAATTTATACCAATGAATATTAAATCCACTCTTATCCAATCCCTTATCTTCCCGCTTTTCGACTATTGTGATGTAGTATATAATGACCTGACAGCTGACCTTGCGGCAAGACTACAAAGACTCCAAAACACATGTGTTAGATTTATATTCGACCTCCGGTCACATGATCATATTTCCCCATACTATAAGAGACTAACTTGGCTACGACTTAAAGAAAGACGAACTCTACACTCAATGACCATCATAAAGAAACTATTGACTTCCAACTCCCCACAATACCTTTCTTCACGTATACGCTCACTCAACTCTAATAATAATTTCAACACTCGATCACAAGAAAACTCAACTTTATTCATTCCCCTTCATAATTCCAATCATTACTCAAATTCTTTCACTGTTTCAGCTTCTCGTTCATGGAACCAACGATGTAAAGAAATTAGAATTGAATGGTTTCAAGCGAAAAGTCGCAAATAAGCTGCGTGTGGAAGCTCATCCGTGAGATTGAGGAGTATGAGACGTAATCACACCTTGTGTGTGTGTGTGTGTGTGTGTGTGTGTGTGTGTGTGTGTGTGTGCGCGTTTTCATATTACATAATCCTTGTGTATCTTAGCTCTAGTTTTTATACCTTTTTTTATTAGATTTGCATTGGCGTCGACGTTTTAGGCCGGAAGTCATTTTTGATGGTGTCCAAATTCTCTTCTAAGTGTGCTGATGCACCCCAGTTAGCGCACTTGACTCTAGGGCACATTGTGGCTGTATCCGAATATTCAAGTACACTTGACTTAATGCAGACTTGACAAATTTACACTTTACACGCACTTGAGATCATTGACTGCAACAGACTTTTCGAACAGCAAACTACCCTTTACACGCCCTTGAGTCTGCAGTGCTGCTTCCTACCAATGATCTTAGAAACTATTTAAACACCATCTATCAGCAGGGAATGAAAACGAATACAACTCTTAATATCTATGCCCGCTTCTTTTCACTAGACATTTCCAACACAACAAAAAAAAAACACTACAACAAAAGCGGTACCAGAATAGTTAAAATACTTTATCACAGATAATAGATCACACATCACAGATCACATTACTCTAGCAGACGAAAAATTAAACAGTTGCCAGTCAAACTCCGCATCGACGGTGTGTCAAGGGTAACTTGCCGTCACTCTTGGTCTCAAGGGCTTGTCAGGGATGCATCGGCACACTTCGTGACTATTCGGACGGTTCTACACTTGATCACATGATTGCCAATGCAACTCTCGAGTGAACGTCAAGGGTTGACGGTGCGTGAAGTAGATTATTCGAATACAGCCTGTATGTGCCCTAGTTGGCAAACTGGAGTTAAAATAATGTCTATTAAATGCAAGTATTATATATTGTCTGGAAATAGAATAAAAAATACACAAACTGTGAAATAAAACAAAAATGTTGTGTTCTTTGTTAATATCCTGTTCAAAAGAAAAGTATTTTAAGCCTTTTAAAGGTGACAAATAAAACTGTTTAATAATAAATATAACTTGATTAATATAGGCCCTAAGTAAACTAATGAGACAAAACAATAATTATTATATATTAAATAGCTGCAAATGATATATAGATAGGCTTTACAAGTACCGTAATTCGGTATGCATGCGTTTTTGGCCGACTTTTTGGCGCAAAATTGTTTATGGTATAGTGCAGTGACTGAATTAGGTAGAATGTATTCGAACAAGAGATGTACTAAGTTGAATTATGTTTAAAATCTTATAGCCATAGGCCTATTAATTTATCTGAAAATACTGTCACCTACTTTAAAACAAAATTGATAGTTTGTAAACTTACCCGAATATATAGGCCTAGCCTATATTCTTGTGAAGGGCCTATAAAATTGTTTTCTGTGATGGAAATGCAGTTTTAGAAGCAGTCACCAGGCAGCTCTAGCTGTAATGTGCTGTCTGAAAAGTATTTATGCACTAGGCCCAATAGAGCACCAGAAACTAGTTTTCTTCAAGCGTGCAGTTAAAGTACAAAGGGTGTGGCGTGCAGACTATTCAGACACAGCCTTAGAGGCAATTTAGGGTAGCCTAGTTCTCGAAATTAATTTGTTTTTGAAGACAATCACTGTGCTGTCAAATAGGTCTATAGTCTTGTCACTGTTGCCTATTTAATTGTACATACGAGGTATGCGAGACAAAGGCGAGCTGTAGGACAGGTAATTAGTAGATATATATATATATATTTTTCTTTATTGGCACTGAAAATATTTTCTTCAATCAGCCAGGAACACCACTTGTGCTCGATTCACTTCCGATACTACTTTCTTGACACTATCATGCGCTCAATCCAGTTCTGACCCATATAACCTATCCCTGACTCATTGTGAATTTCGTCTACGGGATATCCGAGAAGACCCACACCGATGTATTTAAATATTTATAAGGAAATTAAACCGCCGCCTGTACACAGTACTGTAACGTTGTCTGAATGTAACACTTTAGCTAAAGAAACGTCTGTTAAGAATGTAACAGTAATTTACCCGTGCCATCTGATGTACAGGGCAAGTCATAAATAAATGTTCTGATGTTTCAGGAATGTGGCAGACCACATAATGTGGAGACAGGACCTTGCGCATCAAATAAAGTCGGTCTTTCGTGTAGGCGTGTCCGAGCCGAAGTTCGATTACAGTAGGCCTACAAATAAACTTACGAGTGCCCTTAACTCCTGAAAACCATGGTGTAGCTAATTTTGTACCACATACACCATGGTACCATTTTGACTTCTGTTGGCTTGTGATATCCCACCATTTGCCCCACATAACCTCATTTCTGAGTTTTACTCTCGGTATGAAATCACTATAGGGTAACGGGATTTCCTGTACAATGGAAAGTAAATTTACACTAGATGCCAAACTATCTACTCTCTCATTACCCATTATACCCACGTGACTAGGAATCCATTGATACCCCAATTCGTAATCCCTAGCTCGTAGAGAGGCGAACCCTTGGGTATTTGAATTATTATTGGGTGTGGTGGAGGCCCTGACAAACCACTTATAGAATCCATAGTACTGCTACGGACTGAGGATATATTTAAATGCCTGCAGGATAGGGAATATTTCCGTTGTGTCGGATTGTAGTCTATATGTCTGACCATAATTAATACTACTGTTATAGAAGGCCGCACCCACCAGGGTTGTCTCCCCTCCCCTCCTAGCACCCTCTGTAAATATAAGTCTGTATCTACTCCATCTTTCTTTCACATACCTTACTGCATTTAATTTCTGTTTGATTGGAAGGGTAACTCTTTTTACTCCTGAATCAGGAATAGATAACCCCACTGGTACGTCCCAAAGGGCATCCTGCCCCCTGTGATAAACTGTACAGGATACGGAAGAGAAAAAATATACTGACGCATCTCATTATAACCCAAAAAGCTATCCACCAGAGCTGGGCATGTTTTGTTTAGCCAATATTATTTAGTTTGAACATAATATGTAAGGATACAAAGTCTGTGTCACAAATAACTCGAGGTTGAACAATCTTTAATAAAAATCTTGTCCGCCAATAGTCAGCGGTTAGTAAATAAAGGAAGCTCCACCGCCTCAGTATGGAGTGCATTGGTTGGTGATGTACGACAAACACCCAGACAATAGTAGAGTTGCCATCACAGAAGAATGTATTTAGTATTTCTTGTCAGTTTCAACAGCAGTAAGAGTTTGTGTTCCAGTCTATTTGTCCATTTATAAACTTATGAAGAAAGCTCATATCAAATATGTTAGCCATGTTTCTAAATGGAGCACGGGATTAGAATTTTGATTTGAATTAGGAAAACTATATAATAAACATGTATTGTCTTATTTCAAGCAACTGGAAGTAATTTTTATAGTGTAGAGACCAAATAATAGAACCAAATTCCAAGTTACTTCATATTAGGGTTAATAGAGGAAATGTTTTGCTCTGGTGTCACAATTTAAATGAGTTTGTAACAGTCATATTTTATGTGTAGAGAGTCAGTATAAAATCTAAAGTAATAACTTACCTAAATCTTTAATAGTAGACACGAGTTAAATATTGGTCAGATAAGATGGTCAGATTTAAAAGCACTCTGTTTCTTTGAGAAAGTCATTTTTACACACTTATTCAGGTTAAGGGCGAGATTGTTTACTCTACACCATTCTGTAATGTTGTCCAAGCAAGATTGTAAAAAGATCTGGACTAAGATCGACCTACCCTCATCTGTTATTTGAATGAGAGGTATTTTTTATAAAAGATAACATATAAACTGATGTACCGGAGACCATGCTCTATTGTCAATTGTGTGCAAAAGACACTGCAAAGGTGGTACAGTTTCAGTATAAATAATAGAAAAGTTAACAATAATAGATTTATTGGAAACAACAAAAATTAAATGAACTTTACAATAAAGGTGCAAGATTAGAATATTGACTGGTTGGATTCTGCTGATCCTTAAAAGGGTTCGTTCTCAGTAGGAGTGAGATCTGGACAAGACCCAGACTTTGGTTCTGTGGTCTGTTGGAGAAAATCAAAAAGTTACTTTACAAATAAATACAAAGAGATCAAAATACACATGGGCTTTAAACAATTTTGCTCAAAGAGTGGTTAGAGAAAGGTTAAACAAAAACAATTGAAAGAGTTGTAAATGAAGTGATGATGGCTACAAAACAGGCTGTCAATTAATTGGTACTATGGCTGGTACTTTTCCCTATAGGTACTGCCAATGCAATCAATAGTACTAATCAAAAGAATCAGAAAAACAGTAATAACCTACCCAAACTCAACAGGAGTCAAAAAGGTTAAATAAACAAAAGTATTATCTTCGCGGACCCCACTATGACTAGGGAGTTTTCCACGAGTCGCCCACCTAAGCTAATACTGCACTGTAAGAGTGACTGCTTAGACCAGCGTTTCCCAAAAGGTGTTCCGCGGAACCCTGGGGTTCCGTGGAAGGGTCAAAGGGGTTCCGAGTTCAGATCTTCGCGTTCAATTGTCAGACATTAAGCCTAATTTTAGTGCTATTATAAGTAAATATGTGAAAAAATTTCATTCTTCACATTAAATAGTTACTTTTTTTTGTACGATAAATGTTTTATAATACTTATATTAATTATTTTTTATTTATAATTATTCTTTCTTTTCATGTCAAACATGAAAATATTCAAACTACACTACAAGGTACAATCACTTTTGTTATTATCAAAATGGGGTTCCGCCAAAAAAAGTATGATCAATTAGGGTTCCGTGGCCAAAAAAAAATTGGGAACCTCTGGCTTAGACAACCCATCACACACAGATAATTATAAAAACCCAACTGGGAATTACAAACAAAGAAGACAGCCTGGTTTTAGTCATGTATTACCAGAAAAGGACAAAACGTCCAAGACTGGACGTTTTAATGGAACTTGTGGAGTTCAACAAGTCTCACAGCTGAGACATAGTCACAAAGAAAGCACACGGCTTATAATTTTAAGACTGCATCATATGGATACAGCAAAACATGTTCGCTCGTTTGAGGGACTCGCGAATAATATAGCGTCAACTGACACATCCAAAAATCTAATCAGTTAAACATAATTACTTGGAAGTCAACAAGATTCAAATTTAAATTACTATTATGTTGACACACAATAAACATAACAATCAAAAGTCGCTTTTGACACAATTTAAACACAAGTCTTTCTAGACTATCAAAAACCTAAAACAAGAAAATTACTCAAGTCTAACTCGACATGTACTAATCAGTTTCATTAAACTAAATGTCAAGTCCTCCGGACTTGATTACAACAACAGACTACTTAAGTGTTGGGAGTGTTCCCTGCAGGCTGTTTTCGGCGGTGAATCCGACGACCCATACTGCATGGTCAGCACTGCGTTTCGACGACGAGAAGTCTAGAAAAGGTTATTTTCAGCAGGTCGTCTTGGCGGTGGACCCGACGATCCATACTCCATGGCCATCGCGGCCTTTATGATGAGAGGTCTGGCAGAGTAGAGGTCTTCCCTTCAACGCTTGGTTAATGCAATGCAGTGACTAGTGACTGACGCTTCGGCTTTTATACGCTCTCAGCTCTAACTCAAATGGAACAGAAAATAGTTTTCCACTCTCGCCGGCAGGAGCGCTTGAATGTCGAGGAACATCAGTGAAGAACCCACGTCCGTCATTTGATCACAGACGCATTGTGAAGCATGTTGGAGATAGGACCGCCATGTTAGGAAAGTTTTTCTTTAACCACGAGGTGACAAAATCCAACATCATCTTGATAGGGTGAGTCTGTATACACATATCTTTACCCGAAATATAAATGTTTTAATTATCTTGTTTAAACTGGATTATTATTTTTATGAAATATTATAATATAGACGTCCTTTAAACTTTTTTCTTGCCGGCCGCATGGTCGATTCATGAACATATTATCTGGAACCATCCACTGGTACACGACATTTGTTAGAACATCTATTCGCAAATATGACATTATTAATCCTCTTCTAAGATATCCGCCACAGTATTTATCAAAAATCCTTATTTTTCTTGATAAATTATCGGAATATTAACTTGCTTGTAGCCTTGTCAATCTCTCTGATCGACATGCTGCACTGATAAATCATGCCTAGGTTGCCTAATTATAATCTGGCCTGGCTACCCTTAATTAAAAACAATTTTATTAATTTTTTTGATTACTCCCCTCGTTTGTTTTTTAATAAACTTAGTACCTGTTGAAATTACAGGACATGAGAAATAAAATAGGTTGCCTTTCTTTTGCTTGGCCCCACTACCAAGTTGCCAGGTACAAACAGGTGAGTTTGTATTATTAATTTACACTCATCTGTTATTTAATTAATATATATATATCAAAATAAAGGTACGATGGTATTAGGTTGCCTAAGCAAAAGTTGTCCAGACTCACGCTTGTCTAGGTTTTAAATATGAATGTTAGAGTAAGAGAGTGGGCTGTGACAGAGAAGCGCTCCACACACTACTTCATGCAATAGAGAAGGACGGAGAGTAGCAAGTGTGCATGAGACAGCCGTTGAGTAAAAGTGAGTGCACATGCGCTTTTCTCCGTGCGAAAGATAAAGACAACTATACCATCATGAATATTTTTTGGAGTAAATAATATAAGAATAATTTATAATATAAAAATGTATGATATAATATATAAATAATATAAACTTACCTTCAAATTTTATCCATTTGATATAATAAAATAGAATAATTAAATAAAGAAAGAATGAATTATTTTACAAAAGGCTTAAAAATTAAAGACAAATTTTTTTAAAAAAAATAATATTTTACTATAAAATTTTTGTACAAGTTATTAAGCATCTGATTCGTCAGAAGTTGAAATGTAATAATCAAATTCAGAGCTATTGTCATATTATTTTCATTGTTTGACACCCGTAATAATATGTTGTCAACTTGTAAGGGCGTTGGGTCATCAACGAATCACTTTGGCTTTAAATAGCCAACCATGAGTTGATGTAAATGACGGCACCTGGAGCAAATAATTTAAAAATAAATTTGAGCTTCAAACAAAATTGACTAAACAATGCATATAGATCATGACAATGCATCTAAAGTCGTATTGTAGAGATTTATGCTGTTAAATGAATAGTTTTAAAAAAGTTAAAAAAAAATTGCACTAAGAAGATATCAATAAGAGCTAAATAAGCTTTGAATAGCTAAAATTCAAGACAGTTAAATTAAACTTATTTTTTGGAGTATAAATTTATGACCAAAACAATGAAAATTAGAGTAATTAAATGAATTAACATTATTTTAATACTTTGTTTGAATCCATCGAAAGTGAAATTATTGCATCAGTATCACTCTCTTCTCTCTCAGCATCGGAGGTACTTGGATGTCCATTAGGCTCTAAACATCTCGAATGCTCGTCAGCTGTAGATGTACCTAAATGTAAATGTAATCAAGTAAATAAAAGAGTTAAATATAATATTTTTATGAATTAACACTGTTAATATACATACAAAGTCTTTGGACGAGGTATATGGACTGTTTTGATCGGGATTAGACAAAGTCTCTCTACCTGCAAATAACCATAGTAAGCCTCGGATATCTGGCACGTTCAGGATAATAACCAATAAGAAAAGTCTTGAAAATTTGGTGATCTTAACCCGCCTCGGTGGCGTAGTTAGCTAACGCGCTAGTCGTGTTGAGCTCGACCGCCGAGGACGGGGAGATCGAGGTTCAAATCTCAGTCGGGTGAACTGGGGGTGGTTTTTCTAAATGGTTTTCCACTCTCCCTCCACGCAAATGCGGGTTTACTTCCTCTAAATTCAACCTTCCCAATTCCTAATCCATTAGGTAATTAGTACTTAAGCGTATAACCCGAACGGGTAGTAAGAAGCGGTGCTAAATATTATTATATTACTATTATTATTATTATTGGTGATCTTAATTTAATACTGAATGTTATACTTATTTCATGATTTCTGCTAAAATTTATAAACTCTTCATTATGCCTTTTGCTTAGTACAGTAACTTTTTTGTAACACAATGAATGATGACCTAAAGAGTCAACTGACTCCTTAGTTAACCAAACAGCATTATGCTTAAAACATTTTTCTTGTCGAAACAATAACTTTAAGAAACATTTTTTGAATGTTTCATCGTCAAAATCAATTACAGAATCTTCTAAACCACACAAAAAAACACTTTTTCATTTTTTCATAACAATTAACTTTGAAAAAATTTCACTCGAATAGAGGTTATAAACAATGAATCACGTTTACGAACACAGAGTATGTATACTGAAAACGTATTTATATTATTTACTCCTAAAAATATTCATGATGGCAGAGTTGTCTTTGTCTATCCGCACGGAGAAAAGAACATGTGCACTCACTTTTACTCAACGGGATGTAACAAGTTAAAGTTCAAGTTATTTCAAATGGGGCAACACTCACCAAACTCCCCTGATGAACTCCGACACTAGAGCATGTGGACCCGACCTATGCTCTCTGACATTACTCAACTGACTAAATGGAACTTTGTAAACCTCTGGCTAAATACAAGGAAGCGTGGCAGGAAAATTAGTCAAGAAGTTTACCTGAGAGTAACAATGTTCCTTATTTTTATTAATAATAACAAGGAAATGACGATACATAATGTTAACATAAATATTACAGAACGTGCAAAGCGCTTATATTCCAAGATATTGAAATTACCTTATTATAAAAGGGTTGTTATAGACTTTATTATACATAATAATAAGAGTAAATAAATTAAATATATATATTTTGGTAAGTGAGCGTAACGTTAATACGACAGCATGTCCAAAATTGGAATGCAATAAACATAATTATAAACCCTGATGTAATAATATATAGCATGATAGAAACCCTAAAATACAACGTTTATATAACAAATTGTTTTTAATTAGGGATAGCCTGGCTAGGATATAATTAGGCAACCTATAACCCAACCCATCAATTTATATGTTATCTTTTATAAAAAATACCTCTCATTCAAATAACAGATGAGGGTAGGTCGATCTTAGTCCAGATCTTGTACTATTAGTGAGGCAACTAAACAGTAAATTTTTAAGTCATCAGTACTATAGAATAGACATTTTGAGCCAAGAAGGTATGGGGGCCCACAAGGTTGTTTATATAGCAGTGGCCCAAGATTGGACCTCTGTGGGGCTCCACAAGTGACTGGAAGAGTCACAGATCAAATGGGGATGATACACAATGTTGTAGATAGTACCGGTTACAGAATGTTTAAACTTTATTTTATGAAACTATATTTTTAGGCTACAAAAAAAAACTTCTTGACATTATTATTTTTACCACACAACAAACAAAAAGTCTACCATTAAAATATTTTGATTGGATAGGCCTAGTTAAATAATTGATTAATTTCAAAGACAATTTAGGACATGGCTATAGTGTGGGGTGAGGGCAGGATTCCTTTTTTTCTCTCGAATTATGAAAAATGTAATGTTTTTAGCACTTAAACACACAACAAATGCAAGTTTACGATTATAGCTGCACAACTGTTGTGAAAAAATCCTAAATCGTTAAAAAAAAAGTACTTTAAAAACTCACCTAATTGTTATTTCAGCCATTAATATGGGATCATCTGCATGTGAGAGTGCTGCTATATGCAGATGATTCCTTATCAATGGCTGATGATGAAAGTGACCTGCAAAATGCATTAAATCATTTGAATTTGGCAACAGGCAGAATGGATCTTTGTATAAATGTGTCCAAAACAAAGGTGATAGTTTTGATCAAGGAAGGATCAGGAAATGATTGTCAATTTAGTATAAATGGAAAACTGTTAGAACAATTGAATGATTTTGTGTATCTGGCAGAATGTTCTGGAATAATGGAAGGATAGATGGTGGAACCAACAGACTGGGGAATGCATCTCAGAGAGCAGTTGGATGTATGTGGACTATTGCAAAAAATTAAGTAGTATCAAAAGAGTCAAAGATGGTGGTATATAAAAGTTTATCAACACCAACATTGTCTTATAGATGTGAAGCGTGGGTTTGTCAGCAGAAACACAAAAGCAAGAGAAAGTGTTTCAGATGAGATATTTAAGAAATGTATGTGTAAAAACTCTTATGGACAGAGTCAGTAATGAATGGGTGCTATAGGAGTGTGGTTTGAAAGGGAATACAATTGGTCAATATGAAAGAAGCGTCTTTCGTTGGTTTGGGAATGTTGAGAGTATGGGTGTGAATCGAGTAACGAAGCAAATATATGAAGGTAGAGTGTGGGAATCAAAAGGGGTAGGCCATGAAAGATGTCGCTAGATGTTGTAGACGAATATGTGAAATAGAGAAACATTAAGAGTTTTAAGAATAAAAGAGCATGTATGACTTCATGTGTGGATGTTGTTGAAGTGAAGGGAGTATGCAAGGATGGGAAAATGTGGAGAAAGTTAGTGAGGATGGATTAAGTATGAATTTGTTTTTTCTGCTATATGCACAGCTTCTTGCCTACTCCATAAGGAAACTATATTATCAAATTCATCTTTGTCTAATACAGAAAGAATTCTTCACATTGACGTTTAAATTAACATCTAAATTTGAATTTGTTCAAGTCTAAAGAGCTCATTATGATACATTTTCCCAGCAAATTGTATTCACGACATGGCTAACCTACAAAACAACAAATATCCCAGATACTTTATTTTCATTGACCTTATGAGACTATCTGGCTGGACCTAATATTTGAATTACATGTATCAAGTTTTTCTCATTGATAGTGACCATGTGTCCGGGCAATTGTCCGACAGGATACAAACCCCCCACAAATGAATCCATGAATTTATCTTTCATTCCACTTAAACTAGGTCCTATTTACTATTACATTCCATTGAATGGTTTGTGGGTAGTAAAGCAAAAAATGATTGTTTTCTTTCTTCAACCAAACTTTTTGATAATGGTTTTAACAAGGTGGGCTAGTTTTTGAGAGTCACAGCTCCAGATAGTAAAATAAAATAAAGAAATTATATCTCAAACAAAGGGCTTATCATACATTACCTTATCCCCATTATTGAATTTGATGCAAACATAAAATGTATGCTCCAATCTCGCAAATATAAATACATAATTATTTTTGGCCCAAAATTGCAGTTGATAATATACAATACTACTTTGTGCAATGGAAGAACCTAACAAATTAGCCAGTGTACACTTGGAAATATCTATACAACTTTGAAAACAATTAAATATATTAGGTGTTCGTACTAGTGTTAGTAAGTGTAATATATTAAGCCAAAAAATTACAATTCATTAATGTTCCCTTGGATTAATATGCTTTATCTAATTATTGTATGATCATAAATAGGTGGTTGCATAATTGACGTATCTAAAAAACCCAATGTAGTAGTTATTAAATATATTGGTGTCTCAAGCAGTCACTGGTGTCCTAAACAATTTAATTTTAAATTTGTGATGTCCAGCTTCAAAATGGATAAAAGTGTATCTTACTAATATTATAAATGCAAAAGTTTGTGTGTTTGGATGTTTGTTGCTCAATCACGTCAAAACTACTGAACAGATTCGAATGAAACTTTGTAGGTAGGTAGGTAGGTAGAGTATGTCCTGGAATAACATATAGGACTATTCCCAACCTTTGATTTTACATTAATTTTACAATATTAATGTTTAAACTTTTCGTATATAAGAGATATATTGTGATTTTAATTTTACGAGTAAATATGAATGTGATTATATTATTATTATTAGAACCGCGTCTTACTACCCGTTCAGATTATATTATATATGCGAAAGTTTATGTGTTTGTATGTTTGTTACTCAATCACGCCAAAACTGCTGAACGAATTTGAATGAAACTTGGTACGTAGATAGAATATGTCCTGGAATAGCATATAGGACTATTCCCAACCTTTAATTTTACATTAATTTTACAATACTAATGTTTAAACTTTTCGTCGGGCGAAGCCACGACGGGTAACAGCTAGTAGTATTATAATTGTACTTAGAGTTCACAAGTACCTAGTTTATAAGTATGGCCATTATTTATTTGCTGCATGTCAAGAATTAGCCACACTTTTATGGGAAAAACATATTTAAAGATAAAAAATACCATCATGTTTACAGTGATAGTGATTAATAGTTTTAGATACCAATGACACTGGTAACAGTTTTTTAAAACTAAAAGGTAATATTATAATTAATGTGCAATGGACTAAAACCTAAAACTAAAAATGAACATTAGTTGCACTATGCATCTTGGCCCCTGCTACAATTATTATCATTTCATTAAGTTGACATAAATAAACATGATTTTTTTTAGGAGTGGGTCAGTTTTATTAGAATGATCCACTTAATAAGGCAAAAAACAAAAGAAAACTTTGACCCTTGGTGGGCATGTAACTGTTGAGTTTGTCTAGTCTGTCACTGAGAAGGAGGTTTTGAGTTCAATACCGACTGGGTGTATTTCTCATTGCTAGGAATATTTCTAAAATAATGAACTAGTTCGCGCTCCAAAATATGAACTATTCCAATTGTTCAGTTCCTTTTTACATTTAGGTTAAAATTTATACAGATCAACGAAGATTTTAAAAAAAAAGTAGGGCCAAGTCCTAATGTGCATGATGTCATGAGTCACATGAAGTTTTATTTTAAACTATATTGCAGAATTCTAACAAAGTAATAGTAATAAATATTTTTAACAATAACCAGGCTACCATATTTTGAATAGAATATTAAAAAGCTATAACTTATATAAAATTCAAACAAATTTTGCACATTATTTTTTAAATGCTCTCAGTGACAACTTGTCACAAGTTTTAAATAATTTGTCTGAATTTTAAAGTTCGGTTTCAATACAAGTAGCTAACTATTTACACAAGATGATCATAAATAAATTAATTTACATTCATCTGAAAAAAAAACTCCACCTTAATTGAAAATTAATTCCTTTGATTAGATTTTAATGTGTTCACCAAAAAATAGATTAGTTCAGATGGATGAGTTCTTTCTAAGCACAGGTTTTTTCAACAATGGTTTCCTACTCTTGCTCTGTGGAAATATGAGAATATTTCCTCTAAAGTTCTACCTTCATCCTCCCTAACCATTAGCATAATTAAATGTGGAAACAATCGTAAGATGCGAGGAAACAAAACTATTTAAATAAACAAACCATTAGTTAAACAATCCAATACAAACTTTAGCTTCATTGAATGAAACATTAAGTAGAACAAAAGAAAAAGCCACTTGTTCTCAATAACACGGCCCAAACACACTTCTTGAATCAATAATGAGAGATCATTCTTCTTTTTACCAACAAGTGACTTGGGGATAAATGAGATAAATGATGTAATAATAAATTTGAAAAACATTCTTGTGCGTTGACTAAATTAATGGGAATGAATACAAATACACAGGTTGCAGATCATTGTAGTTTACAGCACTGTCCCTATGGAGAAAACCATTTCAATAAATTAATTAAATTAATAGGAATGAATACAAATACACAGGCTGCAGATCATTGTAGTTTACAGCACTGTCCCTATGGAGAAAACCATTTCAATAAATTAATTAAATTAATAGGGTTTAAATACACAAAGGCTGAAAACTGAAAATTATTTTGTAGATTATTAGCTATTTCAACCAACTGCAGGGTTCCTGTGGTCTGGAAAATCAGAGAAGCTTTAAAAAGGTCAGGGAAATGACATTTCATGTCACATTTAGTAAAAAGAAACACCGAACATATTTTTGGTATTTACTGCGCCATAAGCCAATGCCCCAATGAAGAAAGCTGAAGGGCACTTCCCATGCTCAAACTTGCCCTAACACAAGCTTTGGTAGCATTTTCTTTCAGAAGGTGAACGCAGAGATCTCCTGGCCTGCACATGACAATTCTCTTAACTTTAGTGATCCATTGTTCTTGTTCTGGTTCTTGTTCAAGGTTTGGCATTGTTATACTTGGATACAGTGCATTAGGACTAATTAGGCTACACCAGCAATGTCTAACAAAAAAAAAAACCTTTTCAACCAGTTCTGGCTAAGCCCAGACCATTTTCCTGAACTCTTTTTCCTGGATCAGGGGTGTTGAAAGTAATAAGTTGCAGGCATTTTGTAAAGTGTGCAAAAAAAATTATAAACTTAAGTAATATGGGAAAGCAAGCATTAGCTTATCATGCAAAAGGACCAATTCATATCAAAACTCTTGAAACTTTGACAAATCAACGCTCTTTGTGGACTTTTTTCTTAAAAAATACAAGTGATTCAGGTTCATCGAGCTCCCCAGTTTGAACAGAATCTCTGACACACAAAGACATTCTCGTTAGTGGTGATTCTGCTGGTTGCTCGAAGAGTTTCTGTTTCATCTGAAATTGTAAAGCCGCAGAAGGAAGCTGTTGCCAAAAGTGAAATTAGTGTAGTGCCTCTAACAAACCATAACACTTTTGTTATAAAAGATGATATAACCAAGGCGGAAGTCATTTGGACTATGCAAGTTGTTGACAAAAAAAGTCTTTCAATTTGTAAGTACAATTTTTCAGTTGATGTTTTTCGAGTATTCCATTGTCAGTGCCTTACTCTTGGTGGAGACAAGGCTGCATACTTAATTGTGCATGGCTTGGCTTCATTCTTTCATAACAATTTACTGGACCACCTAAAATCATCTAACAATTTTGTAATTTGTTTTGATAAAGCGTTGAATAAAGTTATTCAAAGAGGACAAATGGACATTGTAATCAGATTCTGGGACAAGGAAAATCACTAAGTCGTCAGTCGTTACATAAACAGTGTGTTTTTCAATGGAAGCACCACTGAAGAATTAACTAAGTATTTCCTGGATGGTATTTCTCCTCTTCCAGTCTCTAAGTTGATACAAGTGTCAATGGATGGCCCAAATGTCAATTTAAAGTTTATAACACTTCTTCAGGAATATGTCAAATCTGTCACAGACAATGAATTATATATTTTGCTAAATCTGGGAAAATGTGCACTTTATATTGTTCGTGGTTCCTTGAGAACAGGAGTGGAATCTGTTGATTGGGATATAAGTAGCTTATTGCGTCACATGCACTAACTGTTCACTGACTCTCCAGCTCGTCGAGCATTGTTTACCCAGTTGACAGGGTGTGTAATTTTTCCTTTGAAGTTCTGTGGTGTGCGGTGATTAGAGAATGCAACATGCTTTCAAAGGGCATCACAAATATGGGACCACATTGTTAAGTTTCACATAGAAGAAAAGCTTTCTAAAACAAAACCTGTAGAGACAGTGAGAGACTGAAAAGAGCAGCCTGTGATCCATTCCTGAAGTGTAAACTAGCTTTATGGAAAACAATTGCAGATGAATGTCAGCCTTTCCTGCAACGGTTCCAGACATCAAAACCAATGACTCCATATCTTTTTGAAGCTGTAGAGAAACTTCTAAGATACCTTATGAATCGTTGCGTGAAACCTGATCTGATGAAGTAAACGGGTCCAAAGCTACTGTCTATTGACACAAAAAAGTCAGAAAATTGGATCATTAGCAAAAATATTGATACATAATTTGCAACAAAACGTTTGTTAGCAGAAACTGCGATCACAGTAACAGAAAGACAAAAATTAGAATTTATACACGAGTGCCACAGTATGTTAACTGCCATGATTGCAAAACTACAAGAAAGAAGTCCCTTAGAACAGAAAACTGTGAGAGGTTTGTCTTCATTGGATCCTTGTGTTATTTAACATTCACCTCAATTGGGCCAGAAGAGATTTTCTTTTCTTTTGGAGAAACTCAGCCATGCAAACCTCATAAATGATGTTCTGGCTGAAAATGCCAAGAAAGAATACTTGTATTTTTGCAACCTCAAAAATCTCAGCTTCAAGAAATATTTTGTCCTTGTGATCAGTCTAGTGATGAAGTAGGAGATGAAACTACAAACATCTTTGGGAAGTAATAAAGATCTGCCTTGTCTTGTCGCATGGGAATGAAACTGTTGAAGGTGGTTTTTCAGTCAATAAATCTTTACTGGTTGAAAACATGCATGAAAAGACAGTCACTGCACAGCGTCACATTCATGATGAGATACAAGAAGTAGGAGGGATTAAAAACATACACATCAGCAAAAAGATGTTGGATTACATGAGAGGTGCTCGGGAACTCTATCATGAATACTTGGAGATGAAGAAGACAAGAAGAAGGCATAGAAGAGGAAATTAGATATACAAGTTAAATATTTAGAAGGAGAAAGAAAAAAATTAATGATGGCAACTGAAGAAAAATGAGAAGCAATAGACGTGGAGTTGTAAGAACTGAAGAAGAAACAAGCTTCACTTTATTAAATATAGCATAGTTTATTATTGCATGACTATTGTGATAATTTTAATAAAAATAAAATTGACTTGAGACATGAATAATATGAAAGAAGACACAGCTCAATTCAGGGAATACACCGGTTAGGGTAAAATAAAACTGTAATGATACCAAACATTTTGCTATGTTCTTAGTGCCCTGTTATTTAGTACATATTTCTGCACATGATACCAAAGGAATCAATTCTCTTACAATTTTCTGGTGGGTTTGATTTATTTTGTTATTTTTCCATCATTTTCCCTGAATTTACTGGCAAGACGTCTGCTTTCTTATTCTTCCATGAGAGGTGAGGCCAGGTCGGCTGTAGGGGAGGAGGAGGCCGAAATAAATGTGATTAAATTAATATTTCTACATGAATAGTACCATAAAATTATAGTGGAAATTTTGTGAGAAGTTGGTCAGGAAACTTGGGAAAATAGTCAGGGAAAGTCATGGAAACTCAGGGATAAATTGTTTACAAATACTGCAGGAACCCTATGACATTCATGGAGGTGATTGGTGCCATTCAGCAACTATTTAGTGAGTGATCTGCGCTCTATAAGTACCAGCAACAGTTGAGTTACACTAAGAATGGAACATGTCATAATGTTTAAGCTGCCACAACTAAGAATTGGCCTACAAACACTGTGTTTTATCTGTACAACTAAACAGTTACCTAAAAAAAATCACTGTGTACTAGAAATTACAAACATTTTATTGTTATCAATTAAGTGATTTAATTTAAATAACATCAACTTACATCCACATTTTCCATGAACTATAGAGTATCCAACATGGCCCATATTGAGATCATTTTATGATTTGGTAACTTTTTTATAGGTCGGATGTTCTTAGTTGGTTTGGCCACTGGTCCACCTCAACATATATTTTATAAGGTATTGGACGGTTGCATACCCAGACGAGATTTCCGAAGTATTTCTATGAAGATTCTCATTGATCAACTAGTTGCTTCACCTATGTGCCTTCTTATCTTCTTCTTTGGAATGGGCTACTTGGAACTTCGTAACTATCAATGTATAGTGGATGAAATGAAAGAGAAGTTTATTACTATATACACAGTAAGTAATATTGATAGTACATTTGGTGTGCTTGTTATTTACAGGATGTTTCATGACATTTTAAATAATGAGCTTACTTAAAACTATTCAAATTAAGTTACATAAAAATACTTGAATCTAACATTTAGTTATTTTTAATTTTAATTAATTACTATTTTAAATGAAATGTCATTCACAACATAATTCAAATATAAACATGTTGACCAATGATTAGATTTTTATATTATGAGAATCTTTATATTATCAAAAATATATTTATTGTTGCTATGCTATCTCATTCATTCATACTTTCAAATAATGTTGATATTAAAATCTATCAGAAGCTTCAACATTATTAAATAAATACAACCTATTATTTTCATCAAATTGTTACCATTTTTCAAAATTATTTGTAAGAAGTGGTGGATGGGTGGGTAGACTTCTTGACATTTGATGTTCAGTAGAATGTTGGGAAACATTGAGGTCCGTGAAGTTGGCAGCACCACTAACGGCACAAATTATGAAACCTATGCCAATATTTAGTGCTGAATTTGTGCCACAAGAATATTCTATCCCCATAATTTGTGCCGCCATAGTTTTCGTGAAAACGCAAAATAGCTCTGGGTGCTGCCAACTTCACGTAGCAGCACCCATAACGGCACAAATTCTGAAACCTATGCCAATATTTAGTGCTAAATTTGTGCCACAAGAATATCCCATCCCCATAATTTGTGCCACCATAGTTTTCGTGAAAACACCAAAAAACAGTGGGTGCTGCTGGCAGCACCCATAACGGCACAAATTCTGAAACCTATGCCAATATTTAGTGCTGAATTTGTGCCACAAGAATATCCCATCCCCATAATTTGTGCCGCCATAGTTTTAGTGAAAACGCCAAAAAAACACAGTGGGTGCTGCTGGCAGCACCCATAACGGCACAAATTCTGAAACCTATGCCAATATTTAGTGCTGAATTTGTGCCACAAGAATATCCCATCCCCATAATTTGTGCCGCCATAGTTTTCGTGAAAACGCCAAAAAAACACAGTGGGTGCTGCTGGCAGCACCCATAACGGCACAAATTCTGAAACCTATGCCAATATTTAGTGCTGAATTTGTGCCACAAGAATATTCTATCCCCATAATTTGTGCCGCCATAGTTTCCGTGAAAACACCAAAAAACAGTGGGTGCTGCTGGCAGCACCCATAACGGCACAAATTCTGAAACCTATGCCAATATTTAGTGCTGAATTTGTGCCACAAGAATATCCTATCCCCATAATTTGTGCCACCATAGTTTTCGTGAAAACACCAAAAACAGTGGGTGCTGCTGGCAGCACCCATAACGGCACAAATTCTGAAACATATACCAATATTTAAAGCTGAATTTGTGCCACAAGAATATCCTATCCCCATAATTTGTGCCACCATAGTTTTCGTGAAAACACCAAAAAACAGTGGGTGCTGCTGGCAGCACCCATAACGGCACAAATTCTGAAACCTATGCCAATATTTAGTTCTGAATTTGTGCCACAAGAATATCCCATCCCCATAATTTGTGCCGCCATAGTTTTCGTGAAAACGCAAAAAAAAAAAACTGGGTGCTGCTGGCAGCACCCATAACGGCACAAATTATGAAACCTATGCCAATATTTAGTGCTAAATTTGTGCCACAATAATATCTTACTCTCATAATTTGTACCACCATATTTTCCATGAAAACACCCTAAAACGATAAGTTGTGTTAACACCACGTTGTACTCAGTACTGGCCAGCCCTCACTTTAAGGCCGACCCTAGTTTCTCCCGCCTGTGCACCCATTTAAGTCATAATGGTATCCAACAGTTACTGGGGTCCACGATAATTATTTGAGGTTGCATCAAAGCTTAGACATATATATGAGTGCCATATATTTATGACAATAGAAGGGAAAAAAATCTAGGAACTTGAATATAGCTGTTCAATATATTGATGAAATAAATTTTAAAATACACTCTTTTCTTTGAATAGCTAATGTTGATTTATTATAAAAGTTTCTAAATAATTTATAAAAAGTATCCCATTTTATTTATTAGTTGTAGAATTGATTATTGTACACACCTAATTCTAGATGAAGACTAATTTGAGGTAATGAATTCCTAGATGTAATAGTTTGTAATTAAGCATTATTCTTACCATTATTATACTAAAAATTATATTTAAAAAAATGTATTTCTTTACCATCGGTAAAAATTATGGAACACTATGTTTAAATTGCGAATGTGAATACATAGCACTGTCATATGCTGATTTTTTGCCACAATTCTCAAATTATGTTCTGCCATAGTTTTCGTTTAAACGCATTCAAGCTTTGGGCGCTGCTAAATTCTTAAACCTATGCAAATATGTAGTGCTCAATGTGTCCAAAATATTGTACATTCTCATAATTTTTGCCGTTAGCCCGCAATAGTGTTCGTAAAAATATTCAAACACGTTAGGTGCTGCTAACTTCGCTTAGTATTATCACTAAATTAATGGCACAAATTTCTTAGTTTATACCACAAAGACATCCATCTCCTGTAATTTGTGACCTCATACTTTTCTGGAAAATATTGAAATAATGTGGATGCGGCTGGGAGCACCATCAACAGTATAACTTCCGAGACCTATGCCAATATTGATAACCAAATTTGAGTGGTAAAGAATATCCCACACCTATTATTTGTGTTGCCATAGTTTTCATGAAAATACCAGTAGCCTCATGTTCAAATTAAGGAAGGTCGTTTAGAGGAAGTGCACCCACATTAGCGTGGAGTGTGTGTGTGTGTAAAATGGAGTAGATGTGATAAATCATAATATGTTCTGAACCACCTGGCTAAGATTCTTGCCTTGTCCTCACAGTCAGCGGCAGTCAGTATATCATGAGGCTGACACCTTTTAAGCCATGCGGCAGCTGATGCAGATAACCCCTCTCTTTCAAATAAGCTTCTAGCCTTATCTGATGTCACTGCCTATGTTACACATTTGAGAAACACGTACAGATATTTAGTGCTGAACTAGTTTTTTATGTGAATAGTTGGCATTTTAATATTTTTCGTGAAAATGACAGAAAACTTTCGTTAGCTACCAGCAGCAGTTTAATACCACAAATTACGAAAATGTTGCCAGTAATATTTGCTGAATTTGTTCTTCAAAAACCCATTTTCATAGTTGGTGCTGCCTTAATTTTCCATAAAACACTTTAATGTACTACCGCCTATCACTTTTACTTGTGTAAACCAAATAAAAAAAATCTTTAAATACAGGTCAGTGGATAATATTTACTATTACTTAGGTTGTGCTACATAAATAAATCAGTTTTATAAATTGTGCCATCATTGGTTTTGGAGAAAAGAAGAACAAAACTGCTAAGTGAAACATACAGCACCAACATTTTAAAACTACAAATTATATTAACAACACTGGCGTCACAAATTAATAAGAAAATATAAATATGACTTGTATAGTTGTGATAATATTCTTAATTATTTAAAATGTCATGAAAATATTATAGCTTAATATATCAGTATTAGCTCACATTTTCTTATGTGTAAGATTGTGGCTGTGTATATATAATGTGTGTGTGTGTGTCCAGTATGGTGTTTACACAAGCTGCATGAGTCGACATATTCATACAAAGGAAATGTTGATAAATGCCTTAGGGGTAGCTAGAGAGTGAGGCAGAGAAACAGATTAGTCACTCACTCTTGTCAAGCCTTCAAGAGATCTCATGTATCCCAAAAGGATGTTTGATCTATTTTATTTACAAACCCTTTTCAATTGTAAGGTATACTTTTGGGATGTAACTCTCACATTAGACTGAGCCACCAATGTTGGGGAAATCAGGGTTTGAATCTCAGTCAGGTGTATTGAGGGGGTTTGTTTCTAAATAATTGTTTCACAAACTCCTCCAACGAAAATTCGAGTACACTTCCTATAAATTCAATCCCTCTCATTCTTAAAACACTAGCGCAACTTGCAGGGCCCACATAGGCCTAAGCATATAACCCGAACGCGGTGCTGATAGTAAAATAAGAATTATTATTATCTTCATTTTAATTTCCTTTATTATAGTGGTGGCCAACAGTCACAAGAGCTATATAACATCCGCTTCGGTGGTCACGGGGCCTAACGCGCTAATCTCGTGTTGGGCTAGACTGCCGAAGACGGGCATATTGGGGTTCGATCCCAGTCGGGTGCACTTAGGGTTTTTTCCCTAAAAAAATTCCACTCTCCCTCCAAGCAAATGCGGGTACACCTCGTCTAAATCAAGCCTTCCTATTTCCTAGCAAATTAGTGTAATTAGTGCATAGGCATATAGCCTGAACAGGTAGTACATAGGACGTGGTTCTAAAAAAAGTTACATAACAGGCTATCACTGAGTAATACACAAGTATGACATAGAAGTAGAGCTGCATAAGAATATAAAATTTTGTAATTATTATGTCTGTAAAATAATTTCAACTGATTAAATGGATAATAATAATAACAGTAATAATAATTAGTGGTGGTGATAGTAGTAGTAGTATTAGTAAAGAAACACCTGCTTGGGTGGCCGCACGGTCTAACGCGCTACTCTCGCAATAGACTAAACTGCCGATGACAGGGAAATCGGAGTCCGATCCTGGAGGGTATACTGAGGACGGTTTTCCTAAATGGTT